>JAHRHZ010000048.1:1495024-1529843 GCA_024137785.1 Ginglymostoma cirratum | reverse complement strand
GTTTCGGGCCTAGACCCTTCATCAGAAAGGCCCGAAACGTCAAGCTTTCCTGCTCCTATGATGCTGCTTGGCCTGCTGTGTTCATCCAGCTCCACACCTTGTTATCTCACATTTATGAGGATGTTGCCAGGACTAGTAGGCCTGAGTTATAGGGTCTGGTTGGCCAGGATAGGACTTTATTCCTTGGAACATAGGAGAATGAGAGGTGACCATATTGAGATGTATAAAATCATGAGGGGCATAGATAGGATGAATGGAGGGATTGGGAATTGAAAACTAGAGGGCATAGGTTTAAGGTGAGAGGGGATAGATTTAAGAAAGACCTGCAGGGTAACTTCTTCACACAGACAGTGGTGCATATATGGAATGGGCTGCCAGAGAAAGTGGTTGAGGCAGGTACAATAGCAACATTTCAATAACATTTGGATAGGTATATGGATGAGAAGAGTTTGGAGGGATATGGACCAAATGCGGGCAATTGGAACTAGATGAGTGGGCACCATGATCAGCATGGACTTGGTTGGGCAGAAGGGCCTGTTTTCGTGCTGTATTACTCTACGACTCTCTATGACTTTAAGTGAACAGAGTGGGAAAAGGCTTGCACAGAACACATTGGCATTGATCTGTTGGGCCAAATGGCCTGGTGTGTAATGAAACATAAAAGAATGATTCTTATCAGAATATTCAGTCATACTCACCAGTTTAGCTAATATTTCCATATCTTCCAATAGAATTCTTACGGTCTTTATGTATGATTCTCTGACATCTTGATTTAGTTCTTCAGAATGCACTTTAGAACATATAATCTGAATCAATGACATCTGAACCAATAGGATTTCATTCTGACTGTCATTTGGCATACAGTTGCTGTCATGCAGCATGCTGCGACTATCTGCAGATACCGTGTCCCCATAGACATAAGCCTTATTACTTGGTTCTGCAGATCCATTGGTATCACCATAAATGTTTGGATCATCCACACACACGCTGGGAGAAAGCAATGCTGCTAGCTCTGCAATGTCCTTACTGGGCCTCTCTTCTGCCAACAATTCCTTGTAGAATTGATGAAGACTTGGCAAGCATTTCCCCATCATTCTGCATCACTGCTGATGATTCAATAAACAGGATTTAGGCTGAAAATGGGGAAAGAAATACACAGTAAGTATGGGAACTGTAACATTGAACAAGGGGAAATTGTCAGTTGTTGCAGAATAATCAGTATTTGGAGATAGTAGGAACTGCCGATGCTGGCGAATCTGAGATAACAAGGTGTAGAGCTGGATGAACACAGCAGGCCAAGCAGCATCAGAGGAGCAGGAAAGTTGACGTTTCGGGTCTGGACCCTTCCTCAGAAAAGGAATCAGTATTTGGACATTTTTTTAAATTCACTGGTGGGATGTGAGCTGGGCCAGCATTTATTTTCCATCACTAGTTGCCCTTGAGAAGTTGATAGTGAGCTGTCTTCTTGAATCACTGCAGTTCATGTGATGTAGGCAGACCCACCATGTTGTTAGGGAGGTAATTCCAGGATTTTGACCCAACTACACCGAAGGCGATATAGTTCCAGGTCAGAATGGTGAGTGGTTTGCAGGTGACGGTGTACCCCTGTGTCTGTGATTCCTGTCCTTCTAGGTGATAGTGATTATGGGTTTGAAGGTGCTATCTAAGGATCTTTGGTGAAGTCTGCAGTGCATCTTGTAGATGGTACACACTGTTGCTACTGCGCATCAGTAGTGGAGGGAGTGGATGTGGTGCTAGTAAACGGGCTGCTTTGTCCTGGATGTTATCAAGGTTCTTGAATGTTGTTGGAGCTGCACTAAGATGACTTATGATTGATGAGGGAAGAGCGGTTGATGTTGTCTACATGGATTTCAGTAAAGCCTTTGACAAGATTCCTCATGGCAGACTGATACAAAAGGTGAAGTCACAAGGTATCGGGATGAGCTGGCAAGATGGATACAGAACTGGCTTAGTCATAGGAGACAGAGGGCAGCGGAGGAAGGATGCTTTTCAGAACGGAGGGCTGTAACTAGTGATGTTCCACAGGGATCAGTGCTGGGACCTCTGTTGTTCATGATTTACATACCTGATTTCAAGAAAAATGTAGCTAGTCTAATTAGTAAGTTTGCAGATGATACAAAGATTAGTGGTGTTGCAGACAGTGAGGAGGATTGTCAGAGGATATAGCAGGATATGCATCAGTTGGAAGACAGGCAGAAAAATGCCAGATGGGGAGTTTAATCCAGACAAATGTGAGCTGATGCATTTTGGAAGGTGAAGTACGGGTGGAAATTATACAGTGAATGGCAGAGCCCTTAGGAGCATTGATATGCAGAGAGATCTGGGTGTGCAGGTCCACAGATCATTGAAGATGGCAGCACAGGTAGTTAATGTAGTAAAAAAAAGGCCTATGGCATGCTTGCCTTCACTCAAAAGGGCACTGAGTATAAAGATTGACAAGTTATTCTGCAGCTTTACAGAACTTTAGTTAGGCTATACATGGAATACTGCATACAGTTCTGGTCATCACACTACCTATGAGGGGGCGACCTGATAGAAGTTTATAAGATTGTGAATGGTATGGATAGAGCGGAAAATTTGAGGCATTTTCCCAGGGTGGAGGGTCCTAGGACACTATCCTGATGAACTTTTAAGGGTCTTATGGCATAGTGTTCCTTCCTCTAGGCCAGAAAGACTGGGTTCAAGTCCCAGGGACAAATGACTGCAGATGCTGGAATCTGTACTGAAAACAACAAATGCTGGAGATCACAGCAGGTCCGACAGCATCCATGGAAAGACAGCAAGCTAACGTTTCAAGTCTAGATGACTCCTCAACAGAGCTTAAAAAGCTCTGATGAAGTCATTTAAACTCAAAACCTTAGCTTTCTCTCTCTCCATGGATGCTGTCTGACATGCTGTGATCTCCAGCATTTGTTGGGTTCAAGTCCCACTTGCTCAAGTGGTATCTAATAGCATCTCTGAACAACTTGATTAGAAAACATCTATCCTGGAGGAATTCCTGCAGAGATGTTCTTATTTCTGATCTACATGTGACAGCCCAGGTATCCAAACATTAAAGTTTATCAGTTTGTGGATATTTAAATAGGAGTAGTGGAAAGCCAGTGCATCAAAACATCAACGAGTTTTGAAGAGGAGCCATTCACTGTTTCTCTCTTCAGGAATGCTGTCAGACCAGTTGAGTTTTTGCAACATTTTTGGTTTCAAAACAATGCCAAATGTGTAGATTCTTTCAAAAACATACATAAGCATTCAAGAACAAAGAAAGAACAAAGAAAACTTACAGCCCAGGAACAGGCCCTTCGGCCCTCCAAGCCTGTGCCGATCCAAATCCACTGTCTAAACCTATTGCCCAATTCCTAAGGATCTGTATCCCTCTACTCCCCACCTACTCATGCATCTGTCCAGACGCACCTTAAATGAATCTACCGTGCCTGCCTCTACTACCTCTGCTGGCAACGCGTTCCAGGCACCTACCACCCTCTGTGTAAAGTACTTTCCGCGTGTATCCCCCTTAAACTTTTCTCCTCTCACCTTGAACGCGTGACCCCTCGTTATTGAATCCCTCACCCTGGAAAAAGCTTATCTCTATCAACCCTGTCTATACCCTTCATGATTTTGAAGACCTCAATCAGGTCCCCCCTCAATCTCCTTTTTTCTAATGAAAACAATCCTAACCTACTCAACCTCTCTTCATAGCTAGCACCTTCCATACCAGGCAACATCCTCGTAAACCTTCTCTGTACCCTCTCCAAAGCTTCCACATCCTTTTGGTAATGTGGCGACCAGAACTGTACACAGTATTCTAAATGCGGCCGAACCAAAGTCTTGTACAATTTTAACATGACCTGCCGGCTCTTATACTCAATACCCCGTCCGATGAAGGCAAGCATACCATATGCCTTCTTGACCACTCTATCCACCAGCACAGCCACCTTCAGGGTACAATGGACCTGAACTCCCAGATCTCTCTGCTCATCAACTTTTCCCAAGGCTCTTCCGTTTACAGTATAGTTTGCTCTAGAATTAGACCTCCCAAAATGCATCACCTCACACTTGCCCGGATTGAACTCCATCTGCCACTTCTCCGCCCAACTCTCCAGTCTATCTATATTCTCCTGTATTCTTTGACAATCCCCTATGCTTTCTGCTACTCCCCCAATCTTCGTGTCATTTGCAAACTTACTGATCAGACCACTTATGCCCTCTTCCAGATCATTTATGTATATCACAAACAACAGTGGCCCCAGCACTGATCCCTGTGGAACACCACTGGTCACCTTTCTCCATTTCGAGAAACTTCCTTCAACTACTACTCTCTGTCTCCTGTTGCTCAACCAGTTCTTTATCCACCTAGCTAGAACACCCTGCACACCATGTGACTTCACTTTCTCCATGAGTTTACGATGGGGAACCTTATCAAATGTCTTACTAAAGTCCATGTAGATGACATCTACAGCCCTTCCTTCATCTATCAACTTGGTCACTTCCTCAAAGAACTCTATTAAGTTAGTAAGGCATGATCTTCCCTGCACAAAACCATGTTGCCTATGAATGGTGTTTAATTAGCAGTGAGGATTGGAACAGAATCAGAAGGTCCTAGGAGATTTATCAGTTTCAGTGACTGTGGGATATGGTGAGGGAATAAAAACATCAAGTCAGATAAAATAGCAACTTGCATTGTAGCTGTATCAGGGTATTTAAGCTCAGCTACGAGTTAGATCATTATCACATGGTGGATCAGTGGTTAGCACTGCTGCCGTACAACACCAGGAACCCAGGTTCGATTCCACTCTTGGGTGAGTGTCTGTGTGAGTTTGCACATTCTCCCCATGTCTGCATGGGTATCCTCCGGGTGCTCCGGTTTCCTCCCACAGTCCAAAGATGTGCAGACTAGGTGGATTGGACGTGCTTAAATTGCCCGTAGTGTTCAGGGATGTGTGGATTCGATGGGTTATAGAACACAGAATATTTTCAACACAGTACAGGCCCTTCGGCCCTCAATGTTGCACCAACCTGCGAAACCAATCTGTAGCCCATCTAACCTACACTATTCCATTATCATCCATATGTTTATCCAATGACCATTTAAATGCCCTTAAAGTTGGTGAGTCTACTACTGTTGCAGGCAGGGCATTCCACGCCTTTACGACTCTGTGAGTAAAGAACCTACCTCTGACATCTGTCCTATGTCTATCACCCCTCAATTTAAAGCTATGTCCCCTCGTGCTACCCATCACCATCCGAGGAAAAAGACTCTCACTGTCCACCCTATCTATCCTCTGATCATCTTGTATGTCTCTATTAAGTCACCTCTTAACCTTCTTCTCTCTAACGAAAACAGCCTCAAGTCCCTCAGCCTTTCCTCATAAGACCTTCCCTCCATACCAGGCAACATCCTGGTAAATCTCCTCTGCACCCTTTCCAATGCTTCCACATCCTTCCAGGGGGATGGGTCTGGGAGGAATGCTCTGAGGGTCAGTGTGGACTTTTGGGCTGAAGGGCCTGTTTCCACACAGTAGGTGATCTATGAACTGTGCAGTTCAGTAAACCCAGGTATATTTTAAAATAATAAAACTGATCCCAACTGTAAAATAGGAGAAGCGTAAGGAAATTCCATGTCTAAAACTCGAAAATGAGGGCATCACACACCCAGGTACATAAAACATTAAAGTTTAAAACAGAGATAAAAGGTACTGCAGATGCTGGAGAATCCGAGATAACAAGCGTGGGGCTGGATGAACACAGCAGGTCAAGCAGCATCATAGGAGCAGGAAAACTTGACGTTTCGGGCCTAAATTACTCCACATTAAATCAACATAGAAGACTCCGACAGCACAGGTCAATGAAAATTAAATCTAAATCATGCATTAAGGAATTTTTTTTCTCCTGAGGGAGTGTTAACTATTTGGGATAAACCTGCAGAGAGAGGCTACAAACAGAAGGACATGGAAATTGAAGCAGGATACAAGCGGCCGTACATGGAGAAGATCGGGTCAACATCCCACTCCCAAGAAATATCAAACCTAAGCCCAGCGCCATTCGTCTCCACACCATTACCCCCTACATACACCTCAGCCGGACTTCACTTTTACTCCGTCCACCCTCCTTCCAGGATAACACGGCCACAAAACTGACGGGCCACCAACTCCTCGCAGGCCCACAACACGGCATTCCAAATGACGCCTGCGCGAAACGTGGGGGCGGGGCCACCCTAGCGGTGAGGTTCAATGGGACAACGTGTGGAGTCTGAGATAGTGGAGCTGGATGAACGCAGCAGGCCAAGCAACATCAGAGGAGCAGCAAAGCTGATGTTTCGGGCCTGGACCCTACTTCAGAAATGGGGGAAATTCTGAAATAAATAGAGAGAGAGGGGGAGGCGGATAGAAGATGGATAAAGGAGCAGATAGGTGGAGAGGAGACGGACAAGTCAAGGAGGCAGGGATGGAGCCAGTAAAGGTGAGGTTCGAGCAGTTTCAGGGCCGAAAAGATTACCAGAGGGTTGTAGTGGGAGAGAGATCCACTGAGGTCTTTCCGGAGGGAGGACGGTAACTTCTTCAAGGTAGGCATCCTTAGAAGAGGCTTCGCAGTGGGCTTAAAATTGATTCAGAAATAGTGGAAACTGCCCATGCTGGAGAATCTGAGATAAGAAGGTGTAGAGCTGGATGAACACAGCAGGCCAAGCAGATGTTGTGGTTGTGTGGTACGGTGCGGAATTAGTGTAATATGGATGGTTGTAAACCTATGAAATGCTTCGAGACAGGATACTGAAAACAAAGGCAAAAAGATGTAAAGGAATTACTTACTGTTGGCTCAGAGATAGTAAGAACTGCTGATGCTGGAGTCAGAGATAACACAATGTGGAGCTGGAGAAGCACAGTAGGCCAGGCAGCATCAGAGGAGCAGGAAAGCTGATTTTTGAAGAAATGTCAACTTTCGTGCTCCTGTGATGCTGCCTGACCTGCTGTGTTCCTCCAGCTCCACAGTGTGTTACTACTTACTGTTGGCTGTTGAGTTGTATTCAGCAGTCTGAACAATAAATCAATATTTGCCATGTTTATTTTTATGAACAACAATCTGATGTTTCCATTTTTATTGGAATAATGACTTGGTACTAACCATTTATAAAATGAACAATAATTTGGTAGTTAGCATTTGTGTTCATTTGAACAATATATTGCTTTTACCACTTTCATTAGATTTGCTGTTTAACATTCATTAGAGTGAAATATAATTTGACAATCAGCACAGATGGTGGAACAATTGTTATGAACCATATGAATTGTTGAAAAAATTGCCCCCTAATTTTGAACTCCCAGACCTGAGGGAAAAGACCTTGGCTGTTCACCTTATCGATGCCCTTCCTGATTTCACAGGCCTCTAATGTCACCACACCAACCTTCTACATTCCAGTGAAAACAAGTCATAGCCTAACCATATATCTCAAACCCTCCAGTCCCAGCAACATCCTGGTAAATCTTTTCTGAACCCTCTCCAATTTAATGATATCCTTCTTCTAGCAGAGCAACCAGAACTGTACACAGTATTCCAACAGTGGCCTCACCAATGTCCTGTATAAACTTATCATGGTGTCCTGATTCCTACGCTCAGTGCTCTGACCAATTGAAGGCAAGTGTGCTAAATGCCTTCTTAACAACCCTGTCTATCTGTGATGCAACTTTCAAAGAACTATGTACATGAACCCCTAGGTCTCTCTTGTTTGATAACACTACCCAGGGCCCTACCATTAACTGTATAAGTTCTGCCCTTGTTTGTTTTATCAAAATCTTGCATTTATTCAAATTCATCTGCACCCCTCAGCCCATTGGCCCAATTGATCAAGATCCCTTTTTAATCTTAGATAACCTTCTTGACTATTGATTCTACTACTAATTTTGATGTCATTGCAAACTTACTAACCATGCCTTCTAAAATCTCAGCCAAATCTTTTACAAACAAAAGTGGACCCAGCACCAATCCCTGTGGAGCAACACTGGTCACAGACCTCCAGTATGAAAAACAAACCTCTACCACCACTGTCAAGCCAATTTTTGAATCCAGTTGGTAAGCTCTTCCTGATTCACATGTGATATAACTACCTTGTCCAAGGCTTTATTAAAGTCCATGTTGATGCCCACCATGTAGATGGCACAATGGCTCAGTGGTTAGCCCTGCTGCCTCTCAGTGCCAGTGATTCAGATTCAGTTCCACCCTCGGGCAACTGTGTGGAGTTTGCACATTTCCCTGTGTCTGCATGGGTTTCTGCCGGGTGCTCTGGTTCCCTCCCACATTTCAAAGATGTGTGGGTTAGGTGGATTGGACATGCTAAATTGCCTGTCGTGTCCAAGGTTGTGTAAGTTAAGTGGATTAGCTATGGGAAGTGTAGGGTTACAGGAAAAGGGTAGGGGGATGGGGATGAGTCTGGGTCAGATACTGTTCGGAGGGGTGATGTGGAATTGTTGGTCCAAATGGTCTGTTTCCACACTACAGGTATTCTATGAATTCTACCGATCTGCCCTCAATCTTTTTGGTTATGTCACTGAACCAGAGTGGATACCCCAACTTGATTGAAATGTAGGATCGGACGTATCTAGCCGAGACATTGCAGATTGTGGTTGCTATTGCCTCAGGCACATAACATTGAGTTGCGTGATGTATTCAAAATATCTTCTATTTAGCACAGTGGCACTGCCACACACACAATGGAAGGTGTTACTTATTCATTCCCATGATGCTAGGCCAATACTTATCGCCAGGTGGCTGCTGTTTGCCCTTCAGGACAAGCTGCCTTCTTGAAGCGCAACAGTCTCTGTGGTGTTTGTATACCCACAATGCAGTTAGGGATGCACTTCTAGGATTTAACATTGTACTAGTGAAGGAAGTTCCAAGTCTAGATTGAGTATAGCCGAGGGTCAACTCATATCTTCTACCCTTGTCCTTCTTGGAGGCATAGAGCAATGGTGGGTTGGTGCAGTGCATCTTGTAGATGACATACAGCGCTGCCACTGTGCGTCAATGTAGAGGGACAGAATATTGAAGGCGTTAGAGGGGGTGTCAGTTAAATGAGCTGCATTGTCCTGGATGTTGTTGAGCTTCCTGAATGTCTTTTGAGCTGCAGACATCCAGGCAAATACAAAGTATTACATCATATCTGATTTATGCCTCGTAGATAGTGGACTGGCTTTAGGGAGACAGGAAGTGAGTTACTTGCCACAGAATTCACAGCATCTGATCTGCTCTTGTAATCATAATATTTGTTTGGCTGGTCCAGTTCAATTTCTGGCCAGTGGTCAGTGTTGATAGTGAGGGATTCAACAACAGTAATGCCATTGAATGTCACGGGGCACTTAAATGATGCAAACGTTATTGCCGAGTTATGAATGTTGCCAAACAGAAATTTTGAATTAGAATTAGGTTTATTGTCATGTGTACTCAAGTTACAAAAGAAAAGTGTACAGTGAAAAGTATACAATGTTGCCAACATACAATGCCATCTTAGGTACAAAGTACCTAGGTACAGATCTTGGGTACAAAAAGTAGAAAAAAGAAAAACATTAACACTACATTCCAAATATACATACTGGAAGTTAGGAAAAGAAATAAAGCTAAAAAGATGGACGTTACAGCCTTTCTATAAGGGCTTCCATGAGGTCTGACTAGACTCAGCCAGTTCCCAACCAGTAGCCATTTTTGCTATGTGCCCGCTGACTGTTTTCCCCACTCCACTCTGGGCTGCTGGCTGTCTGTGCCATCTTGGATCTATGCAAACATTATTCAATCAGCAAACGTACCCACTTATGATTTTTTGCCGAAGTTGTGGAAACTAAACTTTCAACTAAAGAAAGCGTGCTTCCCTTAAGTTGTTCTATACTTCAGTCTTGAAGTGGAATTTATATTTACTTCTGATCCCAGTCAGGAATGGGAAAAATCTTCAAACTCTGGATTTTCTAAGCTAACATTAAACCACAAATGTTTTGAACCAAAACAAGCTACTGCTCTTCAACGTTTACACTTTGTCATAGACCTGCAAAGCAAAAACAATTTTCCAATAACACTGCAGGTGATCCCCATTCTCTCAGATCGGAGTAGGTCACTTTTCTTGAAGGACTATCTCACCTAGGCTTTGTTTTTAAAAAGCTTTCACAGAAATAAATCATCTGTTGCACTGTATAGTCATCTCCAGGTTCCATTGGGCCACCTATGAGCGGATACTTCCCGATGCCATATGGGGAGGCATTGCATGTAAATACCAGATCTCGATTGGGATCACAGTGTGCCAACACCTTAGAGTATGACAGTTATTTCTTTACTTCCCTAGAGGCGTTGGCTTGGCTACGTGGCCATTCCAAGGCTGGCCCTTTATTAGGAATTGATGCAAACATGTCAAGACGGAGACCAGGTTATATATGAACTTTCCGTAATAGTTCACCAGCCCAAAAAAGACCTAAGCTCCAGTACAGACGTGGGAACCAGGGCACTTTTGATTGCCCTCACTTTATCTTCCAATGGGTGTTAACCTAGTTTTGACAACTCTGTAGCCCAAATAGATTACTTGGGGTGCCTGGAATACACATTTTTCCCTTCTAAGACATACGCCTTTCTGGGAGAAACGTCTCAGACGATGTTCAAGTTCTCTAAGTGCTTCTATTGGACTCCCCTGTTATTAGTACATTATCTAGATAAATGGCATAAGGCAAATGGCACTGGGTGGGCCTTGCAGAATAGTGCAACTGTTTCCTGATCAACATGCAAGGTGGCCTTGGCTCCTTTGATAGTCATAGGAAAGAGACATAGAACATAGAACAGTACATAGAACTAGGCGGGAAAACACACCGACACTTCATCAGAGGCTGCACTGAGAATGTTACCAAACATGGTAATGAAACATTTGCAAAACAAGAAACCAGCTTGGCGAGCCAACCAACTTCAACAACCTCAACATCCACAACCCGAGCTACAAATCTACTCCAAAACCTTAGACATAGAACATGCCTCACAAGTCTTATTGAATTATTTGAGGATGTGACAAAACACATTGAAGGCAGAGTAGTGGATGTGCAGTATGTGAATTTTAGCAAGGCATTTGATAAGGTTCCCCATGGTAGGCTCATTCAGAAAGTAAGGAGGCATGGGATTCACGGAAATTTGGCTGTCTGGATACAAAACTGGCTGTCCAATAGAAGACAGAAAATGGTAGTAGATAGTAATTATTCAGCCTACAGCTCGGTGACCAGTGGAGTTCCGCAGGGATCTGTTCTGGGACCTCTGATCTTTGTCATCTTTATAAAATGACTTAGATGAGGAAGTAGAAGGGTGGGTTAGTAAGTTTGCTGATGACATGAAGGTTGGTGGAGTTGTGGATAGCGTTGTAGGTTGCAATGGGACATCGACAGGATGCAGAGCTGGGCAAAGAAATGGCAGATGAAATTCAACCCAGAAAAATGTGAAGTGATTCATACTGGAAGGTCAAATGAATGCAGAATACAGGGTTAATGGCAGGATTCTCGGCAGTGCAGAGGAACTGAGGGATCTTGGGGTCCATGTCCATAGGTCCCTCAAAGTTGCTACCTACATTGATAGGGTTGTAAAGAAGGCATATGGTGCGTTGGCTTTCATTGGCAGGGGAATTGAGCTTAACAGCCGCGAGGTTATGCTGCAGCTCTGTAAAACCCTGATTAGACCACACTTGGAATATTGTGTTCAGTTCTGGTCGCCTCATAGGAAGGATGTGGAAGCTTTAGATAGGGTGCAGAGGAGATTTACCAGGTTGCAGCCTGGACTGGAAGGCAGGTCTTATGAGGAAAGGTTGAGGGAGCTAGGGCTTTTTTCATTGGAGCAAAGGAGGATGAGAGGTGACTTGATAGAGGTGTACAAGATGATGAGAGGCATAGATAGAGTGGATACCCAGAGACATTTTCCCAGGGCAGAAATGACTATTATGTGGGGCCATAATTTTAAGGTGATTGGAGGAATGTGTAGGGGAGATGTCAGAGTTAGGTTCTTTACAGAGAAAGTGGTGGGCGCGTGGAATGAACTGCTGACAGTAGTAGTGGAGTCAGATACATTAGAGACATGAGTGACTCTTGGATAGGCACGTGGATGACAGTAAAATATAGGGTATGCAGGGTAGATTGATCTTAGTAGGATAATAGGTCGGCACAACATCGTGGGCTGAAGGGCCTGTACTGTTCTATGTTAAGTACAGCACAGGAATGGGTCCTTCGGCCCACGATGTTGTGCTGAACATGATGCCAAATTAAACTAATCTCTTCTGCCTGCTCATGGTCCCTATACCCCCATCCCTTGCATATTTGTGTGCTTATTTAAAAGTCCCTTAAACTTCCCAATCGTATCTGCGTCCACCACCACCCTTGGCAGCACGTTCCAGACTCCTACCATTCTGTGCAAAAAACATGCCCCTTGCATCTCCTTTGAACTTTCCCCCTCTCACCTTAAATGCAGGCCCTTAAATAAATACTAAGGTATTAGACATTTCAACTCCAGGGAAAAGATTCTGACCATCAACCCTATCTATGCATCGCTTAATTTAATAGATTTCTATCAAGTCGCCCCTCAGCCTCCACTGTTCCAGAGAAAACAACTCAAGTTTTTCTAGACTCTCCTTTATAGCTCATACCCTCTAATCCAGGAAGCATCCTGGTAAACCTCTTAAGTACCCTGTCCAAAGCCTCCACATTCTTCTCGTAATGTGGTGACCAGAAGTGAATGCAATACTAAGTGTGGCCTAACCAGAGTCTTATAAAGCTGCAACAGGACTCAACTCAACACCCTGACCAATAAAGGCAAGCATGACATATGCCTTCTTTACCACCGTATCTACTTGCGTGGCCACTTCAGGGAGCTATAGACTTGAACCCCAAGATCTCTCTGTACATCAATGCTGTTCACTGTCCTGCCATTAACAGTATACTTTTGCTTAACATTTGATCGCCCACAAGTGCAAGATCTCACACTTACCTGGAGTAAACTCCACCTGCCATTTCTCCGCCCATATCTGCAACTGATTATGTCCCACTGTATCCTTTGACAACCTTCTATACTATCCACAACTCCACTAATCTCTGTGTCATCTGCAAACCTACTGACACACCCATCTACATTTTCACCTAAATCATTTATATATATCACAAACAGCAGAGGTCTCAGTATGGATCCCTGCGGAACAGCACTAGTCATGGACCTCCATGAAAACACCCTTCCATCACTACCCTCTGCCTTCTACAGGCAAGCCAAGTCTGAATCAAAGTGGCCAAGTTACCATGGATCCCATGCAACTTAATCTTCTGGATGAGCCTACCATGAAAGACCTTGTCAAAAGCCTTAACAAAAGGCATGTAGACAACGTTCATTGCTCTACCCTCATCGATCACCTCCTCAAAAAAATTCAATCAACTTAGTAAGACATGACCTGCTCCGCACAAAGCCATGTTGACTGTCCCTAATTGGGCTCTGCTTTTCCAAATACACGTAAATCTTATCCCTAAAAATTTTCTGCAGGAGCCTCACAACCACGGATGTGAGACTCGCCGGTCTATAGTTTCCTGATTATCCCAATTTCCCTTCTTGAACAGTCCCTCAACCTTCCTGAAAATCTCCTGGGTATTTAATTAGGACTTTACTCAGGCACCATTTTCTAATCGAAAAGTGTGGAGCCAATCTAGGTACCATGTGTCAAGAGAGCAGCTCCACATCATTTCCCTACTGCCACCTTTCTTTTAAGAAACCCAGTGTTATTTGCCATCCAGCAAAAGTGGATTGGAAGGCTCGAGCACCAGCTCAGGTACATCATCCACCGCACATTAAAATTCAAAATTCCTCAAGGGATGAAAGAGTCGGAACATTTAGTTTTTGTGAATGGCTCCAGGATAATTAGTTGTAACAACATCCAATTAATACAGCGTAATTATCAAATTACAGCAAATGCCAAAAGAAATTCACAATTTGGTGCCAAATGAACTGAACTAGCAACCATGCTGGAACCTCAGAATAATGCATAGAAGATCCTTCAGAAATGAAAATTATCCAGTTTACAGAAATAAGTCGAAAACAGCATACTTCCCTGGGGCCAGATGATGTCAAAACTTGTTTTATATAAAGACAAAGCAAAAAGGTGTCTTTTTTTAGAAAAATATCCAATGGGAATCTTATTACTGCCATGAGCCTCTTCATGGAATCCCTGCAGTGTGGAAGCAGGTCATTCAGCCTATCGAGTCCATATCGCTACTCCAAAGAGCATTCCACCCAGACCCACCATTCTAAGCTGTCCCTGTAACCCTGAATTTCCCATAGCTAATCCATCTAGCCTGCACATCCCTGGACTCTACTGGCCAAGCTAAATTGCCCATCAACTAGACCTGCACATTTTTAGACTGAGAGGAAACAAGAGCACCCAGAAGAAACCCACACAGACACAAGGAGAATGAGCAAACTCCACACAGACAGTTGCCCAAGGGTGGAATCGAACCTGGTTCATTGGCGCTGTAGCAGTGCTAACCACTGAGACACTGTGCCTCTTGTAGCACCCACTCAATTAAATGCAGGATTTGCAGAATTGAATTAATTCTGAAAGAAAAATACATATCCTGACACCCAGCTATTAATTGTTGCATATTTTCAAGAGAGTGACATGATTCTGTGGGCAGATAAATTAATAGATCATAACCAGAAAGTAAATAATTGCAATGCTCTCAGTGTTATTGGCATTGCCCACACACTAGAAGTCTAAAAGGTTCAATCCTCAGTTTAAGGCTCAGCTAACTGAGCAGGTTAGAAACATCCCAAGAAGAGTTATCATTTTACAATTAATAGATTGGTAAATTGAGTGAACTAGCTCAGTTCTTGGAATTCACTCTAGGCTGCATTATGTTGTATGGTAAATGCAGTGCAACTCATTCCTGCCATCTAATTTGCATTATCTTAAACAGGCTTTGATAAATACCACTGATGTGTGCCACAAAGCAGCAAGTGTTTTGTTGAAGGAGCATCATTAGCAACAGACTATTTTTAATTATGAGCAGTTCAATAACCAAATTAAGTATAAATAACTGTCCACATAGAACGTGTAAATCCTAGTAGACTCAATGGACGCATTGGCCCTGCTACCTCAAGAGCTGAATGAACAGCCAAGGAAGACTTCAAGTGATGAGCACCCATTATAAATGTCATAGGGTTCCACGTTCAAATCTCACTCCAGCATCATATTAATGTAGCTGTGCACCTTGTTTTCCTTCGTTGGATTTTTACATTTTTTGGTTATAGTGGGCAGTGTTTATTGCTTATTGTTTGTAAATTTGTGATTGGATTTTAAAAAAAAAGTTTAATTATCCCACTTCAGCAAAAAAACCAAGGCTAACATTCAAAGTGTAGCACTTCCTCAGTATACCAGTGGCAGAAATGCCACCTTCCAAACTAGCTGTCAAAGTTAGACCCCCATCTGCCCGCTCCAGTGGATGTAAAGGATCCCATTTGCACTAATTAAATAATTAAGTAGGCAAGAATGTTAGTCCTGGTGTCCTGCACAATACTAATCCTTCAAACAATGTCACAGAAAAGCTGGTCTTACCAGGGGGATGGGCAATAAATGCTGGTCAACCCAGCAACACCTGTGTCACTAATGACTAGGGGGAGAAAAAACCTTGCTTGTTGTCTCAGAGTGTGTGTTGAGGGCAAAATGACCTGTCGCATTTCCTGCATTACATCAATTACACTTCAAAAAGTATTTCAATGGCTTCGTAGAGTTTTAAAGTAGCCTTACGACTGTGAACAGCACTATGTAAATTCGAGTTTTAGTTTGTGAAAATTAGTAAAGACTTTCGCAGTTTTTTTTCCCAAAAAAAACTTGCCTCGTGCAGCAGGCCTTCTTGTTTTCAGCAGCGGGTGCGTGGAGAAAACATGAGCCAGGAAGGAATTGATATATTCGGGCATTGGCTAAACCCGAAACACTACACGTGTAGTGTCTCCCAACCATCCTCATCCTCTAACCAAAAAAAAGACTGTGTGGAGGGTCGGTAAGGTAAGGCTTTTTTTAATTCTTCTGGAAATCTAGAGTAGAGGGAATGGAAGCTACATAGAACATAACAGCGCAGTACAGGCCCTTCAGCCCTCGATGCTGCGCCGACCTGTGAAACCAATCTGTAGCCCATCTAACCTACACTATTCCATTATCATCCATATGTTTATCCAATGACCATTTAAATGCCCTTAAAGTTGGCGAGTCTACTACTGTTGCAGGCAGGGCATTCCACGCCTTTACAACTCTGTGAGTAAAGAACCTACCTCTAACATCTGTCCTATATCTATCACCCCTCAATTTAAAGCTACATCCCCTCGTGCTAGCCATCACCATCCGAGGAAAAAGCCTCTCACTGTCCACCCTATCTAATCCTCTGATCATCTTGTATGTCTCTATTAAGTCACCTCTTAACCTTCTTCTCTCTAACAAAAACAGCCTCAACACCCTCAGCCTTTCCTCATAAAGACCTTCCCTCCATACCAGGCAACATCCTGGTAAATCTCCTCTGCACCCTTTCCAATGCTTCCACATCCTTCCATTAATGCAGCGACCAGAACTATACGCAATACTCCAAGTGCGGCCGCACCAGAGTTTTATACAGCTGCAACATGATCTCACGGCTCCGAAACTCTATCCCTCTACCAATAAAACCTAAGACACCGTACGCCTTCTTAACAACCCTATCAACCTGGGTGGCAACTTTCAGGGATCTATGCACATGGACACCGAGATCTCTCTGCTCGTCCACACTACCAAGAATCTTACCATTAGCCCTGTACTCTGTATTCCTGTTACTCCTTCCAAAGTGAATCACCTCACACTTTTCCGCATTAAACTCCATTTGCCACTTCTCAGCCCAGCTCTGCAGCTTATCTATGTCCCTCTGTAACCTGCAACATCCTTCCGCACTATCCACAACTCCACCGACTTTAGTGCCATCCGCAAATTTACTAACCCATCCTTCTATGCCCTCATCCAGGTCATTTATAAAAATGACAAACAGCAGTGGCCCCAAAACAGATCTTTGCGGTACACCACTAGTAACTGAACTCCAGGATGAACATTTCCCATCAACCACCACCCTCTCTTCTTCCAGCTAGCCAATTTCTGATCCAAACTGCCAAATCACCCTTAATCCCATGCCTCTGTATTTTTTGCAATAGCATACCATGGGGAACATTATCAAACGCTTTACTGAAATCCATATACACCACATCAACCGCTTTACCCTCATCCAGCTGTTTGGTCACCTTCTCAAAGAACTCAATAAGGTTTGTGAGACACGACTACCCTTCACAAAACCGTGCTGACTATCCCTAATCAAATGATCCCTTTCTAGATGATTATAAATCTTATCTCTTATAATCCTTTCCAACACTTTACGCACAACCGAAGTAAGACTCACTGGTCTATAATTGCCAGGGTTGTCTCTACTTCCCTTCTTGAACAAGGGGACAACATTTGCTATCCTCCAGTCTTCTGGCACTATTCCTGTAGACAATGACAACATAAAGATCAAAGCCAAAGGCTCTGCAGTCTCCTCCCTAGCGTCCCAGAGAATCCTAGGATAAATCCCATCCGGCCCAGGGGACTTATCTATTTTCGCACTTTCCAGAATTGCTAACACCTCCTCCTAATGAACCTCAATCCCGTCTAGTCTAATAGCCTGTATCTCAGTATTCTCCTCCACAACATTGTCTTTTTCCTTTGTGAATACTGACGAAAAACATTCATTTAGCGCCTCTCCTATCTCTTCAGACTCCACGCACAACTTCCCATTACTGTCCTTGACTGGCCCTAATCTTACTCTAGTCATTCTTTTATTCCTGACATACCTATAGAAAGCTTTAGGGTTTTCCTTGATCCTACCTGCCAAAGACTTCTCATGTCCCCTCCTGGCTCTTCTTAGCTCTCTTTCGGTCCTTCCTGGCTAACTTGTAACTGTCAAGCGCCCTGACTGAGCCTTCACGCCTCATCTTTACATAAGCCTCCTTCTTCCTCTTGACAAGAGATTCAACTTCTTCAGTAAGCCACGGTTCCCTCACTCGACCACTTCCTCCCTACCTGACAGGTACATTCTTATCAAGGACACGCAGTAGCTGTTCCTTGAACAAGCTCCACATTTCAATTGTGCCAAGCCCCTGCAGTTTCTTTCCCCATCCTATGTATCCTAAGTCTTGCCTAATTGCATCATAATTGCCTTTTCCCCAGCTATAACTCTTGCCCTGCAGTATATACCTATCCCTTTCCATCGCTAAAGTAAACGTAACCGAATTGTGGTCACTATCACCAAAGTGCTCACCTACCTCCAAATCTAACACTTGGCCTGGTTCATTACCCAGTACCAAATCCAACGTGGCCTCGCCTCTTGTTGGCCTATCTATTATACTGTGTCAGGAAACCCTCCTGCGCACATTGGACAAAAAACTGACCCATCTGAAGTACATGAACTAAAGCGTTTCCAGTCAATATTTGGAAAGGTAAAGTCCCCCATAACAACTACCCTGTTCCTTTCGCTCCTATCCAGAATCATCTTTGCTATCCTTTCCTCTATATCTCTGGAACTTTTCGGAGGCCTATAAGAAACTTCCAACAGGTTGACCTCTCCTTTCCTGTTTCTAACCTCAGCCCATACTACCTCAGTAGACGAGTCCTCATCAAACGTCCTTTCTGCCACCGTAATACTGTCCTTGACTAACAATGCCACACCTCCCCCTCTTTTATCACCTTCCCTGGTCTTACTGAAACATCTAAACCCCGGAACCTGCAACAACCATTCCTGTCCCTGCTCTAACTAAGCCTCCGAAATGGCCGCAACATCGAAGTCCCAAGTACCAACCCATGCTGCAAGTTCACACAGCTTAGTCCGGTGCTAGGGCAGGGCTGTTGCATGCTCCTCTTGCAGGATGTGGGAGGTAAGGGTCACTGCTGGTGTCCCCTCTGACCTCACCTGCGAGAAGTGTACCCAACTCCAGCTCCTCAAAAACTGCATTAAGGAGCTGGAGCTGGAGCTGGAGCTGGATGAACTCCGGATCATTCGGGAGGCTGAGGGAGTGATACAGAGGAGTTAGAGGGAGGTGGTCACACCCAAGGTACAGGAAAAAGGTAGCTGGGTGACTGTCAGGAAGGGGAAAGGGAATAGGCAGACAGTGCAGGGATCCCCGGTGGCCGTTCCCTTCAATAATAAGTATGTCGTTTTGGATACTGTTGTGGTGGGGTGGGGGGTGGGGAGGGAGGGACACCTACCGGGAAGGCCATAGCGGACAGGTCTCTGGCACTGAGCCTGGCCCTGTGGCACATTAGAGAATGGGGAAGAATAGGAGAGCAGTTGTAGTGGGGGATTCAATAGTAAGAGGCACAGACAGGCGGTTCTGTGGAGGTGAATGAGATGATTGGATGGTATGTTGCCTCCCGGGTGCCAGGGTCCATGATCTCTCGGATCATGTCCTCAAGATCCTTAAGAGGGACAGTGAGCAACCAGCAGTCATGGTACACATCGGTACCAATGGCATAGGTAGAAAAAAGACTGAGAATGTGAAAAACGAGTACAGGGAGTTAGGTTGGAAGCTGAAGTCCAGGACAAACAGGGTCGTTATCTCTGGATTACTACCAGTACCAGCCACATGATAATGAGGTAAGAACTAGGGAGAGAGTGGCGTTAAACACGTGGCTACAGGGCTGGTGTTGGAGGGAGGGCTTCCATTATGTGAATAATTGGAGCACATTCTGGGGAAGGTGGGACCTGTACAGTAAGGACGGGTTGCACCTGAACCGGACGGGCACAAATATCCTGGGAGGGAGGTTTGCTAGAGCTATACGGGATGGCTTAAACGAGATTGGCAGGGGTGGGGAACCGGATTTGTAATTCAGAGGATGATGTATTCAGCCTTCCAACAGACACAACAGGGAGTGAGGTTGTTAATAAAGAAATGCAGTCGATGGAGCGTAATTGTGGACACAGAGATGGTTTGAGGTGAGGATACTTCAATGCTAGAAGTATTGGAAATAAGGCGGATGAACTTAAGAGCATGGGTCACGAACTACTTGGAACTACGATGTTGTGGCCGTTACAGAAACTTGGGTAACTCAGGGACAGGAATGGTTGTTGGAAGCTTTAGATGCTTTAAAAGAAATAGAGAAGGTGGAAAAAGAGGCAGGTGAGTGGCATTGCTGGTCAAGGCTAGTATAGCAGCTACTGAAAGGCAGTTCGAGAATGATATGTCTACCGAGTCGTTTTGGGTTGAGGTCCGGAACAAGAAAGGAGCAGTCACTTTGTTGGGGGTTTTTTTACAGACCCCCTAATAGTTGCAGAGAAGTGGAGGAGGGGATTGGGAGGCAGATACTGGAAAGGTGCAGAAGTCACAGGGTTGTAGTCATGGGTGACTTCAACTTTCCAAATGTTGATTGGAAACTTTTTAGTTGTAATAGTTTAGATGGAGAGGAGTTTTGTCCAGTGTGTTCAGAAAGGATTCCTGACACAGTATGTAGATAGACCAACACGAGGAGAGGCCACTTTGGATTTGTGCTTGGCAATGAACCGGGCCAAGTGTTAGACCTGTTCGCAGGACAGCATTTTGGCGGTAGCGATCACAACTCTGTTACTTTTACAGTACTCATGGAAAAGGATAGGTACATACAGAAGGGTAAGGTTTATAATTGGGGGAAGGGTAATTACAATTCTGTTAGGCAAGAACTGGGTAACATAAAATGGGAACAGATGCTGTCAGGGAAGAGCACTATTGAAATGTAGGCATTGTTTAAGGAATGCATACTGCGTGTGCTCGATATGTTTGTCCATAGCAGGCAGGGAAGATGCAGTTGAGTGAGGGAGCCTTAGCCCTCAAGAGAGGTCGAACGATTGGTTAAGAGGAAGAAGGATGCTTATGTAAGGTTTAGGAAACAAGGAATGGAAAAGGCTGTAGAGGGATACAAGTTATCCAGGAAGGAGCTGAAGAAAGGGCTTAGGAGAGCTAGAAGGGGGCATGAGAAAACCTTGGCAGATAGGATCAAGGAAAACTCCAAGGCTTTTTACCCGTACGTGAGGAAAAAGAGAATGACCAGAGAAAGGGTAGGGCTGATCAAGGATTGTAAAGGGAATTTGTGCACAGAGCCTAAAGAGATAGGAGAGGTCCTTAATGAATACTTTTCCTCGGTATTCACAACTGAGAGGAATCTAGTTGTCGAGGAGGACAGTGTGAAACAAGCTGGTAGGCTAGAGGAGTTTGCTGTTCGTATGGAAGATGTGCTAGGAATTTTGAGGAAGTTGATGATAGATAAGTCCTCCAGGCCTGATGGGATTTATCCAAGGATTCTGTGGGAAGCGAGGGAAGAGATCGCAGGGCCTTTGGTTATGATCTTTTCGCTCTCACTGTCCACGGGTATAGTGCAGGAAGATTGGAGAGAGGCAAACATCATTCCCTTGTTCAAAAAAGGGAATGGGGATAACCCCGGAAATTACAGGCCAGTTAGTTGTACATCAGTGGTGGGCAAATTATTGGAAAGGGCTCAGAGATAGGATTTATGATCACTTGGAAAGGCACAGTTTGATTCGTGATAATCAGCATGGATTTGGGAGGGGTAGATCATGCCTCACAAACCTTATTGAATTCTTTTGAAGAGGTGACTGAACACGTGGATGAAGGTAGAGCAGTGGATGTGGTATACATGGATTTAAGTAAGGCGTTTGATAAGGTTCCCCATGGTAGGCTCATACAGAAGATAAGGAGGCATAGCATAGGGAGAAAATGTGGCAGATTGAATTCAGAATTGGCTGACCCTTAGAAGACAAAGGGTGATACTGGACGGAAAATATTCAACATGGTGCTTAGTTACAAGTGGTGTACCACAAGGATCTGTTCTGGATCCTCTTCTATTTGTGATTTTTGTAAATGATTTGGATGAAGGAGTGGAAGGGTGGATTAGTAAGTTCGTGGACGATACGAAGGTGGGTCGTGTTGTGGACAGTGCGGAGGGCAGTTCTAGGTTACAAAGGGCCATTGATAGGATGCAGAGCTGGGCTGAGAAGTGGCAGGTGGAATTTAACCCTGAAAATTGTGAGGTGATTCATTTTGGGAGGAAAAACTTGAAAGCAGAATACAGCATTAACAGAAAGATTCTTGGCATTGTGGAGGAGCAGTGGGATCTTGGGGTTCATGTCCACAGTTCCCTGAAAGCTGCCACCCAGGTGGATAGAGTTGGTAAAAAGGCGTATGGTGTGTTAACTTTCATTAATAGAGGGACTGAGTTCAGGAGCCGTGAAGTTTGTGCTCCAGCTGTACAAAAGCCTGGTTTGGCCACATCTGGAGTATTGTGTCCAGTTCTGATTGCCTCATTACAGGAAATATGTGGAAGCGTAGGAAAAGGTGCAGAGGAGTTTTACCACGATGTTGCCTGGAATGGAGGGAAGGCCTTACGAGGAAAAGTTGAGAGAGCTAGGGCTTTTCTCTTTCGAACAACGAAGGATGAGAGGTGACTTTATAGAGGTGTACAAAATGATCAGAGGTATAGGTAGAGTGGACAGCCAGAGACTTTTTCCTGGGGTGGAGGTAGCTATTTCGAGGAGGCATAGTTTTAAAGTGAGTGGAGGTAGATATAGGGGAGATGTCAGAGGTAGGTTCTTTACTCAGAGAGTGGTAGGGGCGTGAAATGCATTGCCAGAGATGCTACTGGAGTTGGCCTCATTACGGGCATTTAAGCGGCTATTAGATAAGCATATGGATGATAGTATAACGTAGGGGTGGAGGTTAGATAGACCTTAGGATTAGGGTAAAAGTTCGACGCAACATCGCGGGCCGAAGGGCCGGTACTGTGCTGTACTGTTCTATGCTCTATGTAATTATTTGAAATTGTAGTCATTGTGCCAAACAAAGCAGATGTCTCAGGAAATTCAGCGAGCTTTCCTTTCTATACAGAGCAAAACATCTCATTGCAGAGCATTTAAAAAAAAAGTCATTCCACTCATTGCCCAACATGGACCATCGCCATTGCAACCAAAAACCACCGAATCAATTCATAGATACCAAAAGGGGAAACAAAAGGAGGAACTAAATTACCTGGTCAGTATTGGAAGACTTCCAGGTGAGGACTGGACCTAGAGATAGAAGACCTGAGGTGAATCTTTCTCAACTAACTTCATCCCATCAAGCTTGGGCCCGAGCCTTTTACTACAATCATTGGTAACAGAACCAACTGCTTCTTCTAAGAGACCAGAACCAAAGTTGTACCCTTACGGGTAAAGGCTCCCTAGTATCAGTTTTCAGTTTAGCCAAGATCTTGTGCAAACTTAAGGGTTTTGGGGTCCAGAGTGAATTTTGTTAAAGACTAGTTCTGCGATTACTGAAATGGCCGTGCCAGTATCAACTTCCATTAGAACCAGGTGACAATTTAACTTGACATTTATTTTGCTTGGTTCTGATTTGGATGTTACAAAGCAATTTCACTGTTTCAAACCAGATGTAGGAGGACTTTGCAGGGTATGCATTCTCCTGGATACTGGCCTATGAGTTCTCTTACTGAATTTCGGTCTAGTCGGATTCTTTTGCTGTCTTGAATCTGCATACCGGCAACAATTACAATGGCTTGCTGGACCAGATCCTGAAGAAAATTTTAACCATTTGGCCAAGGCTTGGCTTTGTTTTGGGGTTTTGCGGAGGGCTGACCTAGAGTCCCTGTTCAGGATATGTCCTGAGTGAAGCTATGCAATTGCCTTCATTCATATAGTGTTCCCCAAGCTCAGCCAGACTAGTGAAGGTTTGCAATGCAATTGGAACGCCCTGCAACTCATACGCTTCATTTGCTAAATTTTCCAATGATAAAGCCAGTTGTAGTGCCTGTTTGAAATCCAGTTGGGCTTCAGCTAGTAGGCACTTTTGCATGGTTACATCATTAATTCTACATAGCAAGCAGTCTCTTAGCATCTCATTAAGGGTTAAACCAAAGTTACATGCCTTTAACCTAGTCAAAAATCCTAGCATAGATTCCCCTGGTTTTCAAATTGCCAAATAAAAACAATAGCCTCTCAGAATGAGAGAAGGCTTGGGGTCATAATATTCCTTAACTAAATCCGTCGACTCTTTAAAGGTTTTATTATCTGGTGCCTCAAGGACAGTTAGGCTCCTAATCAGCTGTGGGTCCACAAGCTATTGGGAGTCACTCGTTGCTTTTCATCTGCCCCAACATCATTTTCCTGGAAAAAAAATGCATTTTTTCCACACACCAGGCCGAGACTTCAGTGTCAGGATCAAATGGGTCAAGCTTCCCAATGCTTACCCAACTCAAAGACAACTGTTGCGAGCGAATTTCCTCAGGAGCGTACTTTGCTCTCGTCACCACTGAAATAACTTCACAGCGGCCGGTATCCTGTCACCAAGTCAGCTCCCTCAGAGTGTCAGAATGTCTGACACTCCTGTTTTCTGTGATGGCCAGGGCTCCCTGATTGGGCCAGATTAACATCCCCAATCAGGCAACTCATATTCTATGAGGTTTACTTGGCTGACCTCGTCACAATTACCACAGCTGGTTTTCATGATGGATTGGGCTGCATTTACACTTGGAGGTTAGAGACAATATGCAAATAGTATAAATTGTAAATGTGGTTAAAGACTTATGCGGACATAAAACTTATTTTATACGCACTCTTAGAAACTCAGCACCAGGTCATTGTCTACTCCTTCTCTGAAGCATTTCAGCCAATGAGCCTTTATTCAATACATTCAAAACTAAAGTCTTCTACCAGCCAGCTCCCCTAGCAAAACACTTCTTTCCATCAATTAAGAATGGTGTCAGGATGCTGGAAAATATCAACCTTGCAAGTCAAATCTTGATGAAAACAAACATAATGTCCAAAATTCATTGTCATCTCGAATTTGCCAGCTCAATCTTCAATGGTTGAGGAAAAGAATATAATAAATAGCAATATGGCAGGATAGGTCAGAACTCTAGAATGCAGATCTTGTTCCACATGGGAGCTCATGATGATTCTCTAATCCCGGTTAACCACACAGTATTGTTGACTACAGCAGCTCATGCATTGGAGCTTGACCAGCAGCTCCTGTCACCGTGACACATCTAAGAGGTTAACAGTTTTGTGGATAGCATGTTTAAAGATGCAGTCACTTTGCATCTTATAGGTATGCAGGAAGAAGGAAATGAGGTGAAATAACAGGGAGTCAAGAAGAAAGAGGCATATAATGCAGAAATCCTGTGAAGGCATCTCAGTCACCAAACAGTGTTCCATTTTGAATAGTGTTCAGATAAAATCTCTACAGTGTGGAAGCAGGCCAGTCAGCCCAGCAAGTCCACACCAACCCTCCGAACAGCATTCCACCCAGACTCACCCCTTATCCTGTCCCTGAAACCTTGCATTCCTCATGCTACTTCACCTAATTTCCACATCCCTGGACACTACAGGCAATTTAGCATAGCCAATTTACCTAACCTGCACATCTTTTGACTGTGGGAGGAAATTAGAGCACCCAGAGGAAACCCACACAGACACAGGGAAAATGTGCAAACTTCACACAGTTGCCTGAGGCTGGAATTGAACGTGGGTCCCTGGCCACCATGTTACCCTGTTGTGATGTGGGTATGGGTCCAAGCACCATGGCAGGCAATGGAAATTAGATTCAACAGGGATGTCAAGTGGCACTCTTTCAGAAATAACCTCCTCACAGACACTCTGTTTGAATTCAACTCAGCACCTGATCTCTTTAAGTCTTGGTCCAAACACGGATAAAAGAGCTGAATTCCAGAAAGTGGACTGCACTTGGCATCAGGGCTGCATTTGACTGTGTGGCATTAAGGAAACCTACTAAAAACTGGAGTCAATGGGAATCAAGGTGAAAACTGTCCATTGATGAGTGTCATACCTTACACAAAAGGAAGATGGTTGTGGTCAATCATTGCAGCTCCAGGACATTAAGAGTTCCTCAGGGCTCTGACAAATCCCTCCATCAGAAGGTCAAAAGAAGGAATGTTCATTGATGGTTACATAATAGAGTCATACAGCACAACTTCAGCTCATTGAGTCTGTGCCAACCTATCTACACTAATTTCTCAGTCCAGCATTTGGCCCATAGCCCCCCTTGAACAACATGTCAAAGGCTTATTCACATACTTTTTAGAATTTGTGAGATTTCCTGCCTTTACTACCCTCCCAGGAAGTGCATTTCAGATTCCTACTACCTTCTGGATGAAAACAATTTTCCTCAGGTCCCCACTGAACCTTCTGCCTTCCACCTTAAAATTACAATACCTCATTATTGACCCTTCAACTACAGGCAACAGCTTCTTCCTTCCATCCTGCCCATGCCCCGCATAATTGTATACATCTCAGTCAGGCCCCCTCACCCTTCTTTGCTCTAAAGAAAGTCCATCTAGCCTCACTTCATAGCTAAAATGCACCCTTGCCATCCTCAGTTGTGTTCAATATGAAGGAATACTGGCTCGTCAGCTGAGAGAGGATGGTACACAGTAATCAGCAGAGGTTTCCTTGCCCATGTTTAACCTGAAGCCATGAGACTTCAGTGTTGAGGACTCCCAGGACAATCCCATCCTGACTGTATACCACTGTGCCACCACTACTGCTGTCTGTACTCCTGGTGGGACAGGACATATCCAGGGATGGTAATGGTGATGTCTGGGATGTTGTCTTTCAGGTATGATTCCATGAGTATGACTATGTCAGGCTGTTGCTTGACTAGTCTGTGAAACAGCTGTCTCAATTTTGGCATTACCCCCCAGATGTTAGTGAGGGAGACCTTACAGGGTTAACAGGGCTACTTCTGTCATTGTCGTTTCTGGTTCCTATGTTGATGCCAGGTGGTCTGTCCAGTTTCATGTCTTTGTTGAAACTTTCTAGCAATTGATCCTACTGAATGGCAATTTCAGTGGGTAGTTAAGAGTCAACCATATTGCTGTGGGTCTGGAGTCACATATCGGCCAGACCAGGTGAGGATGGCAGATTTCCTTCCCTGAAGGACATTAATGAACTGGGTTTTTCTGACAATCGATAATAGTTTTATGGTCATCAGTAGATTCTCAATTCCAGATATTTTTTGTTGAATTCAAATTCAACCATCTGCCGTGGCGGGATTCGAACCCAGGTCCCCAGAAAATTAGCAGAGTTTCTGAATTGATAGTCAAGAAATAATACCACTAGGCATCGCCTCCCCTTAATTCCATATTTTCATGAATTCCATGTTTCAGTGCATGCCCTCAACTCATCTATCTGAACTATAATGCTCATTACATTGAAGCAGAAGCCATCCAGCCTCATAATGAAACTCAACATGGCTAAACTCTCTCTTGGGTCTTGGTTCCTTTGCTACATTGTTCCCTGTCCCTATCATACTGACGCTGTGTGTTCCCTTCCCCCAACCCCCACCCAAGCTAGTTTAAACTCCTCCAAACACCACTAGCAAACCGATATGCAAGCATGTTGGTCTCACCCTGTTTCAGATGTAGACCATTGCCAGAAATAGACTTGTGATCCAAAAATCTCAAACCCTCCTTTCAACACCAACTTTCGGGCCACATATTCATCTGTCTGATGTTCAGCACCATTTGGACTCCTCAGATAATGATGTAGCCCATGTCCATATGCAGCAAAACCTGGTCAAAATTAAGGCTTGGGTTGATACATGGCAAGTACTATTCAAACCACACATGCCAGGTAACCTACCACTGATATTTAATGGCATTTCCATCCCTATATCCTCCACTATCAACATCCTGGGGGTTATCATTGACTTGAAACTGAACTAAATCAGCCAAAACTACTTTGGCTACAAACACAGGGCAGACACTACAAAGATACTGCAGTGAGCAACTCTCTCATGTCTCTCCAATGCTTTTTCACTAGCTACACAGCACAATCAGGAGTGTGATGGAATACTCTCAACTTCTTTGGACAAGTGCGGTTTCAACGCCACTCAAGAAGCTTGACACGCAAGAAGCTCATTCAGGATAAAGTGACCCATTTGATTGCTACACTAACCATCACCTTCAATATTGGTTCATTCACCATTGATGCACAGTTGCAGTATGAGTCATTTACAAAATGCACTGTAGCAATTCACACAGGTTCTTTCAACAGGACCTTTCAGACTTGTGATGGCCTATTAGTATTATCACTGGCCTGTCAATCAAGAGACCCAGATAATGTTCTGAGACCAGACTTCAAATCCTGCTACGGTAGATGGCAGAATTTGAATTCAATAAAATTCTAGAGCAACATGGTGTCTCAGTGGTCAGCACTAGGGACCTGGGTTCGATTCCTCAGATGACTGTCTGTGTGGAGTTTGCACATTATCCCTGTGTCTGCATGGGTTTCCTCCAGTTGTTCTGGTTTTCTCCCACAGTCCAAAGATGTGCAGGTTAGGTGGATTGGCCATGCAAAAATGTCCAGGGATGTGCAAGCCAGTTGAATTAGCCTTAGGAAATGCAGATATGGGTCAGGTGGGATGCTTTTCAGAGAGTTGGTGAGGACTCGATGGACTGAGTGGCCTAATTCCACACTGTAAGGATTCTAAGATGATTCTGTGTCACGTAGTCACATAGTACTGAGACATAGTGAAAAGTGTTGTTTTGCCTACTGTACAGGCAAATAATACTGTACATAAGTACATCAGGGTAATAGAACAGAATGCAGAATATAGTGTTACAGATACAGAGAACGTGCAGAGAAAGATCAACTTTAAAATATGACAAGTCCATTCAAAAGTCTGATAAGAGGGAAGAAGCTTTTCTTCAATTTATTGGTATGTGTTTTCAAACTTTTATACCTTTCATATTTATATCTGCTGGGTGGAAGAGAGTAAAATTGTGGTGGGAGGAATCACAACATAATTGTGATTATGTTGATTGCTTTCCTGAAGCAGTGGGAAGTATTGATAGAGTCAGTGGATGGAAGGCTGATTTGCATGATGGACTGGGCTGCGTTCACAACTACCTGTTATTTCTTGCAGTCTTGGGCAGAGCAGTTGTCATACCAACCTGTGTTGCATCTGGATGGGATGCTTTCTTCGGTGCCTCTATAAAAGTTGACAACAGTCATTGTGGACATGCCAAATTTCTTTAGTCTTCTGAGGGAGTACAGACTGTCAGCAGTCTATATACCACACCATGCCGATGTGCAGAATGCCCTAGACGAGATTTACACCGCCACAAACACTTTAGAGATAAAATTCCCCAAGGCCCTCTTCACTGTGGCCGGCGACTTCAACCAAACCAATCTCAAGCAGGTGATGCCAAAATACCACCAACACATCTCCTGCCCCACCAGAGGACCGAACATTCTGGACCACTGCTACACAACCATCAAAGACATCAATCGCTCAACATCCTGGCCACACTTTGGAAAATGCAACCACAGCGCTGTGTTCCTCCTCCCAGCTTACAAGCAGAAGCTGAAATGGGAGAATCCTTCATGAAACGAAGTACTGTGTGGTCCGAGGCAGTGGAAACCGTCACCAGGACAGCTTGGACTCGGTGGACTGATTCATAGATTCCTTACAGCATGGAAACAGGCCATTTGCCCATCAAGTCCACACCGCCCCTCCGAAGAGCATCCCACCCAGACCTGTTCCCCTACCCCTGTATTTTCCATGTCTAACCCACCTAACCTAAACACCCCTGGGCACTATGGACAACTTAGCATAGCCAATTCACCTACCTCGCACACCTGTGGACTGTGGGAGGACACCAGAGCACCCGGAGGAAACCCGCGCAGACACGGGGAAGAATGTGCAAACTCCACATGACAGTCGCCCAAGGCTGGAATCGAACCCAGGTCCCTGGCGTTGTGAGGCAGCAATGCTAACCACTGAGCCACTGTGCCAACTGGACTGTGTTCAAGTGTTCAGCGGAAAATCTAGACAAGTATGCCACTACCATCACGGACTTCATTAGCAAATGCCTGGAGGACTGTGTACCAAAGAAGTCAATCCAAGTGTTCCCCAACAGTAAACCTTGGATGAACCAGGAAATCTGCTTACTGAAGACCAGACATGCAGTGTTCAAGTCGGGTGATCTGGACCAATACAGAAAATCCAGATACGACTTCCTCAAAGCCATCAGGGGAACCAAGAAGCAATACTGGACAAAGTTAGAGGCCCAGACCTACCAAACAGACTCCCACTGTATATGGCAAGATGAAACAGTGTAAGATAGCGGACAATGACACGTTCAATGCTTTCACTGCTCAGTTTGAGCAGAATCCCACCGGTGTGGCAACGCCTGCCCGACAGCCCCAGACACACCTGTTCCCTCTGTCACCGTTTCAGAAGTCAGATCTGACTTCCTGGGAGTCAACCCAAGGAAAGCGACAAGCCTGGATGGTGACCCCAGCTGAGCACTCAGACCAACTGGTGGAGGTATTCACCGACATCTTCAACCTCTCCTTCCTGCAAGCCAAAGTCCCCACCTGCTTCAAGAAGACAACCATCATCCCCTACCCAAGAAAACACATCCAGTGTGCCTTAATGACTACTGCCCAATAGCTCTTACGTCAATAATCACAAAGTGCTTCCAGAGGCTGGTCATGGCCCACATCAACTCCAGTTTCCCAACCTGCCTCAATCCCCTTCAGTTTCCTTACTGACTTAACAGATCCACAGACGATGCAATATCCGTTGCCCTGCACTCATCCCTGAGACATCCGGACAACAAAGTCACCTACGTCAGACTCCTGCTCGTTGACTACAGCTCCACCTTTAAAACCACTATCCCCTCCAGACTGATCTCAAAACTGCATGACCTTGGTCTCAGCTGCACCCTCTGCAATTCGATCGTCAGCTTTGTGACCCTTGGGTTGCAGTGAGGATAGGTAACTGCGCCTTGTCCACGACAGCACTCAACACTAGAACCCCCCAAAGATGTGTCCTCAGCCCCCTACTGTACTCCCCATACACCTATTACTGTGTTGCCAAATTCTGAACGAACGCCTTGTACAAGTTCACTGATGATACCACCATTGTAGGAAGGATATCTAACAACAACGAGTCAAAGTACATAAAGGAGATAGAGGGCTTGGTGACGTGGTGCAATGAAAACAATCTGTTTCTCAACGTCAGCAAAACTAAAGGACTGATCATCCACTTCAGAAAGAAAGGAAGGGAGACACGCCCCCACCTACATCAACAGAACTGAGGTTGAGAGGGTGGAGAGCATCAAGTTCCTCGATGATAATCGATGACCTGTCCTGGACTTCCCACGTAAAAGCGCCAGTCAAGAAGGCATAACAACGCCTCTTCTTCCTCAGGCAGCTCAGGAAATTTGGCATGTCCATAAGGTCCCTCACCAACTTCTACAGCTGCACCATTGAAAGCATATTGTCTGGGTGCACAAAAGCGTGGCATGGCAACTGCTCTACCCAAGACTATAAGAAACTACAGACGCTGGTGTGCAAAGCCCAGACCATCACGGAAGCCAACCTTCCATCCATGGACTCTGTTTCCACGGCTCGCTGCCGCGGAAAGGCGACCAACTTCATCAAAAACCCATTGCACCTTGATAATAATCTCCTACAACCTCTTCCATCAGGCAGAAGATACAGAAATCTGAACACATGCATGAGCAGGTTCAGAAACCGCTTCTTTCCAGCCATTTATCAGGCTGTTGAATGGATTGTAACCTCAAATAATGTAGCCTGCAATACAATCTATATGCCTCTAAGTCTTTTTGTTCTGTACATTCTTTGCTTGCCGTGATCTGCCCGAACCGCTCATAAACAAAGTTTTTCACTGTATTTCAGTACGTGTGACAATAAAATCAATCAATTGATTTGGTGTGCTTTCTTGACCACAGCCCCAACGTTGATGGACCAGGACAGATTGCTGGTGATATTTACCTCTTGGAACTCGAAGTTCTCAACCATCTCCACCTTAGCACCAGTAATACAGTCCTCTACTCCGCTTCCTGAAATTGCTAACCAGCTTTGTTTTGCTGACATTGAGGGAGAGATTGTTGTCTTTACATCCATGCCACTGAGTTCTCTATCTCTTTCCTGTACTCTGTCTCATTGTTTAAGATCCGACCTACTACAGTGGTGTCATTAGCAAACTTGTAAATGGAGTTGCAGCAGAATTTTGCGACACAATTGTATAAGAAATATAGTAAGGGGCTGAGTATGCAGCTTTGCAGGGCATTGGTGTTGAGGATTATCATGGAAGAGGTGTTGTCGCCTATCCTTATCGATTGCGGTCTGTGGGTCAGGAAATCAAAGATTCATTTGCAGAGTGGGGAGCAAAGTCCAAAGATGTTGGGACAGGTGACATAATTTCACAGACCTTCTGATCAAATGCGTTGAGCTGTTCAAGCAGGGATGCATTGTTGTCAGCCATTCTACTCGACTTTGCTTTGTTGCCCCTTTATTCAGTTAGCCTTGCCAAATCAATGTGTGGTTCGTGTGGGAATCAAGCTTAGTCAGGTATTGTCTTTTGACATCACTTCTAGCTTTGCGAAGGTCGTAAATAGATTTCCTGTGTAGTTCAGGGTCATCTGACACGAACGCCTCAGACCTGAACTTCAGTAGGGAGTGGATCTCCATGATTTCCAGTTGGGGAACATGCGGATTAGCTTCTTTGGCACGCAGTCCTCTACAAACTTGCTGATGAAATCTGTGATGGTAGTGGCATACTCATTCAGGTTGGCTACTGTTTTCTTGAATATGGACCAGTCCACCAATTCCAAGCAGCCATGAAAGAGCTCATCCATTACCTCAGACTGGCACTGTACGACTTTCTGTACCAGGTCTTCTTTGGATTTTTTTAATCTTTGGATTATTCCCAGTACCATGCTTAAGTTAGGATAGAAATAGGTGGATAGAGCAGTTGGATGAACAGTTTGAAGAGATGGTGTTGGAGGGAGGATTTTGGACACCTGGAGAATTAGGACCGCTTCTGGGGGAGATGGAACCTGTACAGGCAAGACAGGTTGTAACTAAACAGAGCTGGGACCTGTGTCCTTGAAGGTTGATTTGCCATGATATTAAGGAGCATTTTGATGTGTATGTACATTTTCTTTAACAGAATTCACCTTAAGGTTTCTATATGTTCTGCATAGACAATGTTGTGATCAGTTGATATGAAAGGAGTAGGTAAACAAAGAGATAATGGATAGCAGGGCAGACAAAGGAAAGCTGAATCAGACATAATGAGAGCTAAGTGTAGAAAAAAAAAGGTGAGTTTGCATGCTGCACATACAGAAATCAGCTGCTTTGTTGTAATGTCTATTTTATAACTTTTAATTTGTTTCACTGTTTTAAATAAACCAACCCAAGGAGTTAATCAGTCGCTGGATTTATTGATTATTTGACGATTATCTGTAATATGACATATCAGACAGTGATGAAAACATCATGCAGATGAGGCTATTGGTGTTTGAACAGTCAACAAACAAGTTAATCAAGAGGTGAAACACGTGGTCGACAGTATTAAATCATGCTAAACTGCATGAGTTAACCCTCCTCTTCTTCTGAAGATTGTTAGTTGAAAGCACAGGGTTCTAATAAGCAGACGGATTCCGATTGAGAAGCCAGTTTCATTCACTTGAAAAAGGCGAATGAACTTTGTGTGCTGGATTGATTCCAAGCACTGCAAAGTCAAAGGTAGGATGTCCAAAAAAATCTCTAGTTTAAATAGAGAAACAGCACACATTCTAATGGAATTTAAGATGTTTAAATAGCGTTTACCGTTATGATGTCTAGACTAGATTTGTGTGTGTCAGATGCAGAAGAATAAGTTTTTAAGATTTGCTTAATTGAAGGTCTACATGGACTTAACATAGAATTAACAGATCCCTATAAGTTATAGACTACATAAGAAGACTAATTTAGAGTCCAATTAAAATATCTGTATTTCCTGGGGAGGTAAGGTAGTGGTGAGTGTTTAAGTGGTTACAGAGAGAGAGAGATAAAAATACAAAAGGGATTAAGTAAACAAGGAGATAATCGATGGCAGGCCAAAACAGAAAAAAAGCTAAATAAGAGACAACAAGAGCTAAGAGTGAAAATGGTTTAGCAGTGCTGAATACAATCCACATAATATGATAATGGGTCTAGGAATACATGTGAATGGGTGACTATGCTAAAAAGAACTCCTGTCATATCAGGATTAGGGTGAAGTGGATAAAGTACATGGAAAGGGACAGAATCAGGTTATAAAGTTATTGAACTTGATATTGAGTCTTAGAGGCTACAAGGTCCCCAAGTGGATAATGAGACGTTGTTCTGTGAGCTTGCACTGATGCCTGATGGAACACCACAACAGGTCTGTGCCAACAATGGTGACCAGGGAACAGGGTGGTGCATTGAAGTGGTGGGCAACTGGAAGTTCGAGGTCTATTTGTAGACAGAACGTAGGTACAAAGTGGTTACCCTGTGTGCATTTTGTCTCCCCAATGGTGGAGGAGACCATATTGTGGTCTAATTGTCAGTTCTCAGCTGTGAACAGAAAAATGAAAATTCAAGAGCAAAAGGCTAAACAATTAGCTCAGCATCCACCGAAATTTGAGAATACAGGTAGTCCTGCTACAATGAGCATGGGGCTGGATGAACACAGCAGGTCAAGCAGCATCATAGGAGCAGGAAAACTTGACGTTTCGGGCCTAAACCCTTCATCAGAAATGGGGGAGGGGAAGAGGGTTCTGAAATAAATAGGCAGAGAGGGGGAGGCGGATAGCGGATGGATAGAGGAGAGGATAGGTGGAGAGGAGGCAGACAAGTCGAAGAGGCGGGGATGGAGCCAGTAAAGGTGAGTGTAGGTAGGGGGG
>JAHRHZ010000048.1:1470270-1490024 GCA_024137785.1 Ginglymostoma cirratum | reverse complement strand
CCCCAACAACTCACCTAACCTACACCTCCCTGAACACTACGGGCAATTTAGCATGGCCAATCCACCTAACCTGCACACCTTTGGACTGTGGGAGGAAACCAGAGCACCCGGAGGAAACCCACACAGACATGGGGAGAATGTGCAAACTCCACACAGAGACGCCTAAGGCTGGAATCGAACCCAGGTTCCTGGCGCTGTGAGGCAGCAGTGCTAACCACTGAGCCACCGTGCCGCCCCAGTGGATGCTGTTTGGATAATGCAAACTTTCTGTTGTACAGGTACAGTGATTTCCCTGTAATGCAATTTTTTCTATAGTGCGAGGTAACACAAGAACACATCGAATTATAGGAGAACTACCTGTACCACCGCTCAAATGAGGAACTGGTTTTTGGATACCTGTGTTCTGAAGAAGGGTCACCGGACCTGAAATATTAACTCTGATTTCTGTCCACAGATGCCGTCAGACCTGCTGAGATTTTCCAGCAATTTGTTGTTTTTCAGATTTCCAGCATCCATAGTTCTTTCAATTTTTCTTTTCTCGGATACCTCTGTTCAGCAAATAAAGTCAAGTGAAGAGCTGAAGGATGAAGGGAGGAATCTAGAGAACGTTGCAAGGAAAAAAGAATCAAAGCTTAATAACAGCAGCTACAGTAACTTGGGCCTGAATTCAATTCAATGCAATGCTGTAGATGATGATAGGCCTGCAAAAATCTATGGGGGTGAATATCACAAACAAGGAATTGTAATTAACTCATGAGACAATCCTTCCAGAAATAAATATCAGAAATGAGGCTCCAGTGAAAGAACTCAAGAAAGAACGCAAACAACTATTAAAGCAGCAAGCAAAAGATATACAGGTTTCAAAGAAAACAAAAAGAAAAAAACTGAAATTACAGATGACATAAAAATTGGTGGTGTTGTTGATACTGAGCAAGATGCTCTTAGGCTAGAACCTGATAATGGTCAGCTGGTAAATTGGGCAGAGCAACAGCAGATGGAATTTAATCCCGCAAAGTAATGCAGTTGGGAGGTCTACTGGGGAAGGATGTACATAATGAATGGTAGGTCTCTAGGGAGTACTGTTGAAAAAAGGGCACTTGGTGTACAAGTTCATAAATCCCTTAGGGTGTCAGCACAAGAAAGTGTATGGCATGCTTGCCTTATTAGCTGGGGCATAACATATAGGAACAGGAAGTCATGTTACTTTATGTAGCATTAGTTTGGACACAGATGGAATACTGTAACCGTTCTGGTCACCACACTGTTGGAAAGACATCATTGCATTGAAGAGGATGCAGAGGAGATTCACCAGCATGTTGCCTGAGATGGAAAGTCTCCGTTATGAGAAGAGACAGAATAGCATGGGTTTGAATTCCCTCGAGCAGAGGAGGCTGAGGGGCATCTGATTAAGGTATACAAAATTATGAGGTATAGACTGAGGAGATAGTGAGAATCTCTGACCCATGGCAGGCATGTCTCCTAGCAGAGGACATACGTTTAAAGTGAGGAGCAAGCGGTTAAGAGGAGATCTGAGAGAATTTCTTCAGTCAGAGGGTGGTAATGGTATGAAACGTGCTGCCTCCTGGTGGAGACAGATACCTTCGCAACATTTAAGTATCTCGATGAGTACTTAAAATGCCAGGGCATAGTAGATTACGGACCAAGTGTGGGTAAATTGGATCAATGTTGTTTGGTGCTAGTTGGTCAGCATAAATATCGTGGGCGTGAACAGCCATTATCAATGTGTGAGGAAAGAGATACTGAAGGCTCAGGGCGCTGGATGAAAATACGATCAAAATCATCCGTCGACAGAGAGCTTTTCAATCACTTACTTCCACTAGTCAAGCCACAACACGCAACTTCTCGGCCTTTCTTACCAGCACCTCAAATTCAACAAGATTTTTCTCGAATGTTCCGAACTCCATGTCTCCCGCCACCGACCCTTTGCTGAAGACTTCAAAATTATCAAAAGGCGCGGGATTTCAGCTGCCGAACACTGCGCATGCGTCTCCGGTGTGGGGTTGTGCATGGGCAGAATTCTACGCATGCGTCCCTGGCTTGGTGCACTGTCAGGAACTGCGCATGCGTCCCCCTTGTGGGGACGCTGCCGGGCACTGCGCATGCGTCCCGTGGTCGTGGCGCTGCCCGGCTCGCTCGGCCTGAGATGGCTCCGCAGCAACAAGTTCCCCAGGAAATTGCGTACGGCCCGCACCTGGCAGCTGGGGCCTGCTCAGCCCCCACTCGCACACTTGCAGCAGGTAAGACTCCTTGGACAGGAGGAACAAGCGGCCCCGCAGGGAGGCCCTGTTGACAGGCGGTTGCTTGGCTGGCACGGTGCGCGGTTAGTCCGGGTCCAGCCCCAGCAGGATGTACTGACCGAGCGCTGAGGGGGAGAAGGGAGGTCGAGGGACAGCTGCAGGAATGTAAGTGTGTACTGGCCGGGGGTTTTGGTGGGGTGAAGAGCGGGCAGCTCTCAAAGCATCCCTACCACCCGGGGCGTGCCACCCTCACTCCCGGGGTCCCCTAAAACCCGACCGCCGACTAAGACTGGTGAAAACTCCAAACACTGTCTCCAACCTCTAAGTAGCCCTTCAGCCATCCCTGTTCGCTCCCCTTGTGTATCCTTCTTCTCCCCTTACTTTGCATCTCCCTTTCCTTCCTTCTAGAAGACAATTGATAAATTACCACACAAAGGGGTGTTGGAAAATAACTGCACGTTGATAAGGCTATAAAGTTGGCAAGCTAGCAGGAATACATTAAACACAAACGGGTCTTTTTCAGGTTGGTAGGCTGGAATGAGTGGTGTGCCACAGGGATCAGTGCTGGGGCCCTAACTGTTTACACTTTAGGTAAATGATTTGGCTGATAGCGTGGAATCTCTTGCTACCAAATTTGCTGATGACACCAAGATAGGTTGAAAAGTAAATTGTGAAGTGGACTTAACGAGGTGACAAAAGGATGGTGATAGGTTAAGTAAGTGGGCAAAGATCTGTCAAATGGAATTTAGTGTGAGAAACTCTGTTTTGGCAGGAATAAAAATGAGGCATAGTTTCTAAGTGGTGAGAGCATGCAGAGGGATCTGGGTGTTCTGGTTCATAAATCTGAAAAGGCTATATCTGGATATAGTAAGTACTTTGGAACACTAAATAGCATGATATCATTTATTGCAAGGGATATTGAATGAAAAAGTTGATAGGCTTCAGTTGTACAAGGCACTAGTGGCCACATCTGGTGAACTGCTACAGTACAGAGGTTGGATTTTAGATTAAGAGATAACAAGCATGGGGCTGGATGAACACAGCAGGTCGAGCAGGAAAACTTGACATTTCGGGCCTAGACCCTTCATCAGAAATGGGGGAGGGGAAGAGAGTTCTGAAATAAATAGGGAGAGAGGGGGAGGCGGATAGAGGATGGATAGAGGAGAGGATAGGTGGAGAGGAGGCAGACAAGTCGAAGAGGTGGGGATGGAGCTAGTAAAGGTGAGTGTGGGTAGGGAGGAGATAGGTCAGTCCAGGGAGGACGGACAGGTCAAGGGGGCGGGATGATGTTAGTAGATAGGAGATGGGGGTGGGGCTTGAGTTGGGAGGAGGGGATAGGTGAGAGGAAGGACAGGTTAGGGAGGTGGAGATGAGCTGGGCTGGTTTTGGGATGCGGTTGGGGGAGGGGAGATTTTGAAGCTTGTGAAATCCACATTGATGCCATTGGGCTGCAGGGTTCCCAGGTTGAATATGATTTGCTGTTCCTGCAGCCTTCGGGTGGCATCACTGTGGCATTGCCGGAGGCCCAGGATGGACATGTCGTCTGAGGAATGGGAGGGGGAGTTGAAATGGTTCGCGACTGGGAGGTGCAGTTGTTTGTTGCGAACTGAGCGCAGGTGTTCTGCAAAGCGGTCCCCAAGCCTCCGCTTGGTTTCCCCGATGTAGAGGAAGCCACAACAGGTACAGCGGATGCAGTATACCACATTGGCAGATGTGCAGGTGAACATCTGCCTGATGTGGAAAGTCTTCTTGGCACCTGGGATTGGGGTGAGGGAGTGTGATGAAGGGTCTAGGCCTGAAATGTCAAGTTTTCCTGCTCCTATGATGCTGCTTGACCTGCTGTGTTCATCCAGCCCCATGCTTGTTATCTCGGATTCTCCAGCGTCTGCAGTACCTTTTATCTCGGATTTTAGATTAACGTTGGATGTAAAAGCATCGGAAGCAGTTCAGAAGACGTGGAACCATATGATCATACAGATGAAGAACAGAAAGGGGCCCTTTGATCCATCTTGTCCATACTGACCCAAATACACCCAGATGTCCTTTCTAATCCAGACTAACTTGCTTGATTTGATTCACTGAGTTGACATCTATGTCTCACTCCCTTACAGACAGGAACCATTTCAGAAATGATGTAATTGATTGTAATGATATTCAAATTCTGAATGTGATCGATAAATACTTTATAGCAATTTTAAAAAAACCTGAAATGAAAACAGAAGGTGCTGAAGAAACTCAGCAGATCTGGTAGCATGTGTGGGTTGAAAGCAAAATTAATGTTTAGAGAGATGACTCAAAACGTTAACTCTGCTTTCTTCCCACAGATGCTGCCAGACCTGCTGAGTTTCTTCGCAATTTCTGATCTTGTTTCCGATCTCCAGCATCTGCAGTTCTTTGTTTTAAAATAGCTGGAATGGATGGTTTGTCCAGGGAAGGAAGGTTAGACAAGCTAGGCTTGAGTCAGTCATTTTAAAAGAGTGAGAAGTGACATGATTGAAACCTGAACCACGGGTTTTGACAGGGTAAATGTGAAATGAATGTTTCAGCTTGGGAAAAATGAGGTGTCACTGTTTAAACATAATAATGGTGAGCCAGTTTATTTTCACTGAGGGTGGTGAGTATTTGGAACACCTTTTTCGAAAAGGTGCTGGAAGCAGAGTTTGAATAATTTTAAGGTAAGGGTAATTGGTAGGCTAGGGGATGAAAGATTATTGAGAGTTAGGTGGAGATGCGAATTTGAGATGACAGAGAGATCAGCTCATTAAATAACAGTCAGGCACGAGGAGCTGAATGGGCTTATGCTGTTCATTTTTAATGTTCCATCTTTTCATCCACCTGCCCTGCTGCACCCCTCCGTCTCCCCCGCTCACTCCTTCTCTCCCTCCCACCTCTTCTTTCTTGCCCCAGCCCATCAAACTTCATTATTTCTTCCAGCACTGCCCCTTTGCTTGTGCACTTCATAGTTAAGTTTGCTTTTTTAAAAAAAAATTCCTAGTGTTGGCCTACTTGAGTGCTTTAAGCCAGTGATTACTCTCCTCTAGCTTCATGAATCTGAAGGACCAGCTGCAAAATGTCAGGAATCTGCAACCAACTGCAGATGCTGAAATGCATAGGTCTGTGGAAAGAATTGAGCAGGGTTTACATCTGACATGTTAACCTGGCCTTTCTCTATTGTAAATGCTGGTGATCTGTCTTCTACTGTTCTGTTTGTTTCACAACTTCAGTTTGATTTGCATTGATGGGACAGTTCTTTTCAGAGCAACGTTCCCACATTGTTGACATCCACATTGCATTCTTATGTCAAGATGAAAATGAGGCACAATGCAATGATTCTGTATCTCTGGAGCTTGAGTTTTTTTCAATTCATCTGGGGATGTGGTTGTGGCTGGCTGGCCAGCATTTCTTGCCTGTCCCTGGTTGCCCTTGAGAGGGTGGTGGCGAGCTGCCTTCTTGAATTGCTGCAGTCCTGATATATTTCCAAGTCAGGATGGTGGGGGAACTGGGAGGTGGTGTCCCCATATGCCCTTGCCCTGCTAGATGGAAGTGATCATAGGTTTGGAACGTGCTGTCTGAGGATTTGAATTTCTGCAGTGAATCTTGTAGATAGTACACACTGCTGCTACTGAGTTTCGGTCGTGGAGGGAGTGAATGCTTGTGGATGTAGTGCTAGTCAAGCGGGCTGCTTTGTCCTGGATGCTGTCAAGCTTCTTGAGTGTTATTGGGGCTGCACTCTTCCAGGCATATGGGGAATATTCCATCACCATCCTGATTTTGTGCTTTGTGGATGGCAGGCAGGCTTTGAGAAGCCAGGAGGTGAGTTACTCACCACAGTATTCCTGGCATCTGGCCTACTCTTGTAGCCACACTGTCTATATGGTAAGTCCAGTTGAGTTTCTGGTCAATGCTAATATCCAGGATTTTGATAGTGGGGGATTCAGTGTTGGCAACACCGTTTGAATGTCAAAGGACAGTGGTTAGATTGTCTCTTATTGGTGATGGTCATAGCCTGGCATTTGTGTGGCATGGATGTCACTTGCCACTTGTCCACCCGAGCCTGGATATTGTCCAGATCTTGTTGCATTTGAACATGGACTGCTTCAGTATCTGAGGAGTACAGTTACAACACTGGTACCTACCCGACAACGTGGAAAATTGCCCAAGTATGTCCTGTATACAAAAGCATGAAAAATCCTACCTGGCAGTCACCGCTGGGTGCTGAACATTGTGCAATCATCGGCAAACGTCCTCACTTCTGACCTTAGGATGGAGGGAAGGTCACTGATGAAGCAGTTGAAGATGGTTGGGCCTCAGACATTACCGTGAGGAACTCCTGCAGCGATGTTGTGGAGCTGAGATGATTGACCTCCGTTCTACCATGACCGTCTTTCTACGTGTCAGGTATGACTCCAATCACTAGAGAGTTAGCCCCCTGATACCCATTGATTCCACTTTTGCTAGGGCTTCTTGATGCCACACTTGGTCGAATGCACCCTTGATATCAAGGGCTGTCACACTCACGTCATCTCTGGAAGTCAGGTCTTTTGTCCATGTTTGGACCAAGGCTCTAATGAGGTCAGGAGCTGAGTGGCCCTGGCAGAACCCAAACTGGGTGTCACTGAGCAGGTGCTGCTTGATAGCACTGTCGATGACACCTTCCATTACTTTACTGATGATTGAGAGGAGACTGTTGGGGTGGTGATTGCCGGGTAGGATTTTTCATGCTCTTGTGTACAGGACATACTTGGGCAATTTTCCACGTTGTCGGGTAGGTACCAGTGTTGTAACTGTACTGGAACAGCTTGGCTCGGGGAGCAGCAAGCTCTGGAGCACAAGGCTTTAGTACTGTTGCCGGAATGTAGTTTAAGGGCCCATAGCCTTTGCAGTATCCAGTGACTCCAGCTGTTTCTTGATATCACGTGGATCGAATTGAATTGGCTTAAGACTGTATCTGTTATGCTGGGAACCACTGGAGGAGGCCAAGATGGATCATCTACTCGGCGCTTCTGGCTGAAGGTTGCTGCGAATGCTTCAGCTTTGTCTTTTGCGCTGATGTGCTGCGCTCCTCCGTCATTGAGGATAGGGATATTTGTGGAACCGCCTCTTCCAGTGAGTTGTTTAATTTTCCACCATCATTCACGACTGGATGTGGCAGACTGCAGAGCTTAGATCTGATCTGTTGGTCGTGGGATCACTTAACTCTGTCTATCACTTGCTGCTTTCGCTGTTTGGCATGCAAGTCGTCCTGTTTGGTGGCTTCACCAGGTTGATGCCTCATCCTCAGGAATGCATGGTGCTGCTCTTGGCATGCCCTCCTGCACTCTCTGTTGAACCAGGGTTGATCGCCTGGCTTGATGGTGAGGGTTGAGTGGGGGGATAACAGAGGTAACAGATTGTGCTAGAGTACAAACCTGCTGTTTTTGGCCCACAACGCCTCATGGATCCCAGTCTTGAGTTGCTAGATTTGTTCGAAGTCTGTCCCATTTAGCACGCTGATAGTGCCACACAACCGAATGGAGGTTATTCTCAATATGAAGGGGAGACTTCATCTCCACAAAGACTGTGTGATGGTCATTCTTACCAATACTGTCACGGACAGATGCAACTGCGGCTGGCAGATTAGTAAGGATGAGATCAAGTATGTTTTTCCCTCCTGTTGGTTCCCTCACCACCTGCTGCAGACCCAATCTAGCGGCTATGTCCTTTAGGACCCGATCGGCTTGATCAATAGTACTGCTGCCGAGTTGCTGTTGGTGGTGGACATGGAAATCCCCACCAAGAGTACATTTTGTGCCCTTGCCATCCTCAGCGCTTCCTCCAAGTGTTGCTTAACATTGAGGGGTACTGATTCATCAGCTGTGGGAGGACGGTATGTGGTAATCAGAAGGATGTTACCTTGCCCGTGTTTAACCTGATGCCATGAGACTTCATGGGGTCTAGCGTCAAAGCTGAGGACTCCCAAAGCATCTCCTTCCTGACTGTATACCACCACGCCACCATCTCTGCTGGGTCTGATCTGGTTATTGGACAGGACAGATCCAGGGATAGTGATGGTGGTGTATGGCACATTGTCTGTAAGGTATGATTCTGAGGGTCTGACTGTGTCAGGTTGTTGCTTAATTAGTCAGTGAGACAGCTCTCCCAATTTTGGCACTAACTCCCAGATTTTAGTGAGGAGGACTTTGCAGGGTCGACAGGGCTGTTTCTGCCATTGTCTTTTCTGGTGCCTAGGTCGATGCCAGGTGATCCACCCAGTTCCATTTCTTTGAGTCTTTGTAGCGATTGGTACAACTGAGTGGCTTGCTAGGCATTTCAGAGAGCAGTTGAGAGTCAACCACGTTGCTGTGGGTCTGGAGTCACATGTAGGCCAGACTCGGTGAGAGTGACAGATTTCCTTCCCTGAAGGACGTTAGTGAACCAGTTGGGTTTTTCCGACAATCGACGGTGAATTCATGGTGATCAGTAGATTCTTAATTCCAGACTATTTTTTTATTATTGAGTTCAATTTCCACCGTTTGCTATTGTGGGCTTCAAACCCAGGTCCCCAGAACATCAGCTGAGTTTCTGGATTAATAGTCTAGCGATAATACCACTAGGCCGTCGACTGCCCTTATTTAAGAGTCCAAGTAATAAAAGCACGGAAGGAGGCCACTCAGTCTAGACTAATCGAGTCCATGCCATCTCTCTGTAGAGTAATCAGTCCAGTCAGTTTAGTCCATCCATCCTATCCCTGCAGCCATGCAAGTTTCTTTTCCCTTGAATGCCTAACCACTATTTCATGGAAAATAATTAATGTCTCTGTTTATGTGTCAACTTCACTGTCATAATTGTGCTGATTTTAAACATTCTTCCTCATGCGGTCCTGTATCACTTGTCAAAAATGTGCCCAGGTTGACAAGGTGGTTCAGTGGTTAGCACTGCTCCATCTCAGCACTAGGGACCCAGGCTCGATTCCAGCCTCAGGTGACTGTCTGTGTGGAGTTTGCACATTTTCCTCATGTCTGGAGGGTTTTCTCCCACAATCTGAAGATGTGCAGGTTACTTGGACTGGCCTTGCTAAATTGTTAATTTCCAGGGATGTGCAGGCTTGGGTGGATTAGCCATGGGAAATATAGTGTTACAGGTATAGGATAGGGTAGGGTAGGGTCTGGATGGGAGACACTTTGGAGGGTCAGTGTTGGCTCAATGTACCAAATGGCCTGCTTCCAATTGGGTCCAATTCTGAAGAAGGCTCACTGGACCAGATATATTAGTTCTGTTTTCATTTCTGATTTCCAGCCTCTGCATTTCTTTGGTGTTTTTTAACCTAACTATTCTAACCCATTTTCCAGCACTTGGCATGTAGCCTTGTATATCTTGGCATCCCAAGCGTTCACCTAAAAATTCAAATGTTCTGAGGATTTCTGTCTCGACCACATATACAGGTTGAGTTCCAGGTCCTCACTGCCCTTTGGGTGAGGGAAAACAAAATTGCTTGCATCCCCTCTAAACCACCTGCCCTTTACTCTATCTATGCCCCTCCACCAAGGGGAATTGTTTCTTCCTGTTTATCCAATCTGTGCCCTTCAACTGTACACATTTCAATCAGGGCCCCTTCCCGCCCCCAGTCTAGTCTCTTCTGCTCCAAGGAACACAATTCCGACCTATCCAATCTGACTTCATGACTAAATCTCCCCAGCCCGGGCAACATCTTGGTACATCTAGTCTGTGCACAATGGCCTGCCTCCTATTATATGGATTCCAAAACTGCACGCAATACTCTGGCTGTGGTTTGACCAATGTTTTATACAGTTCCAGCGTAACCTCCATGCTCTTAAACGCTAAACCTCGACTAATAAAGATGTGTCAAAAGTCATACAGCAGAAAAAGGCCCTCAGCCTACCGTGTCCATGTCAACCAACAAACGCCAAGTTATACTAAATGTATGTTACTGCACTTGCTCCTTAGCCTATTATGCCCTGGCTTTTTAAGGGCTTGTTCAGATGCTTTTCTGATATTGAGAGTACCCGTCTCTACCAACTGTCTGAGGCAGCACGATTCACATTTCCAACATCCTCTGGTTGAAAAAGTGTTTCCTCAGAACCTCTCCAAACCATTTACTTCTCGCCTTAATTTTGTGCCCACTGGTTTTAAGCACATTTACCGTAGGGAAAAGATTCTCATGATCTGCCCAGTCTATGCTTCTCATAATTTTTATCATATCCACACCCCTCTCCTTACAAACTCTGAGGGTGGATAAAATACCAGGAGCACATGAATTGCATTTGAAGCTTTTAAAGGAAGCCAGGGAGAAGTTAGCAGATGTTCAGGATCATTTTCTAATCTTCACGTATAAGCAAGGTACCAAAGAGCTAGAGGCCTATGAATGCCGTTAAAAAGGGGAATAGGCCAAATAATTAGGGACTGCTCAGTCTGACCTGGATGGAGGGCAAATTGCTAGAATCGATGTTGAGATAGAGTTAACTGTTACTTGGATATGCATGAATTAATTAGGGACTGTCAGCATGGTTTTGTTAATGAAAAGTCATATCCTACTAGATTTGAATTTTTTTGAAGTAGCAAAGATGATTGACGGCAGTGCAGTAAATGTTGCTGTACATGAATTTTAGTAAGGCATTTGACCAGGTGCTACATGGCAGATTGGTTCGAAAAGCTAAAGTCCATGGGATACAGGGAGTGTGGCATGTTGGATTCAAAATTGCCTCATTGACAGGAAACAAAGGGAAATACAAATGTTTTGTGAAGGGAAAGTGGTTTGCAGTGGTGTTCTATAGGGCTCTGTTGGGCCCTTGCTTGTTTATGTTATGAATGATTTTAACTTAAACATGAGTGGCATGATTTTGAAATTTGCAGACGACATAAAAGTCGCCTGGACAATGGTACTGAAGAGATGGCTGTTGACTGCAGGATGTTGATGATAGTTTGGCTGAGTGGATGCAAAAGAAGCGAATGGAATTCCATCTGAAGAATGTGAAGTTATGCATTTGGATTGGGCAAACAAAGCAACAGTATACAAGACAAATGGAAGAATGACCAGAGCTAGAGATGATACAGCAGAAAAATCCAAATGTTTTTGCAGGAAATGTATTTCAGGGTGTTAGCATACAACGAAAAGTTTGGGCCTGCCCCTGTCCAGACGTGTTTCTATGTCAGCAGTGTGAAAACTTTCTTTAAGAGTTGAGTAGTGGAGGACATGAGACACCTTGGAATGCATGTCCACAGGTCCTTTGAAGGTGGCAGGGCAAGTACATGACGTGGTTAAAAAAAGGCAAATGGATGCTTCCTTTCATTGAGCAAGGTATTGAATACAAAAGCAGGGATGTGTTGCTAGAATTGCGCAAGACACTGATAAAGCCAGTTCAGTGTATAGTTCTGGTCACTACATTAAAGGAAGGACATAATTAGTGTATGGAGATTACATGTAAAATTTAAAAGCACGTTGCTTGGGCTTCAACTTTTCAACAATGGGGAAGAATTGGATAGGCTTGATTTATTTTCCTTAAAGTACAGGAGGCTGAGAAGGGGATTTAATTGAGGTGCATAAAATAATAAGGGGTTTGAATAGAGCAGACCTGTTTCCTATGCCAGAGAGGTCAGTCACAAGGGGCACACCACAAGGTAATTTAGTAGCAGAATGAAAGGGGCATGAGGAAGCACTTCTTCCCCCAGAAGATAGTTGGTACCTGGAATTCGCTGCCCACTTTGGTGTTTGAGGCCAGAAAGTCTTAACGCATTTAAAAGGAATTTGGTTCTGCACGTGAAGTGCTGCAGACTGGAAGGCTTGCAGACCAGGAGCTGGAAAGTAGAAAATGGACAGCCAGTATTTTTCAGGTCCTTCAGCTCACCAAGCCTGCACTGATGCATGACGCCTTTCTGAACTAAAACCTTTTGGCTCTCCACAGTCCAAATCCCCCTCTTCCCTGCCTTTTCATGTATCTGTCAAGATGTCTCTTAAATGTTGCTGTTGTAGGTTTAACCTAATTGGGTTACTGTGAGTATATTCAAGAGAGCATTCTGGTTCAGGTGTGTGGTTCTCAGTATTAAAGTTTCTGTCAAAAGTTGCCCTAAGAACTGGATTTATGGACTTGGTGAAATGATGTACAGAATTGTTGGGCACCAGAATCTCAGAGTACCACAAAATAGTCTTTGGGCTGTTTGGGTTTGGTTTGAAGAAGGAAAGTTTGAATAGTTTCAGCACAGAAGATGCCATTGCCTGTTGTGCCCATGCAGCAAGAGCAACTAACCTAATGCTATGCACTTGCCTTTTCCCAGTAACTTTGAAAATCTCTTTTTTTAGATAACTGTTCAATTCCCTTTTCAAAGCCCCAGTTGAATCTGCCTCCACCATGCTCTCAGGCTGTGCAACACCAATCTTAAGCAGTTGCTGTACTTAAAAGTAAGTTTTTCCTTCTGTTGACTTTGGTTCTTTTATAAATTTCTTTAAATTGCTATCCTCCAGTTCTGAACCCTTCTACGGTTTCTCCATTGTCTGCAAATATAGCATGGTTTTGAATGCCTCCATCAAATTTCCTTCCAACTCTGATTCTCGAAAGGGAACAGCCCCGGCTTCTCCAATCTAGCCATATAACCGTCATCCGTCAGCCCTGGAACCATTCCCATAAATCATTTCTGCATCTTTTATAATACTATTCATGTCGTTACTAAAATGTCATGGCCTAATTCAACACTCCATGCAGTTTGAGTCCAAGCAGTAGTCTATAAAGGCTCTTCAGCCAAAGGGTGTTTAATCTGTGGAGGCTAAGTAATTGAGTGTATTTAATACAAGTTCTTGATTAGTAAGGTGAATAAAAGTTACAGGGAAAATGCAGAAGAATGGAATTGAGAAACATATCAGCCATGTTCGAATGGTAGAGCAGACTCGATAGGCTGAATAGCCTAATTCTGTTCCTATATCTTATGGTACGTTCCATTGAGAAAAAAGGATTCTAGAGAAGGGCTATGCCAACCAAGGTTAACTAAGGAAATTAAAGCTAACATCAAATTGAAAGAAAAAATGTATTATGTGGTTTAGTGGTAATCCAGAAGTTGGGGAAGTTTTAAAAACTAACAAATGATAACCCATAAAAACATAAACTTTGAGGGTAAACCTGCAAGTAATATCAAGAGGGAAAGCAAGAGCTTCTGTAAATATACAAAAAGGAAGAGAGGCCAAAATTGTCAACGGATATTTTGAGAATGAGGCTGGGAAATGATGAACAACTAGGAAATGGCAGAGGAGTGGAATAAATGCTTTGCACCAATTTTCCCAATATAAGACACAAAAAGCATTCCAAAATTACTGAACATTCGAGGAACAAAAGCAGGAGAGGAAATAAATACAATAACTCACTGGAGAAAATGTTGCTAGGGAAACTGTGAAGGGGGGCTAAAGTCTCCTGGAGCTGATGGAATGCTTTCAAACTTATTAACAGAAGTAGCTACAGAGATAGTGGATGCATTGATAGTAATCTTCCAAAAATCATCATGTTGGCAGGTTTCCAGAATCTAATACCTTTTTAAAAAGGGAAAGAGACAAGAAAAGTAACTATATATCAGTTTTCTTAATGTCTGCGATTGGGGAAATGTTAAGAGTATTTCAAAGGATGTGAAAGCAGAGCATTTAGAAACTTGTACTATGGTCAAGCGGAGAGTCCATGAACAGGCGATTGTGCCCGATAAATGTATCAGAATTCTTTGAGGAAGTAACATGCAGGATAGATAGAAGGGAGTCAGTGGATGAGACAAAAATGGGTGGGAAGGCAAGGGATGAGGATGACACAGAGGTCTCTAGAAGGATATGGACAAGTTAAGTGAGTGGGCAAAGACTTGGCAAGTGGAATGTGATGTGAGGTTGCTACTGTGACAGGAAAATTAGAGGATCTAAATGGACAAAGACTGCAGAAAGCTGTAAGATCATAAGAAATAGGAGCAGGCTGCTCAGCCCCTTGAGTCTGCTCCATGATTCAATAAGATCATGGCTGATCTGACACTCTGCATTTCCACTCTCCTTCTATTCCTCACCCCCCCCCCCCCCCCCCCCCACCATGACCCTTGATTTCCATACTAGTCAAGAATCTATCAATCTCAGCCTTAAATAGACACTCAAACTCTGCCCTCGCAGCACTCTGGTAAGGAGTTCCAAAGAGACTCAACGTCCTGAGAGAAGAAATTCTTCCTCATCTCAGTCTTCGTTTAGTGCCCCTTTATTATTAGACTGTACCCTCAGATTGTGCTGTGAGGGGAAACATCCTCTCAGCATTTACCCTGTCAAGCCCCTTAAGAATTGTACATGGATCAGTGGGATCACCACTCATTCTTCTAAACTCCAATGAAAAGTGTTCCAACTATTTAGCCTTTGCTTGTAAGACAATCCCTTTGTACTAGGGATCATTCCAGTGAACATTCTCTGAACTGTCTGTAATGAAATAATGTATTTTCTTACACAAGGGAGCCAAAACTGCTCGCAGTACTTCAGATATGGGCTTACCAGCACCTTTATTCAAGATTTGCCTCCTCTTACACTTCAAACCCTTTTAACTAAGGGCCAGTATTCCATTCTCCTTCCTGATTACCTGTTGTATCAGTGTGCTACCTTTTTGTGCCTTGTGCACAACTACCCCCGCCAAGTCCTTTTGTGTCGTAAATTTCTGCAGTTTTTCTCCATTTAAATAATACTGTTCTTTTGTTCTGCCTTCCAAAGTTTACTGCATATTTTACCACATTATGCTCCAATTGCCAACTTACTTAACCTGTTAATATCGCTCTGTAAACTATTGTATCCCTCTCCCTGCCTTTCCACCTACTTCTGTGTCATCTGCAAATTTGGCTGTAATACATTGACTTTCTTTAAACATGTCATTAATTTATATTGTAAACAATTATGGTCCCAGCACTGATTCCCATGGAGTCTCACTGGTCACAGGTTGCTAGCCTGAAAAGGATCTGCTGTCCCCATTTGCTTTTCCTGCCCATTAGCCAATTCTCTATCCATGCTGATATACTACCTCCAGTAATGTGGGCTCTTATCTCATGACTTAATCTTTTGAGAGACACCTTGTTGAACGTCTGAAAGTCCAAATCCAACACATCCACTGGTTTTTCTCTAATACCACTAATTCACCTCCTAACCCCACCTCATGTTGGGTATTCCTTCCTCCTAACCTTCCGTTGTCCGATGCTGAATGTTTCGTACTCTGCAAAGGTCTCAGCTTTGGCCCTCTGTGTCCCCACCTTAATGAATTACGGGCATGACATGACATCAAAATGTTCTGTCGTCTTCGCCTCCATGCCCGTTTCTTCAGACAAGAGCCCTCTCCCCTTCCCACAGATCCTTTTGTCCAGTTCCAACATTCTCCATCAACCTGGACCCCTCTCTCTGGCCTTTTACCTGCACTCGATCTGTTCATTGAGAACCGTCAATGTGACAATGGTAGCCTCAATTTACTGGGAGAGTCCCAGCCCCCTATCCCACACACTAAGCCTTGTTTCCACATAGCCTGCCACTACACACCCCCTGTTGTTAGTCACTAACAGTCCCCATTAACAACTATTCACCCTCCTAGCCTGATCGTTAGCAACTCCTTTTGTCAGTCCAACTGTCTTTCTCTCTCTTTGGGCTCTATCCTATCATTTACTCCCTACCCACCCACCTCTCTATTTTCTGCGTATAAACTGATGTTTTCCCAGCAACCACCAGTTCTGAAGAAGGGTCACCAGACCCAAAACATTAACTCTTGTTGTTTCCTTCACAGATGCTGCCAGACCTGCTGAGCTTTTCCAGCAATGTCTGCTTTTGTTCCTCTCTCATAACACTGTTTGAGACTTCCTCAAAATCTCTAATAAATTAGTCAGATGCGATTTCCCTTTCATGAAGTCACACTGACTCTGCTTGAATAGTTTGATTTTTTTCAAATATGCTGCTATTACTTGCTTAATTGATTCTGATACTTTTCCAACAATAGGCGTTAAGCTAATCAGCCTGGATGTTACCTGCTTTTTGCCTCTCTCCCTTTTTTGCATTGGGGTATTACATTGTCAGTTTTCCAATCCTTTGGTGCTTCTCCAGAATCCAACAAATTTTAGAAAATTACAACCAATGTTTCCTGTATCTCTGTAGCTACCTCCTTTTACAATCCTTGGATACAATCCATCAGGGCCAAGGGACTTAGCTATCTTTAGCCCCATTAGTTTATCTAATAAGCCCCATTAGCTTATCTAATACTATTTCTCAAGTGATGTTACTCAATTTCTCCCTGTATTCTTTTGTATTAATGGGGTGGTCGAAATGTCTTCACTGTACCTGACCAGATTAATTTTCATAGAAGCCCTATGGAAACAGGCCATTTGGCCGAACAAGTCCACACCACCCCTCCATTAACCCTGCATTTCCTATGGGCAAGTTAGCATGGCCAATCCGCCTCGTACATCTTTGGAACATGGAAGAAAACTGGACCTCCCGGAGGAAACCTACACAGACGTGGGGAGAATATGCAAACTCCACATGCAGTTGCCCAAGGCTGGAATCGAACCCAGTCCCTGGTGCTGTGAGGCACCAGTGCTAACCACTGAGCCATCGTGCTGCCCCTAAAGTTTCTGTACATTTTGAGTGGCCTGTGATCCCTTTGACCTCCTTTTTCTTTTCATATATTTAAACTAGCTCTTATTGTCAGTTCTTGTATTTCTTACTAGTTAGCCCTCATTTATTTTCTGTCTTTATTATCTTTTTAGTCCACCTTTGTTGGTTCTGAGTTTATTCCAATCACTGTCACTGACTTTTGCCTCCTTTTTTTATATCCTTTTTTCTTTCAGCTTTATACTCTCCTTTAACATCATGGTTGGTTTATCCCTCTGAGTCTTTTCTCCTTACTGGATGTAGTTTTGCCGAGAGTCATGAATTACCGCCTTTAAATATCTGCCACTGCTTGCTTACTGTCATTCCTGCTAGTCTGTCTACCTAGTCCACTTTAGCTGACTCTATCCTCATTTCATTTTATTTCCCTTTATTTAAGTTAAACAGTTGTTTTTGACCCAAGTTTCTCACTCTTGAGCAGAATATTAAATTCTGTCAAGTGACGATCACTACTTCCTAGGGACTATTTTACTTCGAGGTAATTTATTAAACTGCCTCATTACCCATTCCTAGGCCTGAAATGGCCTACTCTGACACATTTTTTGAGGAAACTTTCCCCAATCCAGGCAATGAATTCTTGTCAAAGCTACCCTTTTTGAATATGATTAACCTATTCAACATGAAGATTAGAGTCGCCCATAATCATGACTTCATTCTTTTTATATGCTACTACTATTTGTTGATTCCTAAAGCGTGGCCACTGTTTGAGAGTCTGTACCCTACACCTACCAATGTCGTCTTTCCCTTGATGCTTTTTTAAACCTCCACCCAAGTAGACTGTGCATCAGCCGAGCCTAGATCATCTCGCGTGGCTGTCGTCATTTCGTATCCTACTAGAAATGGCTACCCCACCACCTTTTCCATCGTCCTGTCTTTCCAAAAGATCAATATTCCTGAATGTTAAGTTTCCACTTTTTGAATTCCTTGTAATCATGTTTGTGTAATGGCTGAGATTATTTTCATTCACCTTGATATGCATTATCAATTCATCTACCTTATTCTGAATGCTTCACGTGTTAACATACAGCTTTTAAGTTTGTTCTGTTATTGAATTTCCCTACACTTCTGAGTTTGTTGGTGCAATATGACATTCACACGTTCTGTCCCTTCCTTTTATTTTCTGGTAACATTCAGTCCTGTCACTAATTTGCAATCCTACCTTTTCCCTTATCTCTGATTTTCTAATTTTCCATGCAACTGAACTCACCCCGATGCACTATTTAGTTAAAAGCCCTATCCGCAACCCTAGTTATGCGATCCTCAAGGACTCTGGTCCCAGCATGACTCAGATGAAGCCTGTCCTTTCACAAAAGCTCCCTCCTTCCCCATTGGCACTAGTAATGTCCCATGAATTCAAACTCATTTCTTCCACACTAATTTTTGAGCCACATGTTTACCTTGTTAATCTTGTTAACCTGAGCTACATGGCTGAGGTTGTATCTGGAGACTATTACCTTTTTTGGTTCTGCTTTATAATTTAGCCCCTTGCTGTTTGTATTCCCTCAGCAGAACCTTTTTCCTCCTTCTATCTATATCATTGGTACCTACATCAACCATGAAAACTGGATCTTCCCCTCCTACTCCAAGTTCCTCTGCAGCTCAGCTGAGATAATCTGAACCTGTGCTCTCAGCAAGCATCATGGCCACAGAGAACAATGTCTATTCCCCTGACTATATGATCCTGGATTAGAACTACATTTCTCTGTTCTACCCCTCTTGAATCATGCTGCTATGATTAGTTTGCTCATCTTTCCTACAGCCACTGCTCTCATTTACACAGGGAGCCAGAGTATCAAACCAGTTAGACAAGCTCAAAGGTTCCTGCTGCACTACCTCCTCAATCTCTCCACCTGCCTTGCTGGTAGTTGCATGCTCCTATCCCTGACCGCCAACTGAAATTGAGGCAGTTAATCTAAGGAATGTGAGTGCCTCCTAAAACGCAGCATCCGGATAAGTGTCCGCTCAGACACCCACTCATCAGCTCTGTTAGACTGTATGAACCATTATGGGATCCACCAGCCCCCATATTCTGCAGGTATAAGCTGCCTGGCCCTGCATCTCTGTTTTATCTTCTTAGTTCTCAAAGATGAACAGGAAACATAAAAAACAAATTTAGCTTTTAATCTGAAAGTTACTTAACACCAAACTAGCAACTATTACCAACCAATGACTTGTTTTGCCTTAATCGGTAGGGAATCAAGAGTTCAGGGGAAAAGGCAGGAAAGTGGAATTGAGACTAATTGGACAAGCCATGATCTCATCGAATGGCAGAGCAATCTTGATGGCCAAGTCTGCCTCTGATTTATGATCTTATAAGGTATATAATTGCAGAAAGATTAGTGGCAGACCAGATGACTGGTCAGAATACAGAGCATGATTAAAAGGTTAATCAGGGCAAATAAATGGGAGTATGAGAGGAAGCTAGCTCGAAATGTATAACCATAACAAGAGATTCTATAGATAGCAAAAAGGGAAAAAAAAAGTGACCAGCCTTCAAGACAGTGAGAATGAAGAATTAATGGATAATAAGGAAATGACAATGTAACACAAATACTTTGCTCCCTCTGAGACAACAAGATGTAGAGTGCTATGAACACAGCAGGCCAAGCAACATCAGAGGAGCAGGAAAGCTGACGTTTTGGGTCTAGACCCTTCTTCAGAAACTTTGATATAGGGTCACTGCACCCTTTACACTGCCTATGTACTTGCTAGTGTCTTTTGAAAGCATGCATGCAAAGCAGCAGTGATTAGCTGTCCTCCGTCTCTTCCACCCAATTTCAATGCAGAGTCCTTAATCTTGAGTTGTAGACTTGGTGGACTTATTAAACTAACTCATGTCCAGAAACCTGAGCAGTATGGTTCAGAGATAA
>JAHRHZ010000048.1:1419984-1469870 GCA_024137785.1 Ginglymostoma cirratum | reverse complement strand
TCCACACCGACCTTTGGAGCAACCCACCCAGACCGATCCCCCTATAACCCACCTAAGCTACACATCCCTGAACACTACGGGCAATTTAGCGCAGCCAATCCACCTAGCCTGCACATCTTTGGACTGTGGGAGGAAACTGGAGTACCCAGAGGAAACCCACGCTGACACAGGGAGAATGTGCAAACTCCACGCAGACACTCGCCTGAGGGTGGAATTGAGCCCTGGTCGTTGGCGCTGTGAGGCAGCAGTGCTAACCACTGAGCCACCGTCCCACCCATTTTTTTTCATGAAAGGGAAATCGTGTTCAACCAATTTATTGGAATCTTTTGAAGTGGTAACGTGCTCTGCGGATAAAAGAGCTTGTTAATGTACAATACATGGCTTTTAAGACATTTAACAAGAATTCATAGAAAATGGTATTGTGAAAAGTAGCAGCAAAGGGGTAACATAAGCATGGATGAATGGCTGGCTGGCAGGAAGCAATATGCATAAATTAATCTTTTTCAGATTGGCAGGATGTGACAAGTGTGATGACACAGGGATCTAAGCTCAGATCTTAAAATTTTACAGTTTACATCAATGACATGGGTAGCAAAATTTGCTGATGTCGCAAAGATAGGGAGAAAAGATTGTGGTGAAGGTGACATAACCACAGGGCAGACTGATATACATAGGTCAAGTGAGTGGGCAAAAAATCTCGTGGATGCAGTGTAATATGAGAAAACATGAAGTTGGGAGAATAAAAATTCAGACTATCACTTAAATGGAGAGATACTATAGAGTTCTGAGGTACAGAGCAATCTAGATGTTTTAGTGTATGAGTCATAATAAGTTAGTGTAGAGGCACAGCAAGGAACGAAGCTCAGTGGAATGTTAGCCTTGATTGTAGGGTTACCACTTTGAGTGAAGTGACTGTTCATCAGAACTGTTAGTAGCTAGGAAAATGTAATTATTATGCTGAAGACTGAGGAGTGAGTTGACCCGGGTGACTGAGGGAATAGTCTGATTACAAACTGAGCAGCCATTTCTATCACCTCCAAAGGGATGCCATGATCAGACATATATCCCCCTCGCAAGGACTGTTCCCTCTGGGACAACCTGGTCCACTCTTCCTCTGCTTGCAACACCTCCTCATGCCATTGCAACAACTTCGCATGCAATCAAACAAAGTGCAACACCTACCTGTTTACTACCTGTTTACCACCTCCTTCCCCTCCATCCAAGGCCCCAGACGTAGCTTCCAGATGAAGCACTGATTTACCTGCACTTTGTTCAATCTAGTCTACTGTAACATCAGGTAGAAGAAACGCAGACTGGATGATGTCTTTGCAGAGCACCTATGTCCTCTCTGTAAAAATGACCCTGATTTTCCAGTTACCTGTCACTTCAACACAACACTGTATTTCCATGTCAGTATTTCTGTCACAGGCCTGTTGCAGTGCTCCAGCAAGTCTTGGTGCAAGCTCAAAGACCAACATCACATCTTTCGCTTGGAGACCCTGCAACCTCTAGAACTCAACATAGATTTTGATAACTTTAGAGCCTTATTATGTTCTTCTATGTTTTTTAACCAACCTCGCACATGGTCCTTCCAGGACATGCATTGTTTTCAGCACATCCAATATATTCTCACCCATTCTTGGTTCTCATTATCACTTATTCACCTTTTCTTATGTCATGGTTTGCTATCAATAATCCCCTTGTCTGCCTACCCATTTCATAGCCCACCCCCCAGCTTCTCCCCTCCTCCCGCTCCCCACCTTGCTGTTTGCCTTCCTCTACTCTCCATGCCCACCTATCAGCTCACCCCCTCACTGTGTCTTCAGCATAAATACCACTTTATCCTAGCTGCTATCAGTTCTGATGAAGAATCACCAAACTCAAAATGTTAACCCTGCTTTCTGAGCTTCACTGGCAATTTATGTTTTTGTTTCAAATCTCCAGCATCTGCAGTTCTTTGAGAGATAGTAGGAACTGCAGATGAAGGATGAGGAGAATCTGAGATGACAAGGTGTAGAGCTGGATGAACACAGCAGGCCAAGCAGCATCTGAGGAGCAGGAAGGCTGACGTTTCGGGCCTAGACCCTTCAGAAAGCTCTACACCTTGTTATATTAGAAATCTTGCATTTGTTCCTAAAAAATTCTATGGATGCCGGGGCAAATACAGTTTTAAAGATAAAAACAGAGATGTGCATTTGGTAAAAGTAACAAGGGATACGGGCAATGCCTAGTAAGAGGAGAGGTACAGTTCAGCTATGATCTCACGGAATAGCATAGCAGGCTCAAGGAACTGATTGGCTTTCCCATTCCTGATCAGTATTACATCATACAAGGAAACAGTAGACATGGAAATGAAGCTATTTCAACCGTCATGTCTGCACCAGTAATATAGAGCTATAATATTAGGCATGATGGACAGTTGTGGAAAATTAAACAGTTTGCTCAATAAAGAGAATAAGGATGATTAATTTAACATCAATCATACGATCTCACCAACATCAAAACACAGCAAAAAATTCATGTGTTCTGAAAGGACATCCAGGATCTTAACCCCTCACTCTTCTAAACTCCCGTGAAAACAAGCCCAGCCCATCTAATCTTTCTGCATAAGACATCCTACTCAGCCCAGATAACAATCCAGTAAATGAAACAAAGAACTCCAGATAACAAGGTGTAGTGCTAGATGAACACAGTAGGCCAAGCAGCATCAGAAGGGTCTAGGCCTGAAACTTCAGCCTTCCTGCTCCTCTGATGCTGCTTGGCCTGCTGTGTTCATCCAGCTCTATACCTTGTTATCTCAGATTCTCCAACATCTGCAGTTCCTACTATCTCTGAAACAAGATTTCTAACACCCTATTAAAAGATGATTCCTGATTTTTTTTTTTTTGTCTCCTCCTTTCCAAGTGGCTACATCTAATTTTAAGATTGTCATCCTTGATTCCCTGCTAATTTTTCTTTATCTACCCTCATGGATAACGAGCAAAATAATTGTCCAGGATGAAGAACTGCACTTCAGGCACTTCAAGATTGATATTGCTGTCCTGCAGGAGACTCAAAAGAGCAGGCAAGGGTAGCTGAAGGAAGACGGTAGTAGTTACATCTTCTTCTCGAGAGGAAAACCTGAGGGTGCATGGAAATGGATTCTTGAAGAGTGTAAACTTGTCAACCAACTCTCTAAGCTTGCAGAATCGCTGATTGCCTCATGGCTCTCCTTGTACAACTTGAAAGAACCAGCAGACAGCAATTGTGATTGCCTGTGCTTCAACCCTTGATGTGCTGGATGATTGAGGAACAGGCTTCTCAGTGGTGTGGACATTGTCTACAGAATGGACAGAAACCTTTTCAACCTCAACTTTTCTAGCTGCTGGCTAAACTTGCATGTTAACCTTAAGACTTCGAAGTCCCTTTGCGCTTCAGATTTTCAAAGCCTATCCCCGTTTAGGAAATAGTCTATGCCTCTATTCTTCCTATCAAAGTGGATAACTTAGCACTTCCCCACATTGTATTCCATCTGCCACTTCTTTGCCCACTCTCCTAACCTGTCCAAATCCTTCTGCAGCACCCACCCCCCTACCCCATTTTCTCAAGGCTGCCTGCCCCTCCGTCTATTTTTGTGTCGCCCATAAACTTAGCAACAAAGCCCTCAGTCCCTTCATCCAGATTGTCCATAATGAACAGATGTGGTCCCAACACGGACCCCTTCAGAGCTCAACTAGTCACCGGCTCCCTACACTGCCTTCTGCTAGTCAGTCAATTCTCTATCCATTGTCAGTCTCTTGCCACAACACCATGACCTCTTCCTTAGCAGCCTCCTGTACGGTACTTTGTTAATAGGCCTTCAGGAAATCCAAATAAATTGTGTCCAGTGGCTCTCCTTTATATAACTTGCTCATTATCTCCTCAAAGAATTCTAAGAGCTTTGTCAGGTATGGCTTTCCCTTGACAAAGCTGTACTGACTTAGTCCTGTTTAACAATTCACTTCCAATACTCCACAATCTCATCCCTAATAACAGGCCCTAAGATCTTACCAACAACTGAGGTCAGGCTAACTGGTCTATAGTTTGCTATCTTCTGCCTCCCTCCTTTCTTGAACAGGGGTGTTACATTAGCCATTTTGCAGTCCTCTGTGGTCCTCCCAGACTCCGGTGATTCTGAAAGATCACCACCAATATCTCCACGATCTCCTCTGCTATTTCCTTCTCAACTCTGGGATGTAGTCCATTTGATCAAGGTAATTTATTCATCTTCAGATCTTTTCAGCTTCCCCAGCAACTTATTCTTAATGATAGCACCTCTACCTCCTGACTGTTCACCATAGAATCCCTACAGTGTGGAAACAGGCCCTTCGGCCCAACAAGTCCAACCAACCCTCGCAGCATCCCACCCAGACCCATCTCCCTATAACCCAGCAAATCTACACAACCCTGAACACTATGGGCAATTTAGCACAGCCAATCCACCTAGCCTGCGCGTCTTTGGACTGTGGGAGGAAACCGGAGCACCCAGAAGAAGCCCACACAGACATGGGGAGAATGTGCAAACTCCACACGGACAGTCACCTGAGGATGGAATCGAACCCGGGCCCCTGGCGCTGTGAGGCAGCAGTGTCAACCACAGAGTCACCATATGCTTCTGGTGTCTTCCATTGTGAAAACTGAAACACAGTACTTATTCAAGTCTTTTGCTGGTTTTTTGGTTCCTCATTACTACTTCTCCAGTCAGTCTTTCCAGCAGATCAATGTACATTCTTGCCTCTCTCTTCCCTTTCAGATATCTTAAAAATAAAACTCTTGCAATCTACTTGTAATTTACTAGCTACCTTTACTGTCTTATTTTATGTTCCCCCCCCTATTGCTTTTTTTTAAGTTATCCTCTGCTGGTTTTTTAAAGACTTCCCAATCTTCTGCCTTTGCACTAATCTTCATCATGTTGTACGCTTTTTCTTGTGTGTTTTTTTTTGTATTTTTATTTAACCTATTTTTCTAATCAACCTGTTCAGTGATGTTATTGTACACTTCTGGAGCAGGTGGGACTTGAGCTCAGGCCACGTGGTTCACAGTTAGGGGCAATACCACTGTTCCACAAGAAGGCTCTGACTTCCCTTATCAGCCACAGTTGCCTTGGCCTCCCTTTAGCATTATCTTCTTCCTTAGGATGAATTTCTGCTGTGCTTCCTGAATTACTCCAGCAACCCCTGCCATTGCTGCTCCATTGCCTTCCCTACGAGGCTCCCCTTCCAATCAACTCTGGCCAGCTCTGCCCTCTTCTCCTTTTCATTACCGTTACTCAATTCTAACACTGTTACATCTGATTCAAATTTCTCCCTATCAAACTGCAGCGTGGATTTAATCATATTATGGCCACTGTCCCCTTGGGGTTCCTTCACCTTCACCTTCCTAAGCAAGTGGACCTCATTACACAGCTCGGAATCCAGAATTTTCTGTTCCCTAGTGGGCTGCTCCAAAAAAAAACATCTTGCAGACTTTCCACAAGTTCTGTTTCATGACAACCACTACCAGCCTGATTTTCTCAGCCCATCTGCATAGTGAAATCTTCATAATTATTGTAATAGTGCCTTTCTTGCATACCTTTTCTATCTCCTGATTTACTTTCTGCTTCACATCCTGACTGCTGCTAGGAGGTGTATACTTTTTTTTTATCCTTTGCTCTAGCCACGCAGATTCTGTGTCTTCCAACTCTATCACTGCTTGCTATCAATTTAATTTCATTTTTTTACTACAAGGCAACCCTCCACTCCTCCCACCCATCTGCCTGTCCTTTCAATAAGATGTAAATCCTTGGATATTTAGTTTCCAATCCTGATCCCACGTGGGCTTTGTCTCAGTAATACCCACAACATTGTACTTGCCAATTTCAATCTGCACTACAAGCACATTTTACCTTGTTTTGTCTACTGCGTGCATTTAATTTCAACATCCTTGGTCCTGTGTTGACTGCCCCCTAATGAAAGTTAACCCATCATCTGCTGTGCCTGAAGTTAGATTCCTAACGCTTTCGATACTCTGTCCTATTACGTGTTCTGCAAACTTTAATAACCTCCGCTGGGCCACTCCTCTTCTTTCAATAATTCTCCATGCAACTAAACCCACTTACCACTATTTAATTTTAAGCCCTATCCACAGCTCGTTATATGATTTGCCAGGACTGTGGTTCCAGCATGATTCAGGTGGATCCAGTCCCGTCAGTACTTGTACCAATGTCCCATGAATTTAAATACATTTCTCCCACACCAATCTTTAAGCCGTGTTTACCTCTTTAATCTTGTGGACCCTGTGTCAATTTGCTCGTGGCTCATGTAGTATTCTAGAGATAATTACACTTTCAGTTCTCCTCTCTAATTTAGCCCCTAGCTGCTCATATTCCCTCAGCAGAAACTGTTTCTGCTTTCTACGTATGTCTTTGGTACCAAAGTGGGCTGCAACAACTGGATCTTCTCTTCCCACTCCAAGTTCCTGTTCAACCCAGATGAGCTATCCTGAACCTGGACACCAGGCAGACAGCAATTGAAACTTTCGTTCTTGGCCACAGTGTCTGTTCCCCTGACTGTACTGTCACCGATTACAACACATTTCTTTTTCTCCCTTTGAATGGTTCCCTGTACCATGGTCAGTTTGCTTATCCTTCCTATAGCCCCCAACTCTTCCTCATGTACCAAGAATCTCAAACCTGTTGGACAAGCTCAAGGACTGATGCTTTCAGCACTATCTCCTGAATAGCTCTAGCTACCTCGCTCGTAGTCGCTGTCTATGCTTTTTAGATGGTTGAAAGACAAAGACCGGATTTAATACAATATTCTCCAGTTGTTTTTATGCTCCAATAGTATTCAAATTTAAACACCTTGTTGTCCAGTTTAAACATTCTCGCCCTCCCCCTCTTAAAGGACAGTTATAGATGCACAATAAATATTGGCCTAGCTAACTATGTCTTGGGAGTGCATAAAACATAAACCTTGGGCTGCAATGCATACCAACTTCAATTCATTTAATGGATGTTGGCTATTACCCTTGAGATGGTGATGGTGAATAGCCTTCTAGAACTGCTGCAGTCCATTTGGTGCCGATAGATTCACAATGCTGCAGGAGAGGGAATTCTGTTACAAAATGTGCTGCAGCAACCTGAAGGCTTCTTCAGCGGCACTTCCCAAACTTGCAAGTGGGCAGTGCAGCTGACACATGGAATATCTTCACCACCTTTAAGTTCCCCTCTAAGTTACATACCATGCTAACTTGCAAATATATTGCTGTTCTTTCATTGAGTCAAAATCTGAACTCAGTCTCTGAAGACCTTCACCATGGGCTGCAGATTTCAAGAAGGCTGACTTTTCAAGAACAGTCAAATGGTCAGTAAATAACTGCATGCTTTGATTTTTTTTTTAAAAATAATATTAAGTGCGAGCCACCTTACTATGGGAGTGAAGTACAGATCAGGCCAAGGAAGAATGGCAAGGTTCCTTTATTAAAGAACATTGAATGGACCATTTGGCTTATGATGACAGTCCAACAGTTTTATGGTCATTTTAAGTGCTGAATTAAGTGTTGAAAAGTTTCATTATAGCAGCATACCATTTAACCCACCGTGTCTGTGCCAGCCAGGAATAAAACTACCAAACTGGACAGCGAATTCCAGACATCCACCACGCTCTGGGTAAAGAGGCTTTTCCTCACGTCCCCTTTAATCCATCTACAGGTTGCATTAAATCTGTTTCCTCGGTAATTGACCTTTTGCTCGGGGAAGCAGGTCTTTCTTGTCTACCTTATTTCGTCCCCTCATAGTGTTGTATACCTCAATTGTCATCCCTCAGCCTCTTGTGTTCAGGAAAACAGCCCTAGACTCATCCAATCATTCCTTGAGGTTGCAATTTTTAAGTGCTGTCAACATATTGCCTCATGAAATACTGCTTTATTTTTATGATACCATATGCTTTCAGCTTGAATATTAAACAGTCTCACCTTGTATCTGTCATTCTTTCAACCAACAGTCCCAGATAGTGAAGAAAAATTGGAATACATTTGTTCAAGTTTGTGAAAAATGAGCAACTAATTCCTAAGTCAGTTGATATCAGTGTCTGTTAAAAGGAACTACAAATGCTGTGCATAATGAGCTGTTCATGATTATTGATGGGAACACTTGATGCATATATTTTGTTGCTACAATATGATAACTACCTGCCAGATTATATCCAGAAGATGACTTGGATTATATATGTGCATTAGAGGGTAAAATCAAATTCTCCAAGATTTGCTGATCACCATATCCATTGCTCACAATTGGGCTTTGCTGTGGACCTCTGACTACCACTTGGAATATTCCATGCTTGTTTCAGTGGCTGCAGATGAGCTATTGTATTTTACACTGTATTTGCAATCGAGGAAACAGTTATTTTAGATTTGACGACTGTTGTGTGGTTCTCCTTCGTAGATCTCCTCTACTACATTGTACCTCTTTGGTCGTCTCTTTCAGTCCATGAAAGATGTTTAATGAAGAAGAACAACAATTGCTATGATGGGCCTCTAGTTTTCAAAGGATGCTTCGTCCAGATGTCACAAAGACCTGCAACAGCATAAATAACAAAGGCAAAAAACTGGAAACATGAAATAACATAAAACTCTTAGAACAAGCAGGCAGGTTAGCAACGTATGTGGGGAAGTAGATAGTTGCTAGCTTTTGGGCTTTCCTATTTTTCAGAATGGAAAAATAAAGGATAGACAAGCATAATAATAAAATCTGAAAAGTTGGATTGTAAACTAATGTACGTAGAGAGGAAGTGCCAGTGATAAGATTGCTGAATGACATGCTAGATCATCTCAATCAAGTACTGGAAATTTAAAAAGAGAAGCAAAGGATGTGCTGGTATCATTACCATTATATGAGGTACAACACAGTTTCTTAAATAAGATAAATTATTAGACAAGCTCCTTTCAGTACCTTTGGGTCCAAAATAACCAGCTTGATTTAGAGCTTCTTCAAGGTATGCAAACACATTTGATTTTTAGAAACACAACTGCTATGAATTTGTCTTGGGGTGCCATTGGTTTTTGGTTCTGAGGCCTGTTTCTAACATTCATTTTTAAATAAGCATTAAAGGTAATGGAAATTCAAATAGGGTGGGGATATAATAGGCATTTAAAATTGCGTTTGAAATGGTGAAAATTACTGTATTGTCCGATGTAAAAAAAAGAAGAGAATTGGGGAGGGTATAGATCTGTCCATTTGCTATGATTGTTCTGAACTTGCTCAACACCGCCCCCCCCCCAACCCCGATTCATTCATTTCCTCCCACACAAATATAGAGTACTAGGCAATCCTGAATGAGACAGCAATTTATATGGACTCCCTCTAGTATTGTACAGTTTGCTCAGTTTTCTCTGCACTGGAGAGGAAAGTTGCAATCGAGTGACCGCATTGCTAAATATCCTCTTTTGTTCACAAGTGTCACAGAAAAAATTTTTATTTTTTTTATATTCACATAATCAGTATGTTTGCATGTAAGTGATATGTTTTCTTACCCTCCGTGGTTGTCCCAATTAAATAGCTCCAGCAGACAGCTTTTTGAGAGTTTAAAATCTAAATAATCTTTATTTTCTGTCACTTAACCCATTCTCCCACTGATGTATACAAAAGTTTAGATACAAAAAACAAGAAGGCAGCCCTCTGAGTAAGGAGATTCCTCCTAGCCTTAGTCCTAAATGACCTACCTTTTATTCTGAGACTTTGTTCTCTGTTTCTAAACCACAGAAACAACATTTTTGCAGGTGGCTTGTTTATTCCTTTTTAAGAATTTTCGACGAGGAGCAAAAACAAAGTTGCTGGAAAAGCTCAGCAGGTCTGGCAGCATCTGCGAAGGAAAAAAAACAAAGTTAACGTTTCGGGTCCGGTGACCCTTCTTCAGAACTGACGTTGGCTGGAAATTCGTATCCTAAATTTCGTATCCCAAGTTTCGATGAAGCCTCCTCTCGTTTCTCCCAGTCTCTTCAATCTATCCTCAGAGGATAATCCTCCCATCCAAAGAATTAGTCACATTAACACAAGTGTGACCGCAGGCTACACCTTCCATTCCTATTCTGATCTTATTTGTTTAAACTGTTCCAGCACTGTAAGCTTCAGAAATGCACCTGCTTTCATCTGAGTTCTCTAGTCTGACATTGAGTAAATTTATACCCTTATATCAGGCTTTGATGCTAATATGGCTTAGGGTTTGTTAATCTTTGGAATCGTAACTCCATTTGTATGTACAGCTTTTTTGCTTTCCCGCTCTTCAACCTTCTTATCTCTGATTGCATGGCATGAACCCAAAACATAGAGGGTTTTTTAACAATGATTTTGTTCTCTCCACAGGTGCTGACTGGCCTATTGTGTGTTTCCAGGAATGTGAGGTGATTCGACATTTGCTCATTAGAATTCCAGTTGTCTATGTCGTAACGTAGGCCCTGGGACTTGATTGGATATTCAAGACAACACATCAAAATATTTTACCAGGTATGTAAAATGTGAATTTTTCTACCAATTCGTGTCAGAGTTGTACAGCATGGAAACAGACCCTTTAGTCCAACTCATCCACGCCAACCAGATATCCTAATTTAATCCAGTCTCCATTTGCCAGCATTTGACCCATATCCCTCTAAATTCTTCCTGTTCGAGTACCCATCCAGGTGCCTTTTAAATATTCCAATTGTACCAGCCTCCACCACTTCCTCTGGTAGCTCATTCCATATACAACTCGCCCTTTGCATGGAAAAAGTTGCCCCCGAAGTGTGTCTCAAATATTTTTCCTCTCTCCTTAAAATTATGCCTTCTAGTTTTGGACTCCCCTACCCTGGCTATTCACCCTATCCATGCCCCTCATGATTTTATAAACCTGTAAAAGGCCTCTGTTCTCCAGGGAAAATAGCCCCAGCCCATTCAGCCTGCCCTGTAGCTCAAACCTGCCAACCAATCAACAGCCTTGTAAATCATTTCTGAGCTCTTTCAAGTTTAGCAACATCTTTCCTAAAGCAGGGAGGACAGAATTGAATGCAGTATTCCAAAAGTGGTCTAACCAATGTCCTGTACAGCTGCAACATGACATCCCAACTACCTGTACTCAATGCAGTGACCAATAAAGGCAAGTGTACGAAATGGCACCTTCACTACCCTGCCTACCTGCCACTCCACCTTCAAGGAACTATGAACCTGCACCCCAACGTCTCTTTGTTTAACAATACTCTCCAAGACCTTACCATTAAGTGTATAAGTCCTGTCCTGATTTGCCTACAACACCTCACATTTACCTAAATTAAACTCCTTAGCCCATTAGTCCATCTAATCGAGGTCTCGTTTTACTCTGAGATAATCACCTTCACTGTGCACTACACCAGCTGTTCAAGTTATACACCTTTTAAGTAATGGCTGAGATTTTGCCGTGGTATAACGTGAATATGTCAATTCTCGCTCACTGTTAGCAATGTTTGGGGTCGGCACATGCATCAGTATAATGCATGTATGCAGAAATTGCTGTCAGTAATTTTAAGTTTCAGAGAGGACTCTGAGGTGTTCTCAAACAACATCAACTAGAAAATAATTGAATTGATGAGAACTTCATCTCCTCATTCCACCCTTTATTGTTTCTAAGCTCCTGAAAAAGCTGCGCCTTGTTAAATGAGGTATGGTTAAATTTTAACCGTCTGCTAACTTCATGATTGCTGTTAAGAGCCCCAATCTTTTTGATGTCTTGAAAACTAATTTTATGTTTGGAATGTAAGTTTTATAATTTCATAAATGTTTCAAGACCTTTTGAAGTTTTTGAAATTCCTGATGAAGATTCCTTCGTGCTGTGTGAGGATACCTTAGTATGATTTGCTTCTCACCTGTTTGTTGACATGACAGCTGCTGCTGTATATGCCCAGTCTTTACCTTAACTTGACACCAGATTTAAACTGTCAAAACTATCAAATATTGCTAGATTTTTGTGGATTTTAAACAAAGTCTGACAAATGTCATTATTTGACCTCAGATGAAAAAATTCTGACCAGTGAAACAGGCTGCTTGGTAGCAATCTATAATTTTAGAATCCTTAGTTAGAATGTGAATGCTATTCCCTGTCTTAAACAATAGCAGTACTGCATGCAATTACAGTCTCTGGATCTAGACTAAATACTTGCTACTCACAAAGTCATTTGTTCTGTCATGTTCACAAATGAGCTGAAATTTTCAAGGTTCATTTCGTCTTTTGTTTCAAGTATTTGAAACAATCTTGTGTCTATTGCATTATTTCGTATTGTCTAACAAAATGCAGCATACATAACTAATCCAGAAAAGTTTGCGATTAGTCAACCCAATTTTTTATTAGACATGGATTTTGAAAATAATAGGCTGTTCAGGCAGGAGATGTCTTTTACTCAACAGCTTGTAAGTGGAAATTGGATCAATTTGGACCACCAAACGTTGGTGTCATTCAGTCTAAATTAACATTCAGTTAAGCACTTTCTTTGGCCAACTTAAATGCTGTGAGGTATACAACAGAATTTTTTTATTCTTCCTTGGAGTATTGACTCAGGCAAAGACATTTATTGTCAGTTCCTAATTCCCCTCAAGGAGACATGGTAAGCTGCGACTCTGATCTGCTTAGTCCATCTGGTACACCCACAGAACTGTTAAGAAGGGAGTTTCGTGATCTTGACCCAGTGACAGTGAAGGAGTGCCGATATGGTTCCAAGTCAGGATGATATGTGGCTTGGTTTGGAACTTGCTGATGGTGGTAATCTCATGCACCTGCTTCCCTTTTCCATATAGATGATAGCGATCACAGTTTGGGAAAGTGCTGTCAGAGAAGTTTTGACAAATGTGGATCAATTAATCTTGTAGATGGTACAGTCTGTTGCCTGTGCGCATTAATGGTAAAAGAAATGAATGTTGAAGATGGTGGGTGAGGTACCAGATGAGTGGGCTTCTTTTCCCAAGATAATGTTGAGTGTCTTGAGTGTTGTTGGAACTGCACTCGTTCAGACAAATTGAGAGTATTTTATCATACTCCTGATACATGCCTTAACTATGGTGAACAATCTTTGGTTGTCAAGAAGTGAGTTACTCATCACAGAATTTCCAACTCTGCCCTGTTCTTTTATAAACAATTTTTAAATGGCTGGGCCAGTTCAGTTTCTGGTTAGTGGTAACTCCAGGGTGTTGATGTTGGGGGATTCAATAGTGGTAATTCAATATCAAGGAGTGATGAATAGATTCTCTCATTGGAGATCGTCATTCCCCCTGGCATTTGTGTGACACAAATTTTATTTGGCATTTATAATCCCAAACTGTCTTTTTGGGAAGGAAATCTGCCGCCCTTACCTGGTCTGACTGACATTTGACTCCAGATCCAAAGCAATACAAGTGGTTTTACACATAGATAGTAAGAGAAGAGCATTCAGAATGCCTACTGTCAGTGATTTTTTTTTTTTTGTCATGTTGAATTCATGAATGATATCTTTTTTATTTTGGTGATTCCTGAAGTTTTGTGTTGTAAATGTTCATTCTGTTTATTTAAAATCACTTATTGCTATGAATGCAACAGATAGTTTGGAAGAGAGACGCTGACTGCAATTTGTTAAATTTGAGTGGATGAAGGATGTGTACAAACTCCATTGGAAATTTTAAAATCCTCAGGAAGTTTGAACTGTTTTCCAGCAGTGGATGCTGGAAATGTTTTAGTCTGCTGAGTGTCAAACTTGTGATGTAAACAAATGGCTAAGAGGAGATTCATAATAGGAAGTTCTTTAGTTTTATAATGTCTTTTGGGAATTCATACTGCCAGTAATTGCAAGTGTTTTAAACATCAGACGCTTCTATTTAATGACAAATTTGTTAAACATATCATCGGGTTTTCTAATTGGTGAATTCTGTTGGAGTGTTTAATGTTTACGAAATGACTTGGAGATGGCCATTACGTCTAATTTGTGAATTCTCATTAAAGCTTGATGAAGGTATTCAACATTGACCTCATGCATCTATTGTGACAACGTGACTCACTAGCATGTTCCATCACCACTGTAGAAGAAACCCGGAACTGCAGCAGGAACTGCAAATCCAAAATGCTGTTGCGGCTGGTGATGTTCATACTGTGCGCAAGATGTTGGAACAAGGCTATTCTCCTAACGGTCGTGATGCTAATGGATGGACTCTGCTCCATTTCTCTGCAGCTAGAGGCAAAGAAAGATGTGTTCGTGTATTCTTAGAGCATGGAGGTAAGTGAATATGGTGTCTCAAAACTTTTTTTGTCTTCATAATTTATCTGCATTTGCTTGTATTCTTGATTAGCAAAACATTTGGCTTTTTCGTAATCATCAGCGTGTTTGCTGGGTGCAATCCAGCATCGACAGTTGTAGGTTGTGATGCAGCCAGAGGGGGCATGTTGAGAGGTTCAAGCCATATGTGAGAAGTTCTAATTGAAAAGGATTGAATGTTCTGCATTGGTTATGAAATAGATAATTAACTTCAGGGATGTCCAGTAATTGGATGAAGACGTATAAAATCATGTTTGAATAGTCCAGCGGTTGTATTTTATATGTAGGTTCAGAATCATGGTAATAGTCAAAGTACAAATTTATTCCGAATGAATGAACTGTCTATTGTCCTGGCCATATTTCAAATTTCGCATGATTTGGAGGCGTTATAAGTCAGAAGTTAACAAGGGACTTATCTTAAAACGTTCAGTAATGAATTGAATGAGAAAGGTGGTTTTCTTCCAGATATTGAACTTGTGACTGCAGCTACGGCTGGAGCTAGGACTTGTTTACTTTTGGGAAACTACATGCTACGTGTATTAGTGATGTCTTGGAGCAACAACCAGGAAAGATTGAACAGGATTGGAACCGTTTTCTCTGGAAGAAGCCCAAGAGAAGATCTGAGAGAGACATTCAAAACTTTGCTGATCGGGGTGAATCTGGAATCTATTTCCATTTGAGTCCAGATTCAGCTCACATCATTACAATGTAGGCGCAAACTCATTAAAACAAAATAATCACTTGATCGAGTTGAGAAGGTGGCACTAGCGAACGAGGGGTTGAAGCAGAATGTATTGGCGCATGGGGGTGCTGAAGCAGAATGCATTGGCGCATGGCATGGGCTGAAGCAGAATGCAATGGCGCATGGGGCAGGTGCTGAAGCAGAATGAATTGGCGCACGGAGGAGCTGAAGCAGAATGCATTGGCACGGAGGGGTGGCTGAAGCAGAATGCATTGGCGCATGCGGAGGTTGAAGCAGAATGCATTGGTATACGGGCGAGCTGAAGCAGAATGCATTGGCACAAAGGCGGGGGTAGCTGAAGCAGAATGCATTGGTACACGGGGTTGAAGCAGAATGCATTGGCACATGGGAAGTTGAAGCAGAATGCATTGGTGCACGGGAGAGGAAGCAGAAGAAATGGAGAAGAGAATATAGGCGCAGAATTTGAAGAGATTAATAATCAAAGAAGGCTCATGCCTAATTCATCTGTTTCATAACTATATATTCTACATAAGAACTACAACAGACCATGTACTAAACCTTGTGATATTACATCCAGCACCTTTCTCACTGACACTACACCTTTCAATAGTACTGTTTTTTTTTTGTGCACCTTGCTTCCAAGTCTCACATGACCCGTGATTCCAATATGAGTTTGAAATTCTCTCATCTGCTCAGCATAGAGTAGGAACTGTAAGCTGGATATGCAAATTGACCATGGCACTTTGGTGCAGGAAACCATCCAAGTGTAGGGGGCGCAATGAGGAATGTTGTTGCAGTTGTGGTAGTCATAGTGGTCATTCTTATAGTTGTCATAGGTCTAATGAATTGGCTTGACACAATTTCTGGCAGCCACCAGTGAGAATAAAGACAGTTGTGCTGTCTGCCGGGTTATGGAGTTCGGAATATTCACTCAGGACTGGAAAGGAACTTACGGTGGGAGGTCTGGATCTACTGGTTGTGGTCTATAGGTACCAACAGAGTCACAGATCTACAGCATGGAAAAAGACCCTTTGTTTTGACTGCACATGTATTAAGCAAATCACCAAACTATTCTGTTCTTGTTTTCCAACACTTACCCTGTATATAAATACCTTGGCATCACAAGTGGACATCTAAATACTTAACTGTTATGAGGTTTTTTGCCCCTACCCTTCTTACAGTGAATTCCAGATCCCCACCACCTTCTGGCTGAAAATGTTTTTCCTCACAAAGCCCTTAAACTTCTTGCCCCTTACCTTAAACCTCTGCCCCTGGTCATTGATTCCCCCTATCAAAGGGAGAAGTCTCTTCCTGCCTACCCTGTCTATGCCTCTTGTAATTTTATCCATCTCAATCATGTCCCGTCTCAATCTACTCCATGCTAAGGAAAACAGCCCCAGTCTGTCCACTCTGTCTTCATTAGCTGAAACTCTCCAGCCCAGGCAACATCCTGGTCAATCTGCTCTGCACCCCCTCCACTGCTAACACATATCTGCTATAATGTGGTTTCCAGAACTGAGTACATTAGTTGTGACCTAACTAGTATTTTATACAGTTCCAGCATAGCCTCCCTGCTCTTCAACTCTATGCCTTGCCTATTAAAGGCAATTATCCCATATGGCTCCTTAACTGCTTTATCCACCTGACCTGATACCTTTAGGGAGGAGTATACATGCACACCAAGGCCCCTCTGATCCTCGGTGCATCCTATAGTCCTGCTGTTCATCATGTATTCCTTTGGCAATGGAATTCAATCCAGATAAACGTGAAGTGATGCACTTGGGCAGGACAAGCAAAGCAAAAGAGTCAGCTTGTCTATTATCTTGTAGCGTAAGGCTATCCTCCTCGCAGACTACCACCCCACCAATTTTTGTATCGTGTGCAAACTTGGTGATACTCCTACATTCAAATCTAAATCATTTACATACAAACAGCAAGGGCCACAATGCTAACTCTTGTGGGACTTCACTGCGCATGGACCTCCAATTGGAAAACACCTTTGGAACATCAGCTTCTGCTTTTGCCTTTCGGCCAATTTTGGATCTAATTTGCCAGATTTCCTTGGATCCCATGGGCTCTTAGCTATGCTATCAGTCTCCTATGCAGGACTTTATCAAATGTCTTGCCGAAGTCCAGGTAGACTATATCAAAAACATTGCCTTCATTTATATACCATTTTTTATTCATTCACGGAGTGAGGGTGTCACTAGCTGGGCCAGCATTCATTGCCATTCCTAATTGCCCAGAGGGTAGTTAAGAGTCAACCACATTGCTGTGGGTCTGGTCACTTGTTTGAAAAAAAATCAGTCAAGTTGGTCAGGTGTGACCTCTGGGCTATTTCTTGAATAATCCCTGTTTCTCAAAATTCAGATTAATTCTGTCCTTCAGAATTGTTTCCAATAGTTTCCTCAGCATGGAGTTTAGACTGATCAATCTATAGTTTCTGGTTTATCCTTCGCTCCTTTCTGAATATCCATGTTAGTGAACACCAATGGACAATATTCATTTTGAACTCTATGTACACTCCACGTGAAATTACCACTGTGGTCCTTAATGGACCCTACTTTATTTCTGAGGTGCATTTCCCCTCATGTACCTCAGAAATAACTTAGGATTTACCTTTTTATTCTACCTGCCAGTATCCATTCCTGTGTGGAGCTAATTTTGTGTGTGTGTGAAAACTAGTGTAACGTTTATTTGAACCTGAGGAAAGACCTGGAATTCATTCCATTCTTACTTGGTTGTCAGATTTTCAATTGGAACCTCCCGGCTCACTTCTTCATCTACTAAACTGAACCATTCAATGCCATCTGTGTCATTCCTTCATGACCTCATTTTAGAGATAGCATTTAGAGATTTATTTACCATTATACGAGTTGGTTTTTGTTAATTTGAGATTCATGTTAAAATATTTAGTGATGTTTAATGATGTTTGTGTCCTTTGGTAGTTGTACAATCTTTATCTAAGGAAGAATACTCAAATACAAATACGGAAGCTAATGTTCCTGCATAACCTAATAAAATAATTGAGCATGAGAAAAGAACCACTAAAAATGAAAAAGATCCCCTGGAAAATTTTATCTGTGGTAACAGCATTACAACTGTTTATGGTTCTGACATAGTATCTGCCTTAGATGGGGACGGAAATTTGCAGAGTCCTTTTCCACAGTGGAGTATTGCAGGACATACTAGAATCCATCTGATTCAGTAATGTTCTTAGGGTAGGAAACCGCTGACTTTCCCTGGTCTGGCCTATATGTGACCCCAGACACACAGCAAAGTGTTTTACTAGAGGTCAGTTAAGAGTCAGTTAGGGATGGGAAATAAATACTGGCATTGCTAGTGACACCCAAATCCCATGAATTAAAGAAAAATGGAAAGAACTGACTTTGCAGTCATGTACATGCAATGATCTGAATGTCGTCTTTCAATGCTTTATTGTTCTATAATCCTTGATTCTAATATTTCAAGTTTTCTTTTAACTTGAACAAAGTATCCCTCTTAAATGTTAACCCCTCCCACTCTGCTGGATGTCTAGAACAATTACATGCCTTGCAGCTAATTCAGCTCAGAGAAAACTGTCATTTGTGTCTGTATATGTGCTTGCCCTTTATTTTGTCAGGATACATGCCTAATGTCACTACAAACAGAACATAGAACGGTACAGCACAGGAACAGGCCTTCAGCGCAGCTTTTCTGCATTGATCATGAAGTTATTCTAAACTAATGCCATCTGCTTGCACGTGGTCCATATCCCTTTATTTCCTGTTCATGTCTGTCTAAATGTCGTATTTGCTTATACCACCTCCCCTGTCAGTGTATTACATGCACCTACTACCCTCTGTTTTAAAAAACCACTTGCGTGGCACATCGCCTTTAAATTTCTCCCTTTCACTTCAATACTAGGAGACAGAGATTTAGACATTTCCACCCTGGGAAAAGGACCTGACTGTCCACTCTATCCATCTTATCCATGCCTCTCAATTTTGTACACAGCAAATCTTGTTGTAACCAGCACTCTTGATAAATTGGCATACATTATATACCTCAAATACCATGATCTAATACAATGTCCAAGTATTTATGTTGTAAATAAAATATAACTGTGATGTGTATACCTCCTGCATTATGTCTTTATTACTTACTGTATGTTTTTACATTGATTTTAGGAGGTATGTTGATGCTTTTACATAGATTTTTTGAGGGATGTTGAAGTCGCGAAGCTTTGCGTGGTCAGTGTTTACTATGGCTATGCATACCTCAGCCTCTGACAATCCACGTTTATCTGACTTCTTGTAGCTAATACACTCCAATCCAGGAAACATCCTGGTAAACCTCATTTGTACAGTTTCTTAAACCTCCACAGCTTTCCTACTGTGTGGTGATCAGAACTACACAGTACTCCAAATGCGGCTGAACCAAAGTTTTAGACAGCTGCACGTGACTTGCCAATCTTTATACTAAGTGCTGCAACCGATGAAGGCAAGAATACTGCACTCCTCCTTTACTGCCTTATTTGCTTGTGTTGCTACTTTCAGGGAACTATAGACTTAAACTCCAAGGTCCCTCTAAATATCAAAACTCCTAAGGTTCCTGCCATTTATTGTACACTTTCCTCTTACATTTGATCTCCCAAAATGCATCACCTCACACTTGCCCAGATTAAGCTGCCCAACTTTCCAATTGATTTGTATCCTGCTGTATACTTCTTCACTATCCACAATGCCACCAATTTGTGTGCTGTCTGCAAACTTATTAATCAGACTGCTCACATTTTCATGGAATCATTTTTACAAACAGAGGTCCCAGAGCAGATCTGTGTGGAACACCAGTAGTTGCAGACCTCTAGTCAGCAAAAGAACCATCCTCAACTATTTTTTGTGACCAAGCCAATTTTGTATCCAATTTACCAACTCATTGTGGATTCCATGTGACTTAATCTTCTGGACTTGCCTATCATGAGAAGCCTTAAAATGCTTTACTAAAAGTCCATGTAGACAACATCCACTGCCCTGTCCTCATGAATCATCATTGTAATTTCCTTAAAAAACTCAATCAGATTTGAGAGACCTGATTTCCCCTGCACAAAACCGTGCTGACTATCCCTAATAAGTCAATTATTTTCCAAATGCAAGTAAATCCTATCCCGAAGCATCTTCTCCTTCTATAATTTCCCTACCAATGATGTAAGACTTATTGGTCTATAATGTCTTACATCACCTCTGTTGCTGTCCTTAAACAAAGGAACAACATTGGTTATTCTCCCATCTTCTGAGACCTTGCTTGTAGTTAAAGAGGATACAGAGATCTCTGTCAAGGCCACAGCAATTTCCTACCTTGCCTCCCTCAGTAAAATGGAATAGATTCCATCAGGCCCTGGGGACTTAACTACCTTCATGTTTTTCAAGATACCCAACACTACCACCTTTTTAACAATGACATGCCCTATAATATCAATATACCCCTCCCTAATCTTACTATCATCCATATCCTTCTCTTTGAAAATCCCATGCATGCCATTAGATAGGGTATGGTATTCCCGTGTGCTCAAATTATGCCAGTCACTAATAAGGAAAATTTACGCTTAACTGTCTTAACCAATCATTTTCTTTTTAGCCATTTCACCTTACTTTACTCTTTTGGATTTCTCCTTCATTTATTTTATGCACCACAATGCTTTTTTAAATTTCTTTTAGTCGTTTCTTGGATCCTTTTAAAAATGGATATTCTTTTCCGAGTTATTTGAGACTTCCTGCCTTGGAGTTACAAATTTAACTGCTGTACATGTCTGTCTTGTAGATTGAATGGTGCATTGTTCAAATCTTTTGCTGTTCCTTTATCCCTCTGTCTCTCGACCAATTAAAATTGATTTTGAAATCCTATTTTCCTGCTGCTCATTGTGTATGTTTGATTACTCTAAAATTGTTGATCCTACCCTTTGACAGTCAAGTCTAGATGTGCTGTTCTAATGATGTATTGTGTCAAGCTCCTGTCTTGCACTGTGGTTACCCATTTGTATTCTATTGCCATGTTTCCATTTCTGGTTAATATTGAAGTAATTGATATTAATTATTGCAAAATTTTAACCTTTTCAATGCCTAATACTTGTATCTACTTTTGTCCATGCAGCGCAGACTCCAGTTGATGGCCCATAATTATTTGATGCCAACCAGACTGTTCAGCTTTTTCAGCATGTTAATGATAATCAAAGGATCATGGACCGCAGTAATTTTTTTTTGCAGTGATTTTTCTTTGTATGGATGCCTTCTGGGACAAGGAAACGTTTAATGGCCGCTCCTTACATTTTGGTCGCACTTTAGCCCTACATTCCTGATCAGTGGGCACCTCGTGTGGACAGGGTCAGACTTGTCAAAGGGCCTTCTCATGGGTCTGCTGCCAGGCCTGGCCAAAGTGGCTATTAACCACTTCAGGCAGCAGACAGTGGAGGGGGTCATTACTCCTGAATATTCGCCGCTATTTTGCAGTTATGTCCATGCTCAGGTGGTTCTGGAAAGGGAGCGTACGGTGCTGACCGGCACGACAGAGGTCTGTAGAGCGGCTGAGGTACATCATCTCTCCAGAAAATGTTATTTAATTTAGTAGGTTTCCCTTTCTTTAAATAAGTTTCTGTGAGCGTTAAATTGTATTTTGTTACTGTCCCCCACGAGGGCTTGTTCAAGGAGCTTTACATTCAGTTGAAAAGAGTAGGGTGAGCTTTACTTTGTTTCTAACGCTATGCTGCCCCTCTCCAGTAAGTGTTTGATGCAGACAGCATTGAGAGAGCTTTACGTACAGTTTACTTTCAGTTTAAAATAGTAGAGGGATATTTGTATCATCTACAGCCACGGGTGAGGTGCCATCTGACTGGAACGTGCTAATGTGTGTTTATTTAAGAAAGGCTGTAAGGAGAAACCATACAGACCAATGAGTATGACATCAATGGCAGCATCATCATTTAGGGCGGCACGGTGGCTCAGTGGTTAGCACTGCAGCCTCACGGGCCAGGGTCCGGGGTTCGATTCCAGCCCCAGATGATTGTGTGGAGTTTGCACATTCTCCCCATGTCTGCGTGGGTTTCCTCTGGGTGCTCTGGTTTTCTCCCACAGTCCAAAGATGTGCAGGCTAGGTGGATTGGCCATGCTAAATTGCCCATAGTGTTCAGGGGTGTGTGGGTTAGAGGGTGATGGGTCTGGGTGGGATGTTCCAAGGGTCGGTGTGGACTTGTTGGGCTGAAGGGCCTGTTTCCACACTATGGGGATTCTAATTCTAATTCTAAATCTAAAATGGTGGGTAAGTTGTTGGAGGGGATCCTGACAGATAGGATTTACATGCATTTGGAAAAGCAAAGACTGATTAGGGATAGTCAAAGTAGCTAAGTGCATGGGAAATCATGTCTCACAAACTTGACGTTTTTGAAACTAAAAGGATAGATCAGGGCAGAGCAGTAGATGTTGTCAACATGGACTATCTTAAAGCCTTGGACAGGGATTTCTCTCTTGCTCCAATTGCCTTTATAATCTTCTAGGGATTCATCTGATCCCTGCTGTCCATATCTGACATATGCATCCTTTTTCTTGACCAAAACCTCAATTTGTCTAGTCATCCAGCATTCCCTACACCTACCAGCCTTGCCCTTCACCCTAACAGGAACATAATGTCTCTGGACTCTTATCTCACTTTTGGATGCTTCCCATTTTATTTTGCGGGAACAGTTGTTGCATTAGCTACGTGATATTCATCATAAAATAATTTATTCCATGAATTGCAATTTGGGACATTTGAGACAAAAAAAAGACAATTATCTTTTTAAGTGAAGGATTGTTTTTATATTAAAAACTTGTAGGCCTGTTCATTTTGCTTGTTTTGTTCATGAAATGTTGCCAATACATGTAGGTTAGTGTTGCCCTGTGGGTATTGATGATGAACCATATAGTGTGGGATGACAGTAAAAGGTAATCTAGACTGGGGAAGGACAATATATCCTTTCCTTGAAGGATCTTCCTGACCCATTGAATTGACAATCCAACAGGCTGCTTCTTTTATTTTTGGTACCAAGCCATTGGGATCAGGTTGGAGGATGTGATGGAAGTTACCAAGGACCCCATTTCTAATCAAGATCACAGTGTCACTATATCAACTGTCTCTCCTGCATTGTCTCAACCTAGCTGCAGACCTTGACATAGTGATCACACCACATGCTCTCCACATCCATGCGCTGGGTGGACATAGCTTGTCATTAGCTGTCTAATTATCTAATATAATCTGCAGTGGTGGTTGTTGCTTCGTCCCTGAAGATCCTCATCTCATTGTCATCTGCATGCTTCCTAAGGGGACATTGTTCAAAAACAAAGCATTTGTTCATTGATAACCAGCTTTGCCTCACCACCAACTCTCTAGATTGTTCCATGATCACTAAATTATTTCATTGCTTGTACTGTTTGAGCAGAAAATGTCTCCGTCTAAATATCGAGAAGACTGAAATTAATGTTCTCGGTTTACGCAACAAGCTCTGCCACCTTATTACTTACTCTGTCTTTCTCCCAGCAGCTGTCTAACTTTGTAAACTTGAGGGTATCCAAAACTCTGCCCATATCACACTCGTGTTTGTTGGCCTATGTTTCCCTTGGACAGCAATACCTGCTTTAAAATTCCTATTATTATTTTCAAATCCCTCCATGACCTTGATTTTTTTTAATATCTCTATGATCTCCAGCCTTTCAACCCTCATTGATATCTGTTCTCTCCTGATTCTTGCCTCCTGAGCTTTGCTAAATTTGCTTCTCAATTAGTAGTTGTGTGTCATCTGTCACAGCTTCAAGTTCTGCAATAATAGTATAATAGTTATATCACTGGAATATTACACAGAAGCTGGGACTAATGATTTGTATTCATATGCTCAAATCCCACACATTTGATTTTTTTTTCACTTTTCACTGTAGCTTTGCATCAGCATCTTCCTTGGTAAAGACAAATACAAAATACTCAGTATCTCAACCATACTTTCTGGAGAAACTCAGCAGGTCTGACAGGCCCTGTGGGAAGAAAATAAAGTTACCGTCTCAAGTCTGATGACTGTTCTTCAGATAACCTTTTTGTCTCCGTGCTTGAATGGTCTTTTTGTTTCCTAATCAACCACTTGCCTCCTTTTACTACCATTTGGCTACTTTCGTGTGTGCAGAAGATATTTGGATTAACTTTTGTGTTTTCTGGCATCTCTTATGGTCTTAGATGAGACAGTGTATAAGATATCAGAGAAGAATTAGACTGGTCATTCCATCAAGCCTGCTCCACCATTTGATCATGGCTAATATGTTTCTCAACCCCATTCTCCTGTGTTCTCTCCATAGGCTCTTGATTAGTAAGGGAATCAAGAATTATCTGTCTATGATTAAATATATACTCAGTGACTTGGTCTCTACAGCCTTCTGCGGCAATGAGTTCCACAGATTCACACCCTCTGGCTGAAGAAATTCTGCCTCATCTCACTTCACTCTGAGGCTGTGTTTTCGGGTCTAGTCTCTCCAACTATTGGAAACGTTTTCCCCACGATCACTATATCCAGCCCTCTCAGTATTCTGTAAGTTTCAAGGAGATTCCCCACCCACTGTATCTAAACTCCATCGAGTGTTGACCCTCACCCAGTACTCATGACAAGCGCTTCATCCGTGGTATCATTCTTTTATACTACTCCTGGGCCCCCAAAAATGCCAGTACATCCTTCCGTAGATACAGAGCCCAAAACCAAATGCCGTCTGACCAGGGCCCTATCCAGCTTCAGCAGTACATCTCTGCACTTGTATTCTAGCTGTCTCAAAACGACTGCTAACATTGTATTTGCTTTCCTAACTGCCACCTGAAGCTGCATGTTAACCTTAAGACTTCAAAGTCCCTTTGTGTTCGGATTTTCAAGCCTTTCCGCATTTAGAAAATTCATCCATGCTTCTATTCTTCCTAGCAAGAGCATAACCTCACATTTTCCCACATTGTATTTCATCTGCCAATTCTTTGCACACTCTTCTAGTCCAAGTCCTTCTACAGCCTCCCCACTTCCTCAACATTACCTGTCCATCCACCTGTCTTTGTGTCATCTGCAAACCTAGCAACGATGCTCTCAGTGCCTTCACCCAGATCATTAATGTACAATATGACCCCTGCAAAATTCCACCAGTCATGCACTGCTATCCTGAAAAAGACCCTTTTATCCCTGCTCTCGACCTTCTGTCAGTCAGCCAATCCTCTATCCATGTCAGTCCCTTGCCCCTAACATTGTGGCCTTTTATCTTAATTAGTAGTCTCCTGTGCAGCACCTTGTCACAAGCCTTCTAGAAATTCAAAAAGATCATGTCCACTCGTTCTCCTTTGTCCAATTTGCTAATTACCTCCTCAAAGCATTCTATCAGATTTGTAAGGCATGACCTCGCCTTAATGAAGCTGTGCTGACTTAGCCCTATTTTGCCACACACTTGCAAGCACTCTGCAATCTCATCATTAATAATGGACTCTAAAATCTTGCCAATGACTGAGGTCAGGCTAATCGGCCTATAGTTTTCTGTCTTCCTCCCTTAAATAGGGGTGTTACATTAGCAGTTTTGTAGTCCGTCTATTCCGGGTGATTCATCCACCTTTGATCTTTCAGCTTCCCTAGCACCCTCTTAATGATGACCACTGCTTACCTCTGCACCCCCCTCCCCCACCCGATTCTCTCGAAGTACTGGTATGCTACTGGTTTCCTCCACCTTGAAGACTGATGCAATGTACCTATTCAGTTCCTCCACCATTTCTTTGCTACTTTTCAGCCTCATTTACCAGCAGTCCGCTGTTGCCACTGTTCACTTTTAGATATCTAAACAAAATTCTTGTAATCTTCATTTTATATTACTAACTAGCTTACCTTCATATTTCTTTATTTCCCCTGTTATTGCTTTTTTAGTTATCCTCTGCTGGATTTTAAAGGCTTTCCACTAATCTTCGCCAAATTCTTCTCCTAGTTTTTCTTCTCTTCCCCTTTGAACTTCCCATATTCAGCCTGATTTTCACTTGGGTTATAAGTCTGTTATGCACCCCTATGTTGAAGAGCAGGTTTTTTTCCACATTTGTGAGTTGTGGGTAGCTCTGTCAAGGCCAGCAATTATTTCCTGTTCCTTTAGGGGAGGTGATGGCCTAGTGGTGTTATCGCTGGACTGTTAATCCAGAGACCCCCAGATAATGTTTTGGGGACTGGGGTTCAAATCCCACTACGGCAGATGGTGGAATTTGATTTCAGTAAATGTCTGGAATTAAGAGTCTAATGATGACCATGAACCCATTGCTGATTGTTGGAAAAACCCATCTGGTTCACTAATGTCCTTTAGGGAAGGAAACTGCCATCTTTGCCTGGTTTAGTCGACATGTGATTCCAGACCCACAGCAATGTGGTTGACTCTTAACTGCCCTCTGGGCAATTAGGGATGGGCAATAAATGCTACCTCACCAGCCACACTCTTATCCTGTGAGTGAATAAAGAAAAAAAAAAGTCCGTGAGAATTTACTCATGTGCTGCTGTCTTGAGCTGTTGGGTAACTCTCAGTGCTGTTACATAGAGTTGCAGGCTATTTACCTAAAATTTGCTAGTTATGGGCATACCTGTCCAATTTTTGTTATATCAAGCTGTAATCACTTTTAAAGAATATGCATTCCATGAGATGAGCTGCCCTGCTATCACTATTTATTATACACCAAAAAACTGGCAGGGGAAAAATATTAGATAACAAGCATGGGGCTGGATGAACACAGCAGGTCAAGCAGCATCATAGGAGCAGGAAAACTTGACGTTTCGGGCCTAAACCCTTCTTCAAAAATATTGTCAGCTACTCGCCAATCCTTTACTTGTGTTGTCACTTCAGGCGTTTTTAAATCCAGTTGCCTAATGTTCATCTCTGGGCAATCCCTTTCAGCTTGGTATGCTTCTTTTAGCATCAAAATCATTTTTTAATCTAATTTTTAATCTAACTTGTCGGAGTTAGGTAAACCTGAATGTTTTCCTAGCCTTGTTTAGGCATCGTTGTCCTGTGCTGTTGCTTAGCAATTTTTTGTTTTACCTTCTCTAGCTATGCCATTCGGCTTTCTGCTGCTATAAGGTCTAACTGCTGTTGTTCAGCTCACTCTCTCCAAGATGGAATTTTACAATGATCTGGCAGTTTGAGGGACACAATTGCTGATCCCAATTCCTGTTGAATCTGAATTAAGTTCAAGAAATACTTCAGCTACTGTGCAGGGATTTGAATTTATCTCTGGATCATTGTCCCAGCCTCTGACTTACTAGTTCAGTAACATGACCACTATGCTATTGTACTCGGTACAGTTAGTGTACCTGTATCTACTGGAAGCATGAGTGTGTAGACAATGGATGGGGAATGGATCAATCTTGACTGTAATATCATCTCTGGTTGAAAGCCTGCCATGCTTAGTCTTGGCTCAGACGATGAACAATACTCAAGTGAGCTTTGAAGCTGTCCAACAAAGATCACTATTGAAAGAAATGTGTTGAAGTAGTATGTTATCAAGTTTCAGGATATCCTGGTAAACCATATCAAATGAATCACTGTATATAATTATTATGTAAGCAAGCATGCTAGTTAACTTAGTACTTTGCTTTTTTTTTCCAAATCTGCCATTGAACTATTTTCAAATAGTTGAGCAAACAGACTTCTGTTTACCACCTGACCTGAAAGCTCCAGCACCACAAAGCTGCCTCCGTACTGCTAATTAAGCAGCATATGCTTGAGTTATGTGCGATAGTGTTGTTCTGTAGCTCTTATTTTGAGATTGTTATTTGAGAAGAATGAAAGGTATGCGTTTTTTGTTGCAGCTTTTCAAATCTATTCTTCGATAGAGTCTGGCTAGGCAAAAATTTGTTAGCCATCCCAAATTGTCCTTGAAATGAAAGGCCTGTTCGGCTGCTTGGGGATGTTAAGAACCAACCATTTGGAGTTAGAATTCTCTATCCCTGGAAACCATCACTTCAAACCTTTTTTAACTTTACAGTTTTAGACCACGGCCTTTTAGTAAAATTAAGTACTGATTCAATGTTTCTTTTTTTCCTTTCATTAAAAAAAGATGCCCTGATATTACCTTGTTTAATTGTTTTTGATTTTTTTTTTCCAGCTGATCCCACTGTTAAAGATTTAATTGGAGGTTTCACAGCATTGCATTATGCAGCCATGCATGGCCGAGCACGGATTGCAAGGTTGATGTTAGAATCGGAGCATAGACCTGATATTATCAATGCTAAAAGCAATGACGGATGGACTCCTCTCCATGTGGCTGCCCATTATGGCAGAGACTCATTTGTCAGACTGCTGCTGGAGTTTAAAGCTGAAGTTGACCCACTCAGTGATAAAGGCACAACTCCGCTTCAACTTGCCATTATCAGAGAACGCTCAAGCTGTGTGAAAATTCTTTTGGATCACAATGCCAACATTGACATTCAAAATGGTTTCCTGCTGCGATATGCAGTGATCAAAAGCAACCACTCATATTGTCGAATGTTTCTTCAAAGAGGTGCAGACACAAACCTTGGCAGGATGGAGGATGGACAAACTCCGTTACACTTGTCTGCACTAAAGGATGACGTACTTTGTGCACGGATGTTACATAACTATGGTGCAGACTGTAACACAAGGAACTATGAGGGACAGACCCCTCTGGCTGTCTCTGTAAGTCTATCTGGAACCAGCAGACCCTGCTTAGATTTCTTACAGGAGGTTACAAGTAAGCCATATTTTTCTCATTTTTAGATTTGAAAGCTTGAGGCATCAGGAAACACCACTTCCACTTGTCCTGATTGCCATGTTCTGTATCTAATTTAGACTGCATGGATAAATTAACAAGAAACGTGAAGGTTTTTAAAATGCTGCTGAGAATTTTCCATTCAGTCTCTGTGTCCTGCAGTACCCGTGCCTTTTTGGCCAGGTCTTCTGAGCCTGGCTTCTCCACAAATGCAGAATGTACAGCTCTGGAATTAATTCCATCGTAGTAATGCTCAGGAGTGGGATGGGAGGAATCTGCCCACAGACTCTTCCCAGCACTAGATGCTGTTAAGTACGTTTAAATGTTCAGTATGAAGAGATATGTGTGTGATTGAGTGACTGGGAATGTGGCCAAGGGTGGCTTTGGTGAGTGAGCAAAAAGTACCTGCGGCAGGTGGGGTTGGGAAGTGAAAGTTCAGGATTAATATGATAGGATAAGTAGGGTGGTGTGTTGTGGTGTCTGCGGAGTAGTCCTTTTATGTAGCTACCTTGGAGTTAGACTTACTGTTCTGGGTAACAGTCTGAAGTTTCTGACTGTAACTTAGTGGAACATTTTGCAGAAGGCCTCAATAGCAAAATTGCCCCTTTTTCAATTTCTGGGCAGTTCTCATTGAGAATCTGAAGAAATAAACTTGTGGTGTATGGGGAAGTTGGTGGCGGGGTGGAGGGGGACTGGGATTAGTCGAGTTGCTCCGGCAGATAGCTGACAGGCCAAAGGGTGTTCTTGTCTTTTAGTTATTCCATAATTCTAATGCCAAGGAATCTTTTACTTCCACCTGAAAGGGCCGAGAACCTCAGTTTATCAACTTCTCTAAAGGTGGCATCTCTGGCAATTCAGGTGATTGCTACACTGGAGTGTTACCCTTCTATTTGTGCTCCAGTCCCGGACTCAGACTTGAACCTATAACCAATTAACATTCAGTATTTTTGTGTGAAGTGGAGTTAACTTGTATTGATTTTATTCAAGTGCATTTATCTAATACTAATTTGGTCTGTGTCAGAGGGGCTGAAGAGGTAAAGTTCAAGATGTACAAGAATATGGTCTACGTTGTTGCAACTTTGGTTTACACAATCGTACAAATAGCTGTAGGACATCAAGAGTCAACTCCCATAAAACTCATGGGAGGTATTAACATTAATGAACCCAAGTAGACATCTGTGGCTTACCCGAATTTGTAACAGGATTGTTCTTTGACCAATCAAATACTATAGCAAGATAACAAGGTGTGGAGCTGGCTGAACACAGCAGGCCAAGCAGCATCCCCTGCTTCTATGATGCTGCTTGGCCTGCTGTGTTCAGCCAGCTCCACACCTTGCTATCTCGGATTCTCCAACATCTGCAGTATCTATTATCTCAAATACTGTAGCAAACTTGGTATATTTGTTTTCAGTTTGTTGGCACATATCAGTTGGCGCACTGACATTTCTTTGGAGACAGCATTATAAAACCTATAGATTACCTAAGACTTGTACTTTAATAAAAAAGCCTATTAATTTACCAAAACAGAATAACTTTTCATCTTTTGAAACAAAGCCACACATGTAGTGTGCTATAGAAATGTAATTTATACAAAATATTTGAAGTATTGTTAATTTTAAATCAAATCAAATATAATTCTTGATCAGCTGGTAAATTGAGCAGAACAATGGCAGATGGAATTTAAGTGCAAGGTGATACATTTAGGGAGGTCTAATAGGGGAAGGATATACTTGATGAATGGTAGGTCCCTAGGGAGTACAGAGGAACAAAAGTATCTTGGCGTACATGTCCATAGATCCCTGAAAATGTGAGCACGGTAGATAGGGTAGTGAAGAGGGCACACGGGATGCTTGCCTTCATTTGCTGGGGCATAGAATGTAGGTGCAAGGAAGTTTTCACCATGCTATCGGAAGGACATGATTGCAGTGGAGAGTGAGAAGAGGAGATTCGTTGGGATGTTTTCTGGGATGTAAAGCCTCCGTTATGAGGAGAGACTGATTCCTCTGGATTTGTTTTCCTTTGAACAGAAGAGACTGAGGGGACATCTGATCACAATGTTATCAGAGGTGTAGCTTGGGTAGAGTGTGAGAATCTTTTTCCTCATGGCAGACATGTCTGAGACAAGAGGGCATAAGTTTAAGGTGAGAGATAGGTGGTTCAGAGGAGATTTGAGAGAAAAAAAATCACCTGGAGGTGGTTGAAATACAGAATACACTGCCTGAGAGAGTGGTAGAGACAGGTATTCTTGCAAGATTTAAGAAGCGTCTGGATGAGCACTTAAAATGTCAGGGCATTGTAGGCTATGGACCAAATGTAGGTAAATGGTTATATTGTAGATTGGTGTTTCTTGGTGGGCGTAGACATGGTGGGCTGAAGGACCTGTTTCTTAGCTGCATGACTTAACGACTCTATAAATGTGTGACATTTTAAAATGATTTTTAAGAAAAGAACACAATCTGGGCTGGCCTTTATACAAGTGCATTGGCAGTCCCAGCATCAATGCATGCTGAAGCTGACATTCAAGCATGTGGTTCATGCTCTGATACTTGCATGAAGAAGCTGTTCAAGAGAATATAACACATCCACAAAAGCTTCTAATAATTTATCAAAATAGATTAAAGGTACTGCTTCTGCTTTCACACCGAATTCTGTTTATTCAAATCTTCCTTTCATCAAATTATTGTCTCAGTCCTAATTGCAGAATTGTTACAGTGCAGAGGGAAGCCGTTCTGCATCTGTACCAGATCTGTTACCTTGTGGCAATCTTTTTCCTTTTTCCCAGATCCATGCCCAGCATTTCTGTCTAAATAATCATCAATGCTCTCTTGAATGCCTGAGTTGAACCTGCCACCAGTGCATTCCATACCCTAACTACTCACTGTGTGAAAAAGCTATGTCTCACATCTTCCTTGCTTTGTTTGCACATCAGTTTAAATCTATGCCCTCTTACTCTTTTATTCTTCTACAAGGAGGAACAAGAACATATCATCTATCCTGTCCATGATATTGAAAACCACCTCAAATTAAATCTCCTCTTAGTCATCATCTCTCCAAGGAGAACAGTCCCAACCTCAATCTGTCCTTGCAATTGAAATTCTTCATTCCTGGAACTATTTTCACAAATCATTTCTGCATTCTCCCAAAGTATTCACATCTTTCCTAAAAAGTGGCAACTATAACTGTACACAGTACTCTGGGTGGGGTCCAACAAGTATTCTGTACAAGTTAAACATCACTTCTTCCTTGCTGTTTACTCTCTGCCCCTGTTAGTAAAGCTGAGAACACTAAACGTTTTATTTACTGCTGTCTCCACCAGTCGCACAGTAACAACCTGTACACATTTACACCCAGGTCTCTCTGACCCTGCACTGCCTTCAGAGTGGTGCCCTATTTTATAGTGCCTTTTAATGTTCCTCCAGCCAAAATGCATCATCATAAGTACTGAACCTCATATGTCCATTCATATGTCCTTACAGAGTTCCACATTGTGCTCCTTGCAGTTTACAATTCTTCAAAGTTCACCGTCACCTGCAAACTTTTAAGTTTTCCTCGTAGACCAAGATCCAGATATATATATCAGAAAAAGCAAGAGTCCTAATATCAAGCCCTGAGAATTCCACTATGAACATTCCTCCAGCCTGAAAAATATCCATTGACCATTACTGTATTTTTTATCACTCAAGCAGTTTTGTATCCATGTTCCTACTATCTCTTTCATCACAAGTGTGTTGTGTGGTGCTGTCAAACGCCTCTGTAAATCCATGTCTACCACGTCAACAGTGTTATACTCATCAACCCTTTCTATTACCTCTTCAGTAAACTTCAATTTAATTAATACATTTCCCTTTAGAAACCCATGCTGACTCTTCCTAATCAATCTGTTTTCTTTCCCAAAGTGATGACTCATTCTAATATGAAAAATTGCTTCTCAACGTTTCCCCACAACCAAAGTTTAACTGGTCTGTAATTGCATATATTATCTTCACAATCTTTATTGGATAAGGTCATACTGCTTGCAATTCTGCAGTCTTCTGGCAACTTCCCCAGTCCAGGGAATACTAACAGATTATGGCCATTGCCCCCACGATTTCTGCCTCCACAATTTCTACCCTTATTCCTTCAAAATCCTGTAACAATGCGAGCATGAAAAACAAGAAAAAGAACAACAATCCATATCTTTAAATTAGCTCTAGAAAATGGATCCTTAAACATCTGCAAAGGTGCAATTAAAGTGAAATTTAGATTTGTTTAGATCCTATGTTATTGACCAATCCACAAGTTGTGAAATTTAGTCTGATTTATTATTTAATACAGAATCAATGGCCACTAGTTTGGTAAATATTTAAAACTGCTGTTAAGCAAAGACACCATCCTGATATATACATACAGCCAACTAATACAACCTGTCCTCTAACCTCTGCCAAAGAAAGCAAACTTAGCATTTCGGTTTACCTCCATATCATTTGATCAACTGATCTTTAATACATGTCTTGGGACATTGGTGTAATGGTTTTTTTTGCCCCCTCTAGGACAGCCTCGAAGTTTACAAGATCTGTGCCGAATTAGGATTCGTCAGTGCATTGGCCTTCAAAATTTGAAAGGACTGGATGAACTTCCTCTTGCAAAAGTCATGAAAGACTATTTGAAGCACAAGTTTGATGACATTTGAATGTTGAAAGTTCCACTCTTGAGGGTTTGAAGTAGGTGCTGCCTTGCCCCAAGTACATCCTATGCAATTCCCGATTTGAAATTTAAAGTCAATACGGGTATCATTACTTCTCTGAATTTAACAATTCCGTCTTATTGGGCATAATACTGGCCTGCTCCGGGAAGATCTGTGTTCACTTCCAAAAACAGTTCCAAGCTGATATACTTAACTATCTGAGTTGGCAGCATTCAGAAACTTTGATTATTTCCTCTCTTCAGCTTGACTTCTGTTCCAATATAATGTTCAATTATTTTAACTTACTGCAAAATTCAATGAGCTGGAACAGGTAACATTTGAATGATAAAGGTTACAGAACAAGAGTGAACAAAGCAATTCTGTTTGAAAATATCCAAAAACGCGTTACTCTGTTAGTTACTCTGTATCAAGATGGATACAAGTTAAATGTTTCAAATCGAAATGAAAACAAATGCTGGAAATGCAGAGCAGGTCATTCAGAATCTGTGATTAGGACGGAAAGTCGGCATTTTGTCCCAATGTCCTTCATGAGAATTGAAAAATAATAGAAATGAAAATACTGGAGATGCACAGCAGGTCAGGCAGCAGAAGTGAAGAAACAAGCAGAGTTAGTGTTTCAGATCAATGACCTTTTATTAGAACTGGAAAAAGATATAATGGATTTTAAGAATGTATTGAGGATAAGTAGGGGGAGTTTTAAATAAAGAGAAAAATAAGAGCCTCCCCTATATTAATTTCAGGAAAATTAGGGTATGGAAAGGGGTAACAACAAGCAGCCCAACAAACTCTGAAAGTGCCAGTGTAATGAATGAGTTACATTTTGCATTATTTCAGTCAAGTGAAAGAAAGAACTGTTGAGGAAGGATGTGTGAATGAGTAAAGCAGTAAGGAAGATAAAGAAACAGATTATGGGAGAGGTAACTTGACTGAGATGGTCATCTAACAAAGATTCCACTGGTTCCTTTCTTCATTCCTTTCCCTTCCTCTTTACTAATTAATATGTTCATCCATTTTTGTTTTTCTGTTCTGATACATGTAATAGCTTAACATGTCTGCCACATCTAAGCTTTTGTATTTTGTCAAGAAACAAAATTTAAAGGTGCTAACGTGATTTGGGCTTTTATTGCAGTATTCACTGAACTTTTGTCTTGTCTTTTCCACCCCTTCCAAACCTACTTGTGTTGCCCTTCACTGTAATGCTCTGCTGTATTGTCTGTGATGCTTGCACAGTGGAGGTACTAAGGTATCGTAGATGCTTTGAACTTAGAAATATTGTTTAGGAGATGGAGGGAAAGCTAACCAGCATGTATATCATAATCAAATTTTCATATAAGTAAATCTGTTCACTCAGCCTTGTTTTTTTCCTTGGTGCCTTCTCAGCAGTTTGTCTGTTAACTGGTATACCTTCTGTGTTACTATCTTGCCCTTATCCATGCCTTGCTCTAGAATTGACATTTTCTATTCTGTCTGCGCCAGGACCTCATTAACTTGATCTATATTATAAGCTGACCACTATGTTGTGGTGTGATGTGTGCAGCCAGTTCATTGTTCCTTCTGTTTTTTAAGCATACAACCAACATACGTTACAACAGGACTGAAGACAGACCAGTGTAAGTGAGTCATTCGTTTGATGTCCACCAAATATTTGTCCTTAAAAGGTATTTCAAAGTAGAAGTATCCTAAAAACTATACAACATTCTGGAGTTGTATTCAACCTAAGTTCTATATGTTTTGCTAGCATCAAATTTTAAGCAGAACATTTAGTAGTTCTCATTATATGCTGAACAGATCTCTGGCAATTGAATTTCCTAACTATATGGAAAACTTTAGCAAGAATTGTTAATTGATATTTGATTACATAAGATTAACAGTTATGTTTTTGAAAAGCTATTTCATAGCTTGTCCTGGAATTTTATGAAGAACGTGACAGAACAACAAAGCTGGGCAATATCTGAGGTAATATTGAGTCAGTATGGATTTCCTTTCTGTGGATGGCTGCCTTGCTGCAGTTGAGAGGCTTGAGTATTCTGTTGATCCCAAGAGCAATGCTGACAGGAGTAGTGGAGGGCGCAATTAAGGCAGGTGCCCCAAATGATTAGCAACTGTAACATGGTGGCTGAAGCTAAGAAATTGTAGTCAGTTAGAAATCAGAATCTACTGAGAAAATAGGAGGGCCCTGGATTCCTGTTTGTTGTCTTAGCCACTGTTACCCCTATTCACTTTAATAGACTTTAATAAGAGAATTAGGGTTGGTCAGCATAGAAAATCCAATCAGATGAGGCTTTTGGGTTGAGGTGTCAATAGATAAATAATAAACATTCCATATTAGAGTAGAATAAACTATTACAGCAATTGCTATGGAGAGACTGATCCAGATTTGAGTGCATAGGTCTGTTTTGCTTAAGAAGTATTCAGCAGTGCAGTTAAATGTTTCACTCGGATATCAGGTAGCAGGTTGCTGTTCTCCCAGGCTGGCAATATTCGGTTATTGGCCCACTGTTTTTGTCTTCCTTTCTGTCCTTTGTTTCCCTCCATCCTCGGTAAAGTAAAATGTAGTATGCAATGGGATTCGCTTACAGTTTCAAACTTAATGAAACAATTGCTGTGACTCAACACTGTAGGTTACAACAGTTATACGCTAAAGTAAGAATGTGCTTTAGCCAAAAAGATGTAAGAGACACTTCATACTTTTTGTTTGCCATATTCTGTGAGGCCTGTTTGTATTTGAATTTATATGTGGTGCCATAACAAAGCTGCTGTGGTCCATGTTCTCCTTTCTTGCTCAGGTAATAATATGATCAGAGGTAGTGCTGAATGTTTACTAATCCTGTACAATGACATTCTTCTTTACAGATATAAGTAACTTCAATTTATTTATAACCATAAACACTTGTTTTCAATAGCTTATTGGCAATAGCTATGACGTGCTGCACTATAACAGTTAACAGTCCCTGGTGAGTGAATCAGAATTGAGTCTGTCTCTGCATGTTGCGTTTGCAAAAAGCAGCAACTTGTAATATCATCGAGATAACAGTGCATCAGAGCTACAGGCATTAGTGGTCAAAGCATTAGTGTCTGTCTGGCACATCTCTCCCTGGTCAAAAACCTGACTATTCCTCTTCGCTGACTTACCAATAAATGAACAAGTCTTGGAGCTACAGCCCTGTAGAAATCATAATTTTGTTTTACTCAACATTTTGAAAAAATAAAATGCAATTTAAAGCTGAATTTGTTTCTGATCATTTCTTTCAGATAGCACTGATGTATTTGATAGGAATACATATAATCAGGAGTATTTAACTGCATTTATTGCTATAGTGAGAAAGGTATTGGTCGATGTTCTTGGTGGCTAAGCTGTAATTTGTCTTGGTCTTGTTCTTGCTTAATACCGAAACCTACTGTTTTCTGCCCGTAGCAGTCTATTCTCCAGCTGACTCTAGAGTTTGTTAATGCCCCTTGAAGCTACAGTGCATTTCCTTTGGCTAGGACATTTAGCTGATGTTGAGGTAGCACGTTGTAGTGAAGGCTAACTGTACTATCAAGATGTGTTGGCGTTCTTCATGTCTTGAAAGCTTGAGAACTATTTCTCTCCATCCCTCCCCCTCTTTCTCTCTCTTTCTTTCTGTCTCTACCATGTGCAAGGAATTTTAGTAAGTGGCCTTTCGAGTGAAATAGACAAACCTATCAGAGTTGAACAACCTTGAAGACAAACCTTCATCTTCCAGTCTTGTGGGTTGGGATCCAATCCTTTAGTGAGTACAGAGGTATATAAACATTTTTTTTTAAAGCTAGTAAGCTGTGATGCAAAGGGATCATAGATGTTATTTTGTACATTTTTCATCTTAACTTGAAATACCAAAGAGAAACTAAGATCTTAAAAGAATTCGTTGGATGAATTTTTGTTTGTACAGTTTTATAAACTGGTGATGTATCAACTGAACTATTTAATGTTTAATGACAATGGACCACTGATTTTTGTAAATGTTTTGTGTTCTAAATGTCAACAGATTAATACATTTTTAGAGTTATTTAAATGCCACAATTCAATAAAATATTTCCTAAGTGTTACACCTGTTGTATTGTCTTTGTTCAGATTTCCACATAGTTTGTGTTGTCAATACTAGTTACATTTACACAAAAGCATTGCTGACCTCATCCTCATGGTGTTAAGGTGCTGCTTTAAAAATTATTTTCTGGCAGTGATATGCTACGTTTCAACGTGAAGCACCTAATCATCAGCTTTTTCTTTGCGGGGTTTTTCTATTTTTTTCAGGTTTTACTTCTGGCGTCAATTACCAAGAAGTACAGCTCAAAACCATTTATTGTTAGATTAAGAACAGTAAATTTCCATAATTACAAAGTAAAGCTGCATTGTAGCAGTGAAGTCCATCAACTATATTTGTGAACTTGCAGCAGTGTGTACCGTCCACAATATGCACTGCAGAAATTCACCAAGGCTTCTTGGACAGTACCTTGCAAACCCATCACTGCCACCATCTAGAATGACAGGGGCAGCAGACACATGGGAACGCTACCATCTGCAAGTTCCCCTCCAAGTGACTCAGTATCCTGTCTTGGGAATATCACTGTTGCTCCATCCTCCAGCTTCACTGGGTCACAATCCTGGAGCTCCCTCCCTAATGGCACTGTGGGTGTACTCACACTAAATGGACTGCAACAGTTCAGGAAAGCAGATCCCTCACCACCACCTCAAGAGAAGCTAAGAATGGGCAACAAATGCTGGATAAGCTAGTGATGCCCTTAACTGCCCTCTGGGCAATTGGGGATGGGCAATAAATGCTGCCTGGCCAGTGATGCCCTCATCCTGTGAATGAATAAAGAAGAAAAAAAAAGAATGATGTTATTACCCACAACCAACTTAAAGGAGCCAATTACTATTTAATTGTGAAACTTTTTAAAAAGGGTAGTAATTGTTAGGATGTAACAAAGGTAACTGCCAGTTTACACAGTAAGCTCGCATAAATGGCAATGAGATAATAACTAGATCATCTGTTAGATGTTAATTGAGGGATGAATCCCTTGCTGTCGATAGTGCTGTGGATCTTTTATACCCACCTCAGAAGGTGCACAAGACCTTTTTTAATGCCTCATCTGAAAATTGATATCTTTGTCAACATAGCACTAGAGTGGTGGCCCAGATTTTGTGCAGGAGTCCCTGGGATATGGATAAATAACCAAAAAAAGAATCCCCCTCGTCCTCACGTACCATCCCACCAACCTCCGGATCCAACGCATCATCCTCCGACACTTCTGCCATCTGCAATCTGACCCCACCACCAAAGACATTTTTCCCTCCCCACCCTTATCTGCTTTCCGGAGGGACCACTCCCTCCGCGACTCCCTTGTCCGCTCCACACTCCCCTCCAGCCCCACCACACCCGGCACTTTTCCCTGCAACCGCAGGAAGTGCTACACCTGCCCCCACACCACCTCCCTCACCCCAATCCCAGGCCCCAAGAAGACTTTCCACATCAGGCAGATGTTCACCTGCACATCTGCCAATGTAGTATACTGCATCCGCTGTACCTGTTGTGGCTTCCTCTACATTGGGGAAACCAAGCGGAGGCTTGGGGACCGCTTTGCAGAACACCGGCGCTCAGTTCGCAACAAACAACTGCACCTCCCAGTCGCGAACCATTTCAACTCCCCCTCCCATTCCTCAGACAACATGTCCATCCTGGGCCTCCTGCAATGCCACAGTGATGCCACCCGAAGGCTGCAGGAACAGCAAATCATATGCAGCCTGGGAACCCTGCAGCCCAATGGTATCAATGTGGATTTCACAAGCTTCAAAATTTCCCCTCCCCCAACCGCATCCCAAAACCAGCCCAGCTCATCTCCGCCTCCCTAACCGGTCCTTTCTCTCACCTATCCCTTCCTCCCACCTCAAGCCCCACCCCCATCTCCTATCTACTAACCTCATCCCGCCCCATTGACCTGTCCGTCCTCCCTGGACTGACCTATCTCCTCCCTACCCCCCCTACCTGCACTCACCTTTACTGGCTTCATCCCCGCCTCTTCGACTTGTCTGCCTCCTCTCCACCTATCCTCTCCTCTATCCATCCTCTATCCGCCTCCCCCTCTCTCCCTATTTATTTCAGAACCCTCTTCCCCTCCCCCATTTCTGATGAAGGGTCTAGGCCCGAAACATCAAGCTTTCCTGCTCCTATGATGCTGCTTGGCCTGCTGTGTTCATCCAGCCCCACACCTTGTCATCTCGGATTCTCCAGCATCTGCAGTACCTTTTATCTCTGGATAAATTGCTATGTTGGCTACTTAAACAGGTTCATGAAGTGCCTGGAGAGAGCAATGACTGCAGCTTAAAGATTTGTTATTCTGAGGGCGACTCGGAACTTGGCACCCCTCCTCCTCCCACAACCATGAGGTGGTTGAGTGTCTCTGGGTTACATGAAGCACTTTGCCTTCTTTGGCCTCTTCCATGCACACCTGTCTAGTCACAGGGCTGGCTTTGGGCAATTTCATCTTAATGCAGCCACACTGGTCTGCATTAGAACGTCTGGGTAAAAGTGAGACAGTTTTGTGAAATTCCCAGGTCTCCTCTTCATTCCTTTTTAACTGGAACTCCTTCCTTTGATGTAGCAGATCAAATGACATGCTTTTTCCACCTGGCCAGGAAATGCAGGGGTGGAATGTCAGTGCTTTAGCTATGTTCTGGAACCTTGGAAAGTTTCACTCCAGTGTTTGTAGATTCTCATCCTGTTAATGGTCCCTGTATTTCAGCAAGGACTAAGTTTAAGGCACAACAATAATTGAGAAGGACTGGTGTGGAGCAGGTTCTACATGGAGATATAGATATAGAATCCCTACAGTGTGGAAACAGGCCCTTTGGCCCAACAAGCCCACGTTGACCCTCAGAGTACCCCACCCAGACCCATTCCCCTATAACCCATCTAATCTACAAATTCCTAAACACTACGGGCAACTTAGCATGGCCAATCCACCTACCCTGCTCATCTTTGGACTGTGGGAGGAAACCCACGCAGACACAGGAAGCATGTGCAAACTCCAGACAGACAGTCACCCAAGGATGGAATTGAACCCAAGCCCCTGGTGCTGTGAAGCAGCAGTGCTAACCACTGAACCACCATGCCACCCCAAGCCTACCACACCTGATATTCCCAGGCAGTCTACAATCCAAGCACTAACCAGGCCTGGTGTTTTCAGACTAGAATGGCCTAGGCCTGAAACGTCAGCATTCCTGCTCCTCTGATGCTGCTTGGCCTGCTGTGTTCATCCAGCTCTGCACCTTAGTATCTCTGGTGAACACAGTGTTGTTTCTCAAGTTTAGCATTGTCAATGATTCACATCTACTTTGAGTCTTCAGCTGGGAGAATAGTCTGAATCGAGCAAGGTTTTCTTGAGTGGAACCATTGTATGTCATCCTTATGTGATGTGGGAGCTCCTGTTGTATACTTCTTCCTGTGATATCTTTCGTGGCAATCAGAATTTCCATGTTCCAGTATATAAAAATCAGCACCGCAGAATAGTCTTATGCAGACTATTCCCAGATATTGGTGTCAAACTGGCATGAAATGATGTCTCCCTTGCATATAGTCTAGTTTCATTTTTGGCTATTCAGTGGGTTGGGTGTCAGCTCAGTTGGCTGGATTGCTGCTTTACAATGGAGAGTGATGCCAGTAGCATATGTTCATTTCCCGCCCCAGCTGATGTAATTATGAAGGACTCTCCTCAACTTCACCTGAGCCACGGTGATCCTCAGGTTATTCCACTACCAGTGTCTCTCTGACAAGAGTCTTATGGTCTTTTGGAACAATGGTGACTTTACCTTTATAACCAATGGGTTTACTAGAACTTTCAAGCTCTGAAAGGAGTTTAAAAAAAAACTGCAGTAGGAGGGACAGAAAGGGAAAATGTTGAAGGTTTACTGGTAATCACAAAGTATGTAATGCATCTGGGAAATGTGAACATGTGATATGATTGGATAACATCATGTATTAATTTGAAAATGATTGGATAATATAGTCATGTCATACATTGGAATGTGAATTATGCAAAACATAATTAGTAGAGACGAGGTGAATAAAGTAACTTTCTGATTGAAAACTATTATCTGTGAGAATAGAACCTTTGTTCTAGCAATAAAAATTTGAGCTGCACATGATTTTTGGATACGTATATCTCCTGTGCATGCATGAATAAGCGTTTATACGAATAAACCTGATTCTCTTCTGGTCTAAGAGGGAATAGAGTTAAACCCGCCTGTTCAAGGCCTCTCTGTACAGTGCATCTTTTATTTAGTGACAATGTGGCCTAGCATTGTGGTCAATGTTATTTGAGCCTTTCCATAATACTTTGTGTTAGAAAGCTGCAGTGCTTCTGTGTTGGGGACTCCGCACTGGAGGTAGATCCTAAGGACTTTTCTCAAGTAGCATATAGGAAATGAATTCAGTCTGCATTCTTGAATTTTCCTTTGTTTCACACTTCAGGACCGTTCAGCAAATGTGCTTGGTATATATGCATTTTTATTTATAGATTCTTCACCGTGTGGCAATAGAGAGTTTGAATTTTTTTTTGGGCTATTGTATGAAACTTTCCGGCTGCTGTGGTGACGCAACCAAAGTGAACTGGTGTCTCCTCATCGGGCTTCATTTCACTTGAGCTGTTGACTCCAGCTGGCAAGATTTGTCTACATTTTTAAATGCTGTGTTTAGTAGTGTGCTACTGAAAGTTGACCACCTCCAGTCATTGCCACTGTCTTTTTGTCTGATCATGACTCTGAATTCTCCTGTAGCTGTTGAGAAGATGATTTGAATTGTTTGCAGGCTCATGGCTGAATGCTCCACAAGCCCTGTCATCAGTTAACAGGAGTTCATGCATCAAAACATGTCCCACTTTGATCTTTGCTCTCAACCTGGACAGGTTTGAAGAGTCTTCAATCTGATCTTATGTGCAGTGTATGCCTCCTCTTAAATACTTTATGCTAATGAAAGTGCAGGAACTTGCAATGCCCAGAACACCACTGCTTTACTTTGCCCAATCTTGGGAGGGTGGTGGGGGGGTTTGGTCGGGGGGGTGGGGCGGTGGGGGCTGGTCAGACCTCATTCCAGTATGTGATTTTTTTTCTACCCCTAAAGATTGGGGGGCAACAGGTTTATGTAGGAAGGAAAATAATCAGTTTGAAGATTTCAGTTTGGTCTGCATAGCAACTTAAAATTATGACTGCTATTGTACATTCAAGTTCGATTAAGATGGATTCTTAGTGATCCGATGATACAGAAACATGCCATTCAATCCAATTGATCTTAACTAGTGTTAATGCTCCACACAAGCCTCCTTCCACCCATTTCCTCATCAACATATCCTTATATTCTTCCCTCATGATGTGCTTATCTATCTTCCCTTGAATACATTTGTGCCATTCTCTGGTAGATTTCCATTTTGCAAGACAATGGTTTGCACCTTAATAAAAATCAAAAGAACTGTGGATGCTATAAATCGGGAACAAAAACAAGTTGCTGGAAAAGCTCAGCAGGTCTGGCAGCATCTGTGAAGAAAAAAATCAGAGTTAACATTTCGGGTCCGGTGATCCTTCCTCAGAACAGATAATGTGCAATGGTTTGGACCTTAGTGGTTAACTCTTGTATTAAGTCTCGTGGTATAGCTCAGGAACCTTAGCAAGACATGGCAGTTTTACTGCATTTGCTGCAGAGGAAGACAGTGAGCTGTGAAGATACACAATTCACTGACCTCTGTTTTCTCTGGGCCATCTTAAAAGTGACTAGTTTTTTCTTTTCCTCGCCTTGTCTCATTCTCCTCTAAACAATCATTCTTCTGGTGGTCACTGGTGTCAGCATTATCTCTCAGTTGTCTGTATCAGTATCTGCTATCTTTAGATCTCATGATCAAATATCCATTCGGCAGAGACACAAACACCCAGGAAGTCATGGTTGAGTTGCCAGTACATCATAAGGAAGGTCTTTAGTTGGATGTATAACCAATGAAGATGGCTGAGCAGAGCAGCCATTGTTGGTTTAGCAATGAATATACACTGATGGAACTAGCAGGTTCCAGGACCTCTGTATTGATATTACTGCCCTCACAAGATTTGAAAATGTCTGACACAGTGAAGATGGACTCTGTTCAACTTTTTCCCCTACCCAACACATCACCCAGGTCTCCCTGCTGTAGATAAATGTGCTGAGGATGTAAGTTTGATAGACTCACAGTTTGGAGTTCTCAGCCAGGTTGCTGATGTTCCACACTTGCTCTCTCAGCTTGGGCATTACTGCTGCAGCTTTTATGATGTGAGAGTTGATTTCAGCATAAAGTGGCAGATTTCTGGTGATTGTGGTGCTGAGATGTGTGAAGCTATCAGCAGCCTCTAGAATACATTGTCGCTGCCAATGGATGACTGCAGGCAACATCCTGGATCTGGATATTTATCTTCCAGATGCTGATGAGTAAACTAAACTCTTTCTAAGTGTGACAGAACCTGCCACTGACTGTGTTTCTCAGTGTGGAATGTTAGTGCAATATCAGTAGTGTAGAACAGCTCTCTGCTGTTTCTGATGAAGGGTCTAGGCCCGAAACGTCAAGCTTTCCTGCTCCTATGATGCTGCTTGGCCTGCTGTGTTCATCCAGCCCCACACCTTGTTATCTCGGATTCTCCAGCATCTGCAGTGCCTTTTATCTCTGCAGAGGACTTTTGTTTGCCTGAGACCCTAGACAGAGACACACCAAGCTGAGCAGCTTTCCTTCAGTTTTGGTTTTGTAAATAGATGCGCTCAATAGATGGCCTGAAGACAGCAGCAAAGAGAAAAATATGTCAAAGGATGTGTATCCGAAATGAACCGTGTTTGACGTCACTAAGAATCTCGAAGGATTCTGATGGTTGTCCCATCATAGCTGATCTTACCGATCATGTTGTCATGGATAGAGCAGGCTGCCTACTGAAGTTATTCCGTTTTCTTCAGTTTAAGTAGATAGCCAGTGTTTATGTGATCACATACGTTGGTAGGATTAATTCAGACAATACAAAGTGGTCTCATTTGCTTGTGGCATTTTTCTTGTAGCTGCCAGATGAAAGTAGATCTTCCAGTTCTGAAACCATGCTAGGATTTGGTGTAGATCCACTCAGCCAGGATCTGCAGTCAGACAAGTGCATTGGCAAATACTATTTCCATGACGCTGAGCAGAGAGATATTTTAATAATTGTCAGAATCACTGGAGATGGTGTTGTTTTTGTATATTCTCACAACCTTTACATCACACACATTCTGGGGCACTGCATGTTTAATGATAGAGTCATAGAATATGACAGTTTGTAAATTGAAACTTCAATCCATCATGTCTATGCCAGTCATCAAGCATCTATGTACTCTAATCACATTTCTAAGTGCTTGGTCAAAACCTCTTTATGCCAAGGTTTCAAGAGTTTATCTAAATATTTCTTAAATGTCATAATGGTTCCTGTCTCAACAAAATTTCAGACAATGAATTCTTTTATGACACTGATAGCAAGCCAAACCAAATCAGCCTCACTGTCATTGGATTCACAACAGTGAAATTAAAACGTTCAATGACCATCCAAACTGCCCAATTATTCATAACCAGACCTTAAGAATAACAGATCTTTAACAATAACTTTATAGTTTGAACAAAAATTAACAAATTAACATAGACAGACATAGTTAAAGGATAAACTAAAAAAAACAAACAGAAGTGTAATTTTCCTGTTCAATAACCAACTTCCATGATTTATATCAGACCTTCATGAAATCCTTAGACAATGGGTTGCTATAAGGCAAGTAGAACTGCATATCTTGCTTGAATTCCAAAGCCACCCATTATTGTAAAATCAGTTTCAGCAGACTTCTAGAAATATTTACTTTTTACAGACTGGGATTCTTTTCTCAGAACCTTCAACAATTCAATACATGAAGAGAAACTAGAGAACAAATCAAAACACCAGAAGTTTCCAAAACTTATGCTTCCTGCCAACCCAATCAGAACAGTTTCTCCCTTGGTTGATCAATTTAAGGTCTAATCATCTGCGAACCCTGAGCATAGCAGCAGAGTTGTGCCAATTTGTCTATCCCATTCTTAAATCAGTAATGAATTTACATGATCTTCCCAGCCTAGTTCTCAGAAAAAAATGCCTGTCTTTCTATTGTTCTCTGAACTTTCAACATCAGCTTATTTTAAAAGTTCAATTCCTGACTCCAACTGTCAGTTCCAAACCAAAAAAATGAGAAAAATAATAGAAAAGTAGTGATGATCTCTACAGTTCTAAATATCTATCATCTTCTGGGACAAAAAAAACTTCTTAAATTCCTCCAAAGCCAGCTGTATCTCACCTGGTAATTGGCCTCTCTACTAGGGGGAGAAATTTATTCTTAACAATTTTATCTATGCCTCTCATAACTTTATCAACCTCAATCAGATTCTCTCTTTGACCTTCGCTGCTGTGAGGAAAACAAACCTATGTCTCTCTTAATTGTTGAAACACTGCAGCCTGGATAACATCCTAGTGGATGTCTTCTGTACCTTGCCTGGTGCAATCATATCCTTCCTATAGTGTGATAACAAGAACTGCATGCAGTACCCCAGCTTTAGCCTAAGTAATGTTTTACACAAGCCCATCATAACTTTCTTGCTCTTGAAATCAATAACTCACCTAATAAAGACAAGTGTTCCATGTTCCTTCTTAGCCACCTTATCTACCTGTCGTAAGACCATTAGATATAGGAGGAGAACTCGGCCATTTGGCCCATGGAATCAACTCTGCTATTCTGTTATATTTTTCAACCCCATTCTCCTGCCCTTCTCCCCACATCCTTTCATCCCCTTACTGATCAAGAGCCTGTCAATCTTTGTCTTAAATACACACAATTATTTGGCCTCCATAGCCTTTTGTGGCCGATGAGTTCCACAGATTCATCACCCTCTTGGCTGAAGAAATTTGGCCTCATCTCAGTTCTAAAGGGTCAGGCTTTCACTCTGATGTAGTGCCCTCGGGTTCTAGTCTTTCCTACTAGTAGGAACATCCTATCCACGTCCACTCTATCCAGGACTGTCAGTATTCTGCAACTTCCATTCTTATAGCTGAGGTCCTGCTTTTCTGGTCAAAACAACTTGCTTCTTTGTCTGCCTTCTCCTATTACTCTCACAATGCACTGACCTCTACATCACAGAGGCCAGGCACCAACTCCCACCCTCTCCATTATGACCCCACCCTGATCAACAGACCATTGTCTCTTGGACCATCCATAACTTTATCACCTCAGGAGATCTCCCACCCACAGTCTCCAAGCTCAGCGTTCCTCAACCCCACACTGGTTCTATCTCCTTCACAAAATCCACAAACATGACTGCTCCAGTAACCCCATCGTCTCTGCCTGCTCCTGCCCCGCTGCACTCATCTCTGCATACCGTGATTCTGTCTTTTCCCCCCTTGTCCAGGAACTCCTCACCTACATTTGGGACACTACCCACCTCCTCTGCCTCCTCCAGCACTTTCAATTATTCAGCCCCCAAAACCTCACCTTCACCATGGACATCCAGTCCCTGTACATGTGTATCCCCCACACAGATGACTCAAAAGCCCTCTGCTTCTTCCTCTCCTGCAGGCCCAACCAGTAACCCCCAACCAACATTCTTATCCGCTTAACAGAGCCTGTCCTTACCCTCAACAACTTTTCCTTTAACTCCTCCCATTTCCTACAAACCAAAGATTTGGCACCCGTATGGGTCCGTGCTGTGCCTGCCTCTTTGTCGGATATGTGGACCAGTCCCTCTTCTACTGTTATACCGCTACCAACCCTCACCTCTTCCTCTGCTACATTGATGACCGTATCGACGACACCTCATGCTCCCACGAGGAGCTTGAACAGTTCATCAACTTTACCAACACCTTTCACCCCAACCTCAAATTCATCTGGACCATCTCTGATACCTCTCTCCCCTTCCTGGACCACTCTGTCTCCATATCTGACGTCTATTTCAAACCCACCAACTCCCAAAGCTAATAAAAACCAAAAGAGCTGCAGATGCTGTAAATCAGGAACAAAAGCAAAATTGCAGGAAAAGCTCAGCAGGTCTGGCAGCATCTGTGAAGGTAAAAACAGAGTTAACATTTTGGGTCCGGTGACCCATCCTCAGAACTCTCATTGCTATCTGGACTACTCCTTCTCTCACTCACCTTCCTGCAAGAATGCGATCCCTTACTCTCAATTCCTCCAACTCTGCCGCATCTGCTCCCAAAATGGAGCATTCCACTCCTGGACATTTCGGACGTCCTCCTACTTCAAGGACTGCAACTTCCCCCTCCGTTGATCGAAAATACCCTTAACCACATCCCTTGCATTTCCCGCACTTCTGCGCTCAATCCTCTTCCCCCCGCAACAAACATAAAGACAGAGTCCCCCTTGTCCTCACATACCACCCACCAACCTCTGCATGCAGCGTATCATTCTCCATCATTTCCGCCACCTACAATCCGATCCCACAACTAAAGATATACTTCCCACCTCACCCCATCTGCCTTTCATAAGGCCCGCTCTCTCCGCGACTCCCTCGGCTGCTCCACACTCTCCACCATCCCCACCACACCCGGTACCTTTCCCTGCAACCACAGGAAGTGCTACACCTGCCCCTACACCTTCCCCCTCACCTCCACTCAAGGCCCAAGACAAACTTTCCATATCTAACAGGGGTTTACCTGTACATTCTCCAACCTGGTCTACTGTATCCATTGCTCACGATGTGGTCTCCTCTACACCAGTGAGACCAAGCGCAGACTCAGCCATGGATTCGTGGAGCACCTGTGCTCTGTACGTGATAATCAACAACACCTTCTGGTCACTAACCATTTTAACTCCTCCTCCCGCTCCCTGAGTGATGTATCCATCCTGCGCCTCCTCCAGTATCACAATGATGCCACCCGGAAACGGGAGGAACAACACCTCATATTCTGCCTCAGGAGCCTACAGCCTGATGGCCTGAACATAGAATTCACCAGGTTCAAAATCTCCCCATTCCTGACCGCATCCCATGTCCAACCATTCCTCTCATCCCCACCTCCATGATTTGACACAACCTGTCCATCTTCTTCCTCACCTATCCATCCCACCCTTTTCACTGACCAATCCCCACTACCCCCTGCCTACATCCACCCATCACCATCCCACCTACCTTCCCACAGCCCCACCCCTCCTCCCTCTATTTATTTACCAGCTCCTTTCCCCATTCCCAGTCCTGATGAAGGGCCCTGTCCTGAAACATCAACATTCTTGCTCCTCTGATGATGCCTGACCTGCAATGCTCCTCCAGCTCCACACTGTGTTATCTCTGATTCCAGCATCAGCAGCTCTTGCTATCTCCGAGTAAACATTTCTATTAAATGGTCTGGTAATCTGAAGCAGTGTGTTGAATATTGAGAGAGTTAAATACTTTTACATGTTAAATTCTTAATTAACAAAGTCGCCATTGCCCTTCTGGACCAAAGGACTGCTTTCTCAAAGGAGAGAGGTGACTGGTGGTAGTTTAACTTGAGGGTCATCATGCCCCAGGTGAAGAGGGAGATTGAGAAGGAAAGTCCTTCATAGTAACCTCAGCTGTTGTGGGAATTGAACCCGCACTCTACATCGTAAACCACGAGGCCTTCTCTTCACAGTTTTGAACGACAGCTTTATTTAAGTAGCCACTAGATGGTGTTTGTTGATCAGTTTTGAACCATTCACCCATGACAGGAGTGTGCCTGTAGGAGGCACAATCTAGCTGTCCAATTGTGATTAATCTCATTTCAAACTGTGTCTAATAATTGCCTCTAGCCAGAATAAAACCTGCCTGTTCTGGGTCGTGGAACTGCTCAAATTATTTTGCTATGGGGTGAGGGAAGGTTGGCGGGGAGGGGAGTGGTACTATGGATTGCCAGCTAAGCAGTAGGGAATAAGCTTTACCAGGGGATTTAGGATCCCAATATCAAGCTGAAAAGTACCTGCCAGTTTGCAGTTTCCCCCAGCAGGAATCGCATAGCCGTTTTACCTCAGGTGACCCCTAATTTTCACAGAATTGTTACAGTGCAGAAAGAGGCCATTCAGCCTGCTATACCTGTGCTGGTTCTCTGTGCATTTTGACTTAGTGCCGAGGTCCTGCCTTTTCTCCATAATGCAACATTTTCCAGCTGCAGACTTGCAGGCCATTAAGGATGGGCTTGGTGCAGGGGTCTTGATAATGCCAACCCAATCAGAGTCCAGGATTTCTTCAGCCCTCAGCAGCCTCAGTGGGAGAAGTGGGTGCTGCTGAGGAAAGTAGGAAACGTCAGCGGCATTGCAAAACAGAGTCGCCCTGAGACGGGTATGTCGAAAGTAACATTTAGAGGCTGAGGACGGTAGATGCAATAGGTCAGGAAAACTCTTCTGGAGGAGATAACAAGATTTAGAGCTGGATGGACAC
>JAHRHZ010000048.1:1361593-1414984 GCA_024137785.1 Ginglymostoma cirratum | reverse complement strand
TCCGGATGGTGGAATTTGAATTCAATAAAATATCTGGAATTAAGAATCTAATGATGACCATGAATCCATTGTTGATTGTTGGGGAAAAAAACCACCTGGTTCACTAATGTCCTTTAGGGAAGGAAACTGCCATCCTTACTTGGTCTGATCTATATGTGACTCCAGACCCACAGCAATGTGGTTGACTCTGAACTGCCCTCTGGACAATTAGGGATGGGCAATAAATGCTGCCTAGCCGGTGATGCCCTCATCCCATTAATGAATAAAGAAAAGATCTTAGGTACCAAAGTACAAAGCACAAAAAAAGCTCAAGTACAGAGCAGTGAGAGAAATGAGAGTTAAAAAGTTAAGTATTAATTCATTGTATATTAGAAAAATAAAGAAATCGGTAATAGATTACATTAAAGTCTTTCATAATTTAAACCAGGAAAATAAAGTAATAGTCTTAAAAGTTCAACAGTCTTTGAGGAGTCCTCCACTTATCTCACTTTGCTGTCTGTTCTTGACACTGCCATTGCAGATGCCGTCGCTGCTGAAATGGCTGCCTCTCCAATCTCCCCCAGTACCTCAGGAACATGTTTGGCAGAACCCACTCACACGCTGAGCTGAGACACCACCATGAGCCACTAAGAGGCCGGCAGACATACTGCTGAGAGACCAGGCCGGGAACCACCACAAGCTGCTGAGAGACCAGGCCAGGAACCACCACGAGCTGCTGAGACCCACCAAGGGACTAGGCTGTGACCCACCACGTGCTACCAGGAGACCAGGCTGAGACCTGCCAATAGACCAAAGGAGAAAAAAGAGAGAAATAATAGGGGATAAATAAGAGAAGGAGCTCCGGCTGGAGAACTCTACTCTGCTGTCATTCTGACCTCCTCCTTGGTTGAATGTATTCAGCTATTGGTACTGGGTGGTGGCAGTGGGTGTGTCATCTGCTTCCTATAAGTTAGAAATAATCACACCTTAGGTGCCAAATGCAGGAGCTTTATGTCCTGTATTTCCTACAGCTCTCCCTTAGCTGGGCACTGCTGCACTGAGACATTGTTACAGTACTTCACACATAACTGGGTTACAGCAGTGAATGTGGCACCCCCAAATATTTAATCACGTAACATTGGCTTCTAGCTCCTTATAATAGTGTATAAGATTGAAAACCTCCTTTTGTTTTGGTGTGGTCAGCTAATTTAAATAGCTCACAGTTACTTTCAAAAATTCAGTTACTTTCAAAATTGAGATAACAGACATAGGGGAGGAACATTGTAGTGGGATCAGACTTAATATGGGGGCTGTGGGGCAGTGGGCTACTAATCCACAACTCCTGGTTAGGTTTCTAAGGGAATGAGTTCAAATCCCACATGGCAATTTGTTAAATTTGAATTCAATAAAGGATCAGGAATTAAAAGCTGACTTAATGGTGACCATATAACCAGTGCTGATTTTTGTAAAAACCTGTCTGGTTCACTGATATCATTTAGGGAGGGCAATCTGCTGTCCAAACTATTGGCCTGGCCTACATGCGACTCCAGACCCACAGCAACATGGTTGATTCTTAAACATCCTCTCGGCAAATAAGGATGGGGCAATAAATGAACTGTATATAATAGTAGTTTTACCACAGCTGGAGCAGTTTGCTTTGTGACTCAATGGTAGGATGTGATTACTTTAGAGAGAGTGCAGAGAAGATTCACTAGGATGTGACTTGGGCCGAGCATTTCAACTAATGAAAAGAACTTGATAGGCTGGGGTTGTTTTCTTTAGAACAGACATGGTTGAGGTGGGGAAACTGACTGAGGTATACAAAGTTCCGAGGGAGATAGATCAGGAGAAACCTTTCCCTTTAGTAGTGGAGGCACAGTCTTAAAGGAAGGAGGAGGAGATTTGAGGAATTTTATTTCACCCAGAGGGTTGTGGGTGTCTGGAACTCACTGCCCAGCAGAAGGTAGAGGCAGAAACTACCAAAGACATTTAAAAACTATTTAGGTGAGCACTTGAAATGTCAAAATGTAAAATGCCACAGGCCGAGTGCTGAGAAATGGGATTAGAATAGATGAATGTCTGACACAATGGGCCGAAGGGCCTGTTCTGCGCTGTATTGTTCTATGTTCTATGTTCTATAAAGTCATTGACTTTTTACAGCATGGAATAAAGCCCTTCAGCCCTCGATGTTGTGCCGCCCTGTGAACTAATCTAAGCCCATCCCCCTACACTATCCCATCATCATCCATATGCTTATCCAAGGACTGTTTAAACGCCCCAATGTGGCTGAGTTAACTACATTGGCAGGCAGGGCATTCCACGCCCTTACCACTCTCTGAGTGAAGAACCTGCCTCTGACATCTGTCTTAAATCTATCACCCCTCAATTTGCAGCTATGCCCCCTCGTGATGCCCATGAACAAATAAACATGATTTCCCTGGCATGCCAGCTCCCTTCCATGTCCTAACCAGCTGGCTATCTGATCTGTCTTCAATCCTGGAATGTGGGGTGTTTAGATCAAGTAGTAATTTTCTGTGCAAAACTTTATCAAGAATGTTCTGAAATTTTAAATGAAAGAGAACGTAGGGGTTTCATTGTGTACCATCCGCACCAGGTTCAAGAAGTCTTTGCACATAAGATTCTCTGTACCAGACCCCACTGGTTGTGTCTCATCAAGTTATTGCCACACAGGTTCCATTCCAACCTCCGCCCTAGACCCAATCCCACTGTGTCACTTGTTACCGATGTCAGGCTAATGGGTCTAATAGGACTTTATTAAGAACTGGAATTGACAGTGAACTGGAGGATACTCTATCTAAACTTTCAGCACAATAGCGTCAGGTTTAGTGGCATTGCTGCTGTTTGTAAATTAAAAACCTTCAGAAGTGAAACACTGAGTGCCTCTGTGAATGTTTAGCAAAGGTTTCATCAATGGACCTACTTAGAAAGTTTATAAATTCTAAATGCATGGATTTAATTGTGCTAAATGGTCCATACTCTAATTCAATTACATTCTTCAGAAACTAATATTGTTCAGGTGCACAGCTTGCAAGATTGGAGCTTAAGTTAAAAATCCTTTTTCCTGCTTTATTAATTGCACTGTCTGCTGTTTGACAGGGGTTAATTCCACTTCGTACCAGGAATGTTGCTGCAATGGGTCAGGTTAAATATCCTGATCCCAGTGTTATTAACAAAAATCCCTCTCTGACTGATTGGGATCTTTCAAATAAAAGGACATTTTATGGTTCTTAGCCTGGTACAGAGCACAGCACACAATCACATCCTTTACTAGCACCAAACACAAACAGAATGGCAAAGCTGCAGAGGGAGCCACTTCCTGTTTTTAACGTTTATACTTGGAATACGAAAGTGAGAATCAGAAAGGAAAAATTTGAAAGATAAAGCATGTGTACAGGATGAAGTTTGGAATGCAAAACTGTACACCAATTCTGATGATTACAATAGATCAATAATTGGGAGATCTAAATTTTAATCTTTCCAGAATCAATGAGAAATAACACTAGCTTTTGTTACATAAAAACCAAACCACTCGCTTCCTCGAAGTGATACATGCAGTTTTTAAAAAATAAAACATATCAGGCTTTGTTATTATAAACCTTCAAGACAAAGACTAAAAAAAACAATTTGGATAATAGGAGCACAGGCTGTGGATCAAAAGCAAGTAGATCAGATTGAGGGGTAAATCAGCCACCATCAGACTGCAGACAGGGTATGGACTGAAGGCTCTCCTGCTCCTGTGCTTCAGGGGGCTGAGCGCTCGGCTGACTCTCTTATAGCCAGTGTATATGGAAATAATCCCTCAGCATCCACTATGTCAAGCCCCCCCCCCGCAGGATCTGATATGTTTCAGTGAGATCACCTCTGATTCTTCTAAAGGATCCAGTGGATACATGTCCAGCCTGTCGAACCTTTGCTCATAAGAAAACCCTTCATCCCCTCAAGCAATTGATTAAATCTTCTCTGAGCAGCTGTTAATGGAGATTTGGCCCTCCATAAGTGAGGAGACCCAAGCTGTAAGCAGATTTCCTGGTGCTGTCTCATCCATGGCCTGCACAGTTTTAGCAAGATTTCCTTCTTTTCATATTCTATTCCCCTTGTAATAAAGAGCAACATTCGACATGAATTCCTAACACTTCTGTGCCTGCAGGCTAACCTTTTATGATTTATGTACTAGAACACTTAAATCTATCTGGACAGCTTTCTTCAATCTTTCCATTTAAATAGTATTCTGCCTTTCTATTCTTCCTGTCAACCATCCTTGCTGGCTGTGAGTGAGGGTTCAGGAGAAGGCTGGTGAGAAGGAGGAGTGAGCCATAGTGGGAAGGCCAGGGAGCACGAGAGGCCATTCCAAAGTGGCACAGTTTGGGTCAGGTTAGCCCAGCATGAAACAATAGTATAATAAAACATATTAAACATATGCTAATGCCCCATCGTTCCCATAATGCTAAATTGTAATGATTTGTCATGGTGACTTGCTACACAATGAAGTAAAGGAAGCAAGACAATGAATGTTGGCCTTTAAAGGCTGTATATTTAAGCCCAGCATCTACAGACCAATCATTTTAACTTCGGTGGTGGGGAAGCATCAGAAACAATGATTTGGAATAGAATGAAGAGTCTTTTGAAAAATGTCAGTTTTTGAAAGAAAGCCAGAATAGATTTTTTGATTGAAAATTATGTTCAACTAATTTACCAGAGAGGGTTAATTAGCATAACACTGTTGATATGGCATATATAGGCCTCCAAAAGGCTTTTGATACAGTTCCACACAACAGACTTGTGAGAAATATTGAGCTTGTGGAATTAAAGAAGCAGGAGCAACATGGATACAGAATTGGCCAAGTGACAAAAAACAGACGGTAATGGTCATTCAACATTTTCATGGGCTGGAAGAATTCCAAAGGAGTTGACATTGGGACCCCAGCTCTTCCTAATATATTTTGATGACCTGGGATAATTTCAAAATTTGGGGATGATAAAAAAAACTCAGAAACACTGTGAACTGTGAGAAGGACAGCGTGGAACTCCAAAAAGACAAGTTGGAATGGACAGAGAGGTGGTAGAGGCTCAATACAGAGAAGTATGAGGCGATGCACTTTAGTCCAAAGAATGTTGAAAGACAATGTAAATTAGGGACTAGAAGCTTAAAGGCGGTGCAGGATCAGAGAGACCTGGTGTATATGTACATAGATCATTAAAGGTGACAGGACAAGTGGAGACAGCAGTTGATAAAGCATACAGTAAACAGGCAGAAACTGTTCCCATTCATAATAGGATCGACAACAAGAGGGCACAGATTTTAAGTGATTTGCAAAACAAGCAAATATGATTTTGCTGCTTTGAGTGGTTAGGGTCTAGAAAGCACATCCTGAGAGTGGAGTGGACGCAAGGTCATTTGAAGTGTTCAAAAGGGAATTAGATGTTTTATTTGAAAAGGAGCTGCATACAGTGTTAAGGGGAGGAGACAGGAGAACGGTATTAGGCAAGATGCTTCGTGGAGGGACAGTACAGACACAGGGGGCTGAATGGCCTCTTTCTATGCTGTGATAATTCTGAGTATTCTGAATGATAATTTTAAGGGGAGTACAAAGCCAGGGAAGTCTTGTAACAACAGTACGGAGTATTTGCACCTAGATTGCTGAGCACAGTTTTAGTCTCCTTATTCAAGGAAGGAAATACAGTACTTGGTTTGAAAGGTGTTCACAGAAAGTTCACTCAGCCAATTCCAAATACAAAGAGGTTACCTTATGAGGGAATGTTGAACAGTTTGGGCCTATACTTATTGAAGTTTAGGTGAGTGAGAGGTAATCTTGTTGAGAGCCTCAAGAGTTTGACAGGGTTGATGCTGACAGATGTTTCATCTTGTAGAGAAACTTACAGCTCACAAAAATCAGCTAGAGATGAGGAGGGGGTTTCTTTTCTCTCAGAGGATAGTCAGTCTGCAGAGAACAATGCAAGCTGGATCATTGAATCATTTAAGGCTGAGTTAGACATGTTTTTGATTTACAAGACAATCAAGGGTGATAAGTGCAGATAGGAAAGTGCAGTTCAGAAGGTAAGAACTAGGAACAGCAGTAAGCAATTCAGCCCGTCAAGCCTGCTCCACCATTTAATACCGGCTGATCTCATCTTGGCCTGAACTCCACTTTCCTGCTCAGTCCCCATAACTCTTCAACACATTACTATTTAGAAACCTGTCTATCTCCTCCTTAAATTCCATGGATTCAGGACCCTTCAAGAGAAGTAATTTTTCCTCATCTCTGTTTTAAATCTGCTACCCCTTATCCTAAAACTATGACCTCTTGTTTTAGATTGCCCCAGATAGGAAACATCCTGTCCATGTCTACTTTGCCAATCCCCTTTAGCATCTTATATACCTCATTAGATCTCCTCTCATCAAATCTCACTTCATATGACCAACCCCTCATATCTAGAATAAATATAGTGAACCTCTTCTGAACCTCCTCAGACCATAGTCAGTTCAGCCATGATCTTACAGAATGGCAAAGCTTAAGGCCTGCGTACTCCTGCTCTTATTTCTCACATTAACCTTCACAATTTGATCTTCTTTGCTTTTGTGCTCTGTGTCACCCATAGTAAACCTCAAAATACTGTCAGCCTTTTATCTATAGTGGTATTGTATCACTGAACTTTCAGAGAATGATGCTCGCATCCCTGGTTTTCCTCAAAGTTTGGTGAATTTCATTTGAGTTTAGCCTCTAATGGATTATCTCTCAGTAATCCATGTTGTTGGATTACTGCCCATTACCCTTAGCTGTCTGTCCTCCTCCAGTCCATTACAATTTTCCTCACTGATATACCTCGTCCTTCAGCGTTGTTCGCAGATTTCGAGATTGTGCCCCCCAAACCCAAACCCACACCAACGCTGTGAGTGCCCAGGACTAAAGTTGTCTTCCATTCTCCCCTAACACTCCACTTCCAATCGTTCTCCTCTCCAGACAGCCCTCTTGGTTTTTACTGTCTGTCGACCAACTTTCTTTCCATGTCTCCGGATCACACAAAACCTTCTGAGAACAGGGAGCAGCTTTTGTTACCGTTTGTAAAAATTGTTGTCCATCTCTGAAAGTTTAAAAAGAACCAGAAAGGCAGAACTATTCCAGTTGACAGAAAGGTGAAGCATTCCAACAAATTATATTCATGCTTTGAAATGGGATATCAGGCCTCTTAGTATTTAAAAAGATGCATTCATGCATGGAATTGAAGATTAGAAGTGCAGTAATACATTTCTAGAATGCAGACTGCTCCCAGAATAATGTACCTGAGACAGGTCACAATGACACAACATGCATTAGGCTGTAAAATAGTGAGTACAGCATCTATTTCTGTCATAACTGGAAAACAAAATTACATGGAATCCCCCCATTTCACAGGCAGTGAGCACAAGTGGTTCCTCTAATAATAGCTCTCAGTTTCTGGTTTGCATAACCCAAGTCCTGTCGCTAGAGCATTGTTGAGATGGTAATAGCAGATTGAGGTTTCCCACATAAACAGATCTGCAATTACAGTGATGGCATTTCGCAGGAAAGTCTATCAGCAGATACTCATCTTACTGCTTGTAATTCATCTCTTGCTTCTTGCTTGGTTCTCAGAATCTCAAGAGGTAATCGCCATTCCACTCCTTTTCCTAATGAGCCTTTGTTATAGCTTTGCGCCATGAATGCACACGAGTTCACAGAACTACAGAATTATTATGATATAAAAGGAGCCCATTCAACCCAAACTGCGCCTGCACTGGTTCTATTATGTAGTGCCAATCTCCTGCCTTTTCCCCATATCCCTACAGACCATTACTATCAAATGCCCCCTTGAATGCCTCAGTTAAACTTGCCTCAACATTTCCAGGCAGTGCATTCCATACTACAATACTCGCTGTGTGCTAAAGCTTTTTCTTACATCACCCTTGCATTTTTGCACATAACTTTCTAGATACTTTCTCAATTTTGTCCTTTTACAAACAGAAACAGAAACAGCTGAAATGGCATTTCTGAAGAAGAGTCCAGACCCGAAACGTCAGTTTTCCTGCTCCTCTGATGCTGCTTGGCCTGCTGTGTTCATCCAGCTGTACACCTTGTTATCTCAGATCTCCAATCAACCTTCTTCTCTCCAGGGAGAATAGTTACAGCTTCTTCAATCTATCCTCGTAACTGAAGTTTCTCATTCTTCATTCTTGTAAATCACTTTCACACTCTCTTCAACATATTAACATCCTTCCTACAATGTGGCACACCCAAATGTACACAATACTCCAGCTGAGGTCTTGTACAAGTTCAACATTACCTCCTTGCTCTTATATTGTATTAGAGTTGATGTGGAGGTGCCGGTGTTGGACTGGGGTGGACAAGGTTAGAAGTCACACGACACCAGGTTATAGTCCAACAGGTTTAGTTGATATTCTTCATTCCTGATTTTAACCCTGGCTGGGTTTTAGATTGTGAGGATGTTTACCTGTTACGGGTGGAATGAAACTTGTAGCTTTTTTAACAGCCAGACTTCATGATCTTAACATAGAAACATTGAAAACAGAAGGAGTAGGCGATTGGGCCCTTCTAACCTACTCAGCTATTCCATACGATCATGGCTGCTCAAAACAACCCACTTTTTCCCAATTCCCTTTAACCCCTTTGGCCCTAAGAATTACATCTCCTTCTTGAAAACATTCAATGTTTGGGGTCCAACTGCTTTTTGTGGTGAAGAAATTTCTCCTCATCTCAGTCCTGAAAGGCCTATCCTGTATCCTTATTCTTGCTGCCTGTTTGTTGGTGAGGGTCAGTAGGGAGCATCACCAGGCCAGGTAACAAAGGGATTGGGTTCCAAGGACAATTGTGCAGAGGGTATTCCGTGTTTATGAAGGGGGCCATCTGTGATACAGGTGATTGAAACTCTCCTATGCGTCCCAGAGAATCATAGAAACTCTACAGTGTGGAAGTAGGCCATTCGGCGCATTGAGTCCCCACCAACCCTCCAAACAGCACACAACCCAGGCCCACCCCATCCCTGTAACCCTCCATGGCTAACCCACCTAGCATGTACATCCCCACACACTGTGGACAATTTAGCATGGCCAATCCACTAACCTGTACATCTTTGGACTGTGGGAGGAAACCGGAGCACCCAGAGAAAGTGGACGAGTGGTACTATCACTGGACTGTTAATCCCGAGACCCAGATACTATTTTGGGGACCCAGGTTCGAATCCCACCACGACAGATGGAATTTGAATTTAATAAATATCTGGAATTATCAATCTAATGATGATCATGAATCCATTGTCAATTGTCAGGGGTAAAAAAACCATCTTGTTCACTAATGCCCTTTAGGGAAGGAAACTGCCATCCTTACCTGGTCTGGCCAATATGTGACTCCAGACCCACAGCAATGTGGTTCACTGCATGAACTGCCCTCTGGGTAATTAGGGATGGGCAATGATTGCTGCCCAGTCAGCGACACCCTCATCGCATGAAAGAACAAAGGAAGAAAAACCCATGCAGACATGGGGAGAATATGCAAAGTCCATACAGACACTCGCCTGGGTGTAGAATCAAACCCCTAATCCCCGGCGCTGTGAGGCAACAGTACTAACCACTGAGCCCCCGTGCTGAACCTGTCATGCTCCAGGTTCCATCAAGGAAAGAGAGATGGATCTTTGAATTCTTTGAATTCCTCTGTAGGTTGCAGTGGTTTCACATTACAGACCTGAATTGAGCTGCGGTTGGGACCCAATAACATTGTTCATACTCTCTTGGCACAAATCAGTGTCTGTAGCCTTGGTGGAAGTGAAAGATTTGAAGCAAGAAAATGAAGTGGCCATGCTATTTGCTGCTTCTGATGTGTCCCACCAGGAGGCCATGATGACAAGGACATCGGTGGGGCCCAGGGGCTGGCTGTGCCGGAAAGGACGCTGATGCAGGTGAGCCATATAGCAGTCAGGAAATGATGATCATGACACTGCGTAAGTTACAGCTGATCTAACATTGCTTTCAGGATCTTTGTGCCTGTGTTTTGAATGCCTGTGCCGACTATTGCTTAAGGGTCTTAGGACCATGGAACAATCTTACGATGACACCATGGAGCTATTTCCAGTTGAAAATAGCACAGTCTGGGCTGAGTTAGGTGGATGGATAAATAAAGGGATAGGTAGAAGGTCAACAGAGTTCAGGGGGCTTCAACAACGTAATGAAAAATTTAGAACAGGAATAGGGTGTGATGCTGTTCAGCTGGTCAATACAGACTCGATGAGCTGAATGGTCTCTATCTCTATCTGCACTATAGGGATTCTATGATTATAACCTACCTCTTAACGTTACCGTTTACCATTGTTTTCAGGGTAAATGTGCAATAAATAGAGTTGGACAGAAGCCTAAACTTGAAGACAGTTTTCATCCATGTACATATCTAAATGCTTCTTAAATGATGAAGTTGTACTCACTTCCATCACTTCCTCTGGCAGTCAGTTCCAGACACCATCCTCTGTGTAAAAAAATGCCCCTCTGGACACTTTTGTATCTCTCCCCTCTGAACTTAAACCCATGCCCTGTAGTTTTACTATGAGGAAAAAGTGTTGGCTATCTAACTTACCTATGCTGCTCATGATTTTATAGACCTCTATAACGTCACCTTTCAGTCACCTATGCTCCAGGGTAAAAAGTCCCAGCATATCCAACCTCCCCTTATAACTCAAACCTTCCAGTCTAGGTAGCATGCTAGAAGATCTCTTCTGCACTCTTTCTAGTTTAATAATATCCTGTCTATAGTAGGGATTCTCCTTTACCTTATCTGCCAAAGCCATCTTATGTCTGCTTTTGTTTGGCCTTCTTGATTTCTCTCTTAAGTGTACTCCGACACCCTCTGTACTCCTCAAGGAATTCACTTGATTCCAGCTGCTTATACATGTCATATGCCTCCTTCTTTTTCAAGACCAGGGCCTCAATAACTCTAGTCATCCAGGGTTCCCTACTCCTACCAGCCTTATTCTTCACTCTAACAGGAACATGCTAGTCCTGAACCCTCATTAACTCACTTTTGAAAGCCTCCCACTTACCAGATGTCCTTTTGCCTGCAAACAGCCTCTCCCAATCAACCTTTGAAAGTTCCTGCCTAAGTCAAAATTGGCCTTGCCACAATTTAGGACTTTAACTTGGGGACCAGGCCTATCCTGGCCCCAATGTTCTCCCCTACTAGTAGTTCCGTTACTTGCCCTGCCTTATTTCCCAAGAGGAGGTCAAGTTTTACCCCTTCTCTAGTATGACATGAGAAATTCTTCCTGAATGCATTTAAATTTCTTTCCCCCAAACCTTTAACATTATGACAGTCTCAGTTGATGTTTGGAAAGTTAATATCTCCCACTACAGCAACCCTGATCTTCTTGCAGCTATCTGCGATGTCCTTACATACTTGCTCCTCAATCTTCCGCTGACAATTGGTGGGCCTACAGTACAATGCTATCAAAGTGAACTTTCACTTTTCATTTCTCAGTTCTACCCATATAGACTTAGTGAATGAACCCTCAAGAATGTCTTCTCTCAATACTGCCGTGATGTTCTTCCTAAACCAAAACATAACTCCCCCTCCTGTCTCACCTCCCCTTCTATCTTTCCTGTAGCACCTGTACCCCGGAACATTCAGCTGTCAGTCCTGACCTTCCCTCAGCCATATTTCTGTAACAGCTATAATATTCCAGATTCATGTACCCATCCGTGCCCCAAGTTCATTTGCCTTACCTGTCAGGCCTCTTGCTTTAAAATAAGTGCACTTTAACTCAGACATCTCTTGCTTCCTGCCATGTCCTTGCCTGCCCTGTCTAGTGCTAAGATTACAAATGCTGCCTTTGCTGTTTAACTTGTTCTTATTAACATCTGTACTGTCCTCAACCTTCTCTTTCGTCTCCCTACTGCTTTGGATCCCATGCCCCTGCCAGATTAGTTTAAACTCTCATGAGTGGTTCTAGAAAACCTCCCCACCAGCATATTTGTCCTCCTCCAATTCAGGTAAAACCCATCCCCCTTGTACACATCACCTCTACCCCAGAAGACATTCCAATTATCCTAGAATCTGAATCTCTGTCCCCCTCACCCGCTTTCAAGCCACAGATTCATCTGCCACATCCTCCTATTCCTAGTCTCGCTCACATACGGCACTGGAAGGCATCCAGAAATTACTTACTTGGGGTCCTGCATTTTAACCTTCTGCCGAACTCCCTATAATCAGGACCTCATCCCTTTTCCTAGCTATGTCATTGGTGCCCATATGGCTGCTCACCCTCCTTAAGAATTTCATGTAATCGCTCAGAGACATCTTTGACCCTGGCACCAGGGAGGGACCACACCATTCTGGAGTCTTGATCGCAGCCACAGAAATGTCTATCTGTGCTCCTGTCCAGAGCGTCCCCTATTACTAAAGCTTGCTTGGACTTTGCCTGACCCTGGTCTACAACAGAGCCAGTTGTGGTGCCACTGGCCTGGTTGCTGCTGTTATATTCCCCTGACAGGTTATTCTACCTAACATAATCCAAAAAAGTATCCCTGTTAGAGAGGGGAATAGCCACAGGAGACTGCTGCACTACCTGCCTGCCTCTCCTGGCAGTCACCCGACTGAAACTACGGTGTGACCACATCACTGTAACTGGTGTCTATCACAATCTCTGCCCCCTGTGTGCTCCTCAGTGTGTCCAACTGCTGCTCCAACCAAACAACGCAGTCTGTGAGGATCTGCAGCTGGTCACACTTCCTGCAGATATAGTCGCCAGGGACATTAGAATGTTCCCTGATCTCCCGCATCTTCTAGGAGGAACGCACCACTGACCCATCTGCCATCTCTGACCCTTCATAGTAAGACAAAGAACAGAATTTTACCTCATTGCTGATCCCCTCCCCACCAAAGCTCAGGATTCACCAAAACCAACATTTAAACCTCCAGCAGCACTTCACTGCAAAGCAGCTCTTTTCAAAATGGCTGCTCCAAAAATGGCCACTCCACCGTAGCTTGCCTCCATTTTATTCGCTCCTGGGCAGTCGCTGGTGACTGAACCAACTTCTCCCAGAATCATAGAACATAGAACATTACAGCGCAGTACTGGCCCTTTGGCCCTCGATGTTGCACCGATCTGTGAAACCAGTCTGAAGCCCATCTAACCTACTATTCCATTATCATCCACATGTTTATCCAACGACCATTTAAATGCCCTTAAAGTTGGCGAGTCTACGACTGCTGCAGGCAAGGCATTCCACGCCCTGACTACTCTCTGAGTAAAGAACCTACCTCTGACATCTGTCCTATATCTATCACCCCTCAATTTAAAGCTATGTCCCCTTGTGCTAGCCATCAACATCCAAGGAAAAAGGCTCTCACAGTCCACCCTATCTAATCCTCTGATCATCTTGTATGTCTCTATTAAGTCACCTCTTAACCGTCTTCTCTCTAATGAAAACAGCCTCAAGTCCCTCAGCCTTTCCTCATAAGACCTTCCCTCCATACCAGGCAACATCCTGGTAAATCTCCTCTGCACCTTTTCCAATGCTTCCACATCCTTCCTATAATGTGGCGACCAGGACTGTATGCAATACTCCAAGTGCGGCTGCATCAGAGTTTTGTACAGCTGCACCACGACCTCATGGCTCCGAAACTCAATCCCTCTACCAATAAAACCTAACACACCGTATGCCTTCTTAACAACCCTATCAACCTGAGTGGCAACTTTCAGGGATCTATGCACATGGACACCGAGGTCTCTCTGCTCAACCACACTACCAAGAATCTTACCATTAGCCCAGTACTCTGTATTCCTGTTGCTCCTTCCAACGTGAATCACCTCATACTTTTCCGCATTAAACTCCATTTGCCACCTCTCAGCCCAGCTCTGCAGCTTATCTATGTCCCTCTGTAACCTGCAACATCCTTCCGCACTATCCACAACTCCACCGACTTTAGTGTCATCCACAAATTTACTAACCCATCCTTCTACGCCCTCATCCAGGTCATTTATAAAAATGACAAACAGCAGTGGCCCCAAAACAGATCCTTGCGGTACACCACTAGTAACTGAACTCCAGGATGAACATTTCCCATCAACCACCACCCTCTGTCTTCTTGCAGCTAGCTAATTTCTGATCCAAATCACTAAATCACCCTCAATCCCATGCTTCTGTATTTTCTGCAATAGCCTACCGTGGGGAACCTTATCAAATGCTTTACTGAAATCCATATACACCACATCAACCGCTTTACCCTCATCCACCTGTTTGGTCACGTTCTCAAAGAACTCAGTAAGGTTAGTGAGGCACAACCTACCCTTCACAAAACCGTGTTGACTATCCCTAATCAAATTATTCCTTTCTAGATGATTATAAATCCTATCTCGTATAATCCTCTCCAACAGTTTACCCACAACCGAAGTAAGGCTCACTGGTCTATAATTACCAAGATTGTCTCTACTTCCCTTCCATGCACAACTTCCCATTACTGTCCTAGACTGGCCCTAATATTACTCTAGTCATTCTTTTATTCCTGACATACCTATAGAAAGCTTTAGGGCCTTCCTTGATCCTACCTGCCAAAGATTTCTCATGTCCCCTCCTGGCTCTTCTTAGCTCTCTCTTTAGCTCCTGGCTAACTTGTAACTGTCAAGCGCCCTGACGGAGCCTTCACGCCTCATCTTTACATAAGCCTCCTTCTTCTTCTTGACAAGAGATTCAACTTCTTTAGTAAACCACAGTTCCCTCGCTCGACCACTTCCTCCCTGCCTGACAGGTACATACTTATCAAGGACACGCAGTAGCTGTTCCTTGAACAATTTCCACATTTCAATTGTGCCCTGCCCCTGCAGTTTTTTTCCCCATCCTATGCATCCTAAATCTTGCCTGATCGCCTCACAATTGCCTTTCCCCCAGCTATAACTCTTCCCCTACAGTATATACCTATCCCTTTCCATCGCTAAAGTAAACGTAACTGAATTGTGATCACTATCACCAAAGTGCTCACCTACCTCCAAATCTAACAACTGGCCTGGCTCATTACCCAGTACCAAATCCAATGTGGCCTCGCCTCTTGTTGGCCTATCTATTATACTGTGTCAGGAAACTCTCCTGCACACTTTGGACAAAGACTGACCCATCTAAAGTACTTGAACTATAGTGTTTCCAGTCAATATTTGGAAAGTTAAAGTCCCCCATAACAACTACCCTGTTACTTTCGCTCCTATCCAGAATCATCTTTGCAATCCTTTCCTCTACATCTCTGGAACTTTTCAGAGGCCTATAAGAAACTTCCAACAGGTTGACCTCTCCTTTCCTGTTTCTAACCTCAGCCCATATTACCTCAGTAGACGAGTCCTCATCAAACGTCCTTTCTGCCACCTAAATACGGTCCTTGACTAACAATGCCACACCTCCCCCTCTTTTACCACCTTCCCTGGTCTTACTGAAACATCTAAACCCCGGAACCTGCAACAACCATTCCTGTCCCTGCTCTATCCATGTCTAAGAAATGGCCACAACATCAAAGTCCCAGGTACCATGCTGCAAGTTCACCCACCTTATTCCGGATGCTCCTGGCATTGAAGTAGACACACTTCAAACCACCTTCCTGCCTGCCCGTACACTCCTGCGACCTTGAAACCTTATTCATGACCTCACTACTCTCAACCTCCTGTACACTGGAGCTACAATTCAGGTTCCCATCCCTCTGCTGAATTAGTTTAAACCCTCCCGAAGAGCATTAGCAAATTTCCCTCCCAAGATATTGGTACCCCTCTGGTTCAGATATAGACCATCCCATTTGTAGAGGTCCCACCTGCCCCAGAATGAGCCCCAGTTATCCAAGTATCTGAATCCCACCCTCCTGCACCATCCCTGTAGCCACATGTTCAACTGTTCTCTCTCCCTATTCCTCGCCTCACTAGCACGTGGCATGGGTAACAAACCAGAGATAACAACTCTATTTGTTCTAGCTCTAAGCTCCTTGAAATTCTGCCTTACATCCCCATCCCTTTTCCTACCTATGTCGTTGGTGCCTATGTGGACCATGACTTAGGTCTGCTCCCCCTCCCCCTTAAGGATCCCAAAAACACGATCCGAGACATCACGGACCCTGGCACCTGGGAGGCAACAAACGAACCGCAAGTCTCTCTCATTCCCACAGAATCTCCTATCTGTCCCCCTAACTATGGAGTCCCCAATGACTAATGCTGTCCTCCTCTCCCACCTTCCCTTCTGAGCAATGGGGACAGACTCTGTGCCAGAGACCTGTACCCCATGGCTTACCCCTGGTAAGTCATCTCCCTCAGCAGTATCCAAAACGGTATACTTGTTATTGAGGGGAACGGCCACAGGGGATCCCTGCATTGTCTGCCTGTTCCATTTCCGTCCCCTGACTGTAACCCTTTTTCCTGTACCTGAGGTGTGACTACCTCCCTGTAACTCCTCTCAATTACCCCCTCAGCCTCCCGAATGATCCAAAGTTCATCCAGCTCCAGCTCCAGTTCCCTAAAGCGGTTTCCGAGGAGCTGAAGTTGGGTGCACTTCCCACAGATGAAGTCATTGGGGACACTATTGGTGACCCTTACCTCCCACATTCCACAAGAGGAGCATGCAACTGCCCTAACATCCATTCCCACTGTTCTGAATTCCCAAACAGACTATTGAAAAAAAAAGAAAAACTAGTAACCTTACCAAATCGTCACTCAGAACCCTTTTTTTTGGTTAGAGGAGGAGGATGGGTGGGAGACACTACCTAAGTACTGTTTCGGGTAAAGCAACCACCCAAATATATTACCTCACTTACTCAACCGTCCTCAATCCTCCTCAGTTGCTTCTTAGCAGTGCCAACATCTTGTAAATGTTTTCTGCATTTTTTCCAATTTAATAATATCCTTCCTTTGGCAAGGCAACCAGAACTATACACAGTACTCCAAAAGTGCCCTCACAAACGTCTTGTACAATCTTAACATGACATCCCAAACCCCTGTACTCAATGGGCTGAGCAATGAAGCCAAGTGTATCAGATGTCTTCTTCACCACCCTGTCTACCTGGGACTCCACTTTCAAGGAACTATATACTTGCAACCCTAGATCTCTTTGTTCGACAACACACCCCAGGGCACTATCATTAACTATGTAAGTCCTGCCCTGGTTTGTCTTATCAAAATGCAACACATCACATTTATCTAAATTAGATTCCATCTACCACTCCTTGGCCCATTGCGTTAATTGATCAAGATCCCATTGAGCTCTTAGATAATTTTCTTCACTTTTTACTATACCACCAAATTTGGTCTTATCCACAAATTTACTAGACATGCTTCCTATATTTCATCCAAATCATTTAAATAAATGACTAACAACAGTGGACCCAGCCCTGACTCTCATGGAACATTGCTGATCGCAGCCCTTCAGTCTGAGAAAGACCACCATCTGTCTATTACCGTCAAACCAATGTTGTATTCAGTTGGCAAGCTCTCCTTGAATTCTACGTGATCTAACTTAATTAAACAGTCTACTGTGTGGAACCTTGTCAAAAGCCCCTAGTCTTATCCTTTGGTTGACACTTAAATTTGCATTCAGTGTGCCCATGTGTCACTATCTGTTCATCATTTCCTGTATTAATACCTTTCCCTTTGGCCTGCACTCTACTGCTGAGTTAACACAGCTTCCAAAATTTGAACCCTTGCACCAACAATTTAGTTTAAAATCCACTTTATCTGCCTAGTGATATGACTGGCAAGATTATGATTAAGATGGAGACAATCCCATTGGTACAGATCCTATTTACCCTAGTACAGGTGCCAGTGCCCCACGAACCAGAACCCACTTCTCCCAGGCTTTGAACCATGCATCCATTTTTCTAATCAGATTTGACCTGTGCCAATTTGCATGTGTAAATAAGGTTGAGATTATATTCTTTGAGATTGTGCTAATTAATTTGATGCCTACCTCCTCACAATGTTTATGCAGAATCCTTTTCTTTATCTGCCTCTGTCATTGGTACCTACAAGGATCACAGCAAATGGATCCTCCCTCTCCCACTGCAAGTTCTTCTCCAGCCCAGAGCAGATATCCCAAACTTCTATGTTCATTCCTTTTGAATGGTTTCCTGTACCATGGTGTTATAATCAGTGAGCTCACCCACACTGCAGCCCTAACTCTTATCCAGACAAGCTGAAAGCACATCAAAACTCTACAAAGGTTGAGGTTCCTGTACTCCCCTTCACTGAGTCTCCTTAGCTGCCTGACTCACAGTCACACTCTCCTATCCCTGAACACTGACAAAATCACGGACACAATAAGAGATGTGGGACTGCCTCCTGGTATTTGCCTCCCTGATATTTCGCAGTGCCTGTAGTTCGGCCTCCAGTTCGTAAACTCTGAGCCAAAGCTGCTCAAACTTCAAACAGTTACCACAGAAATGTTTCCCTTTGACCAAACTGGTATCGAGGAACTCCTGCATACTACAACCGTGACATACCACCTGTCTTGGAATCATTCATATTTTCCAAAGTACTACTTCATTATTTTATTCAACAGTATGTTTAAGAAGATGGCTGTGGTTGTTGGATGTTGGTTAATACAGCTCTCGGACATCTTTGTAGGAGATCCTCAGGGTAGTGTCCCAGGACCAATTATCTTCAGCTGCTTCATCAATGCCCTTCACTCCGTCATAAGGTTGGAGGTGGGAATGTTCGCTAATGATTGTATAATATTCAGCACCATTCACAGCTCCTCAGATACTGAAACAAGCCATGATCAAATGCAACAAGACCTGGGCAATATCTAGGCTTGGGCTGAAAAGTGACAGTAATATTCATGCCACACTAATGTCAGGCAATTACCATCACAAATAAGAAACAATCTTACCACTGGCCTTTGACATTTAATGGTGTTACCAACACTGAATCCCCCACAATCAAGGTACTGGGGGTTACCATTGAATAGAAACTCAACTGGACTCACCCTATAAATACAAGAACAGGTCAAAAGCTGGGAATACTGCGGCAAGTAACTCACCTTCTGACTCCCCAAAGCCTGTTCACCATTTCCCATTGGCTGGTTGCCTAGCTGGGACCTACTTGTGCCTTCTGGAATCTTTTAGAACTTATTTCACTAAATGCACCAGAACGTATGAATATGCAGAGGTTCACGTGCTAGCAGCGACAGAAATTCCCAGCACAGTTCCTCAGTTCTAATAAAGGGTCACTGGACCTGAAACATTAACTCTGATTTCTCTCCACAGACACAGCCAGACCTGCTGAGTTTTTCCAGTAATTTCTGTTTTTGCTGCATTCCTCGCGATCTCCTTTATTCTAGTATTTTATTGTATATATATAGGGTGGAAGATGTTCATTTACACGAGCTTCTATGAAGTGACAACTGTAGTTTAGATAGGAGGTGCAAGCTTGCTGTATTTTAATCTGTAAATAACTGGCAGTCTGAGTAAAGATTGGCATCAAACCAATGCCAGAATTTACCAACTGTTTACCCAAACTATAATACCCCCTGCCCCATCCTTACTCCGGCTCATTCTTGCCCCCTGTTCCCCTTATCCCTACTGTTTCTGAACCTTGTGAGTGATTGTCTGTTTCCAACCCATTCTGCCAGACCCCTACCGGTGAGCATGTAGTAGCGTTCTTGAAGATATTTAGTCCCATGATGAGGATAATTAGGTGTTGAATGTTAGATTAGGTGTTAGATGCAGAGCCATTAAATTGTGTACTTTCACATTGTCACATTAGACAATAGGAAGCTATTGAGTAGATCCCAGGGCAAGTTACATCTGAGAGTTAAAATGAGTTTTAATTTAACTTAACTTTTAGACTGCTTGGACAGACAGACAATGTCACTGCCATGACCTCCTAAACAAGAGGCATTTCTCATTCAAGATGGCTACTTTGATTGACAACTCATCGAACCTTCCCTTGTCACGGAGTTTCAGGTTAAGTTAGGAGTTAAGGCATTTGCCTCACTTAGTTTTCCCCTGGGGCAATAAGTCCAGGGTATTTGGAGATATCAAGGCAGCAAAGCAGAGAGATTTGTTTCTGATAGAAGGACTTTGAGAGACTGTAAGGTCTGGAATGGCCAAATATGTCCTTGCGAACAAGGTTATTCCTAGTTATTTCAAGGACACTGACTTGTTTGTGAGTTTAGTCTATAACAGGTACTGGAAGATTCCTGGAATTTATAGAATCCCTAAAGTGTGGAAACAGGTCCTTCAGCCCAACAAGTCCACATTGCCCCTCAGAGCATCCAATCCAGACCCATCCCCCTGTAACCCACGTAATCTATGCATCCCTGAACACTACGGGCAATTTAGTTAGCATGGCCAGTCCACCTAGCCTGTACATCTTTGGACTGTGGGAGGAAACCCACACAGACACAGGGAGAATGTGCAAACTCCACACAATCAGTTGCCAAAGGGTGGAATCGAACCCGGGTCCCTGGTGCTGTGAGGCAGCAGCGCTAACCACTGAGCCACCGTGCCACCCATTGTTTAACTATATGAACAATTGTAAGGATTTGATTGAATCTTGCAGTGATTTCTTCATTCACATATATTTAAAAAACAGTTTGCTTATGAATGATTCCTTGTTTCACTTGAATACTTAGTGAAGCAGTTGACAAATAGTATATATTGCACAAAGTCAGGCTGGAGTCCACAATCTCTAGGTTTCAAAATCAATGCAATAGCCAAATAGATAAGAGAATGTACTTGAGTGTGTGAGATCACAGTACACAAAATCAATAACTAACATTATTAGACTATAAGATGCAAGAGCAGAATTAGGCGATTTAGATCATTGAGCCTGTTCAAACATTTAATGAGATTATGGTTGATCTGTTAATCCTGAACTTCACTTGACTGCCTTTCCATATAACCATTGATTCCCCTACTGACTAAAAATCTGTCTATCTCGGCATTGAATATAATTAATGACTCAGCCTGAACAGCCATCTGCAGTAAAGAATTTCACAGTTTCACCATCCTCTGAGAGGGAAGTGGAAAGATTAGAGCCATAGCACTATTACGGAACAGTGGGAGGCCATTCAGCTTGCTGAGTCCATGTCTGCTGTCTGCAAGAGTAACTCAGCTAATCCCAACAAAACAGAAGTTGCTGGAAAAGCCCAGGAGGTCTGGCAGCATCTATGAAGAAAAATCAGAGTTAACTTTTTGGGCCCGGTGACCCTTCCTCAGAGCTGATGGTATCTAGGAAAATGTCAGCTTATATGCAGAAGATAGGGTGGGGTGAGAGGGTAAGCAGTAAATGATTGGTGGGGTAGACCCCAAAGAGAGAGAAGAATGGTTGGACAGACGAGGGAGTTTATAACTAATCCCAATCCTCTCAAACCACCCATCTTTCCCCATAAATTTCAAAATTTCACTCTTCAGATACTAACCAAATCTTTGTTGACAATCCTGATTGAGTCTGTCTCTACCACAGTCTCAGGCAGCACCATCCAGAATTTAACCTCTCTCATTGCATGATAACACTTTTCCCATGTCATATTTGGTTCTTTTGACAATCACCTTAAATCTGCATCCTCCACAAGTGAGAGCAGCTTCTTTCTATCAACTCTGTCCAGACCCCTCATGGTTTGAACACTTTGATTAACTCTCTCTCCTTCAGAGATTTCTCTAATCTGTAAGTAACTCACGTTCGTCATCCCTGAGACCATTCTCGTGAGTGTTTATGGACCCTTTCCTATGCTGCATGGACTATATATATTTTATTTGGAGTTTAATCATAGATTCATTGAGTCATGTAGTACAGAAGAGGCCTTTCAGTGTATTGAGTCTGTACCATAGAAAGTACATGAAATCTACACTAACCCCACTTTCCAGGACGAGGATCACATCCTTGACAGTTATGACATTTGAAAAGCTCATCCAAGCACTTTTTAAAGGTTGTAAGGTTTCCTGTCCCAATTACCATCCCAGGCAATGCATTCCAGATCCCTACCACCCACTGGGTGAAAAGGTTTTTCCTAAAATCGCCTATCAACCTTCCGTCTTTCATCTTAAAAATTAGGCCCCTTTGTTACCGACTCTTCAACTCAAGGGATGACTCTCATAATCTTATAATCTATCATGTCTCCCTCAACCTTCTTTGCTCCAAAGAAACCAACCCGAGCTTATCCAGCTTCCCTTCATAGCTAAAATGCTTCATCCTACGCAATATCTTGGTGAATTTCCTCTGCACACCCTCCAGTGCAATCATATCCTTCCTATAGTGCAGTGACCAGTACTGCACACAGTACTGCAGCTGTGGCTTAACCAAATACCTATACAGATCCAACAAGGCCTCCCTGTTCTTATAGCCTATTCCTCTACTGATAAAGGTAAGCATTCCTTATGCCTTCTTAACTGCCCTGCCACCTTCAAAGATATGTCGACAAGCACATCAAGATCCCTTCGTTCCTCTGATCTTCCAAGTGTCTTGTCATTCATTGAGTAGCCCCTTGCCTTGTTCCCTCTTCCAAAGAAAGCATCACCTCACATTTATCAAAGTTAAATTCTATCTGCCAATGAGCTGTCATCCACCCAATCTGTGTATATCCTCCTGTGATCTAATGCTTTCCTCCTCACTGTTAACCACTGGGCCAATCTTTGTCATTCGCAAGCTTACCAACCCCCATTTTTTCAATTTTTTTTGTTCATTCATGGAATGAGGGTATCGCTGGCTAGGCCTGCGTTTATTGCCCATTGCTATTTGCTAAGAGTCAGCCACATTGCTGGGGTCTGGAGTCACATTTAAGCCAGATCAGGTGAGGATGGCAGTCTCCCTCCTGAAATGGTTTTCCCAACAAGCAGCAAAGAATTTATGGTCTTCGTTAGATTCTTAATTCCAGATTTTTATTGAATTCAAATTCCACCATCTGCCGTGGCAGGATTCGAACCTGGGTCCCCAGAACACTACCTAGGTCTCTGGAGTAACAGTCCAGCAATAATACCACTAGGTCGTTGCCTCCCCCATTGACATTATTTATGAATATTAAAAATAATAAGGAACCCAACACTGTTCCCACCACTAGACACCAGCCTCCAATCACACAAACAGGTTTCTACCACCACCCTCTGTCTCCTACCACTAAGCTAATCTTAGATCCAACTTGCCAAGTTATCATGGATCCTGTGATCTTTTAGCTTCTTTATCAGTCTCCCAAGTGGACCTTGTCGGAGGCCTTGTTGAAATCCATATAAATTACATCAAGTATACTACCCTTATTTATACACTTGGTCACCTCCTCAAAAATTGAACCAGATTCTTTAGGCATGACCTCTCTCCGATAAAGCCATGCAATCCATGATTAAACTTACTTTTCTAAATGGAGATTAATTTTCTCCTTCACCAGTTTCTCCTATAGTTTTCCTGCCACTGATATTAGACTCAGACTTCTATAATTCCCTGGTTTATCTCTACCACCCTTCTTGTAAAATTGAACTACATTAACTGTCTTCCAGTCCTCTGGCACCTTGTCTATGGCCAGAGAGGAATTAAAAATCTGGGTCAGGTCACCAGTGATTTACTCCCTTGACTCCCGCAGCAGCCTGGGACACAATTCATCTAGACCTGGGGATTTGTCCACTTTTAAACCTGCCAAAACCTCCAGCACCTCCTCACTCCCTATATCAACCTTTCAAGAACCTCACAGTCTATTATCTTCTCAAATTCTGTACCTACATCCTCATTCTCCTGAATAAAGACGGATGTGAAGTATTCGTTTAACACTCTACCAATGTCCTCTGATTTCATAAACAGACTTTTTCCTTGGTCCATAATATGCCTGATTCTTTTCCTGTTTGTTCTTTTCCCCTTGCAGAATATCTTGGGATTCTCCATAATTTTACCTCCAATGTCTTTTCATTCCAGTGCTTTGTTCTCCTAATTTCTTTCTTAAACTACCTCCCTCCCCACCCCTGCACTTTCTATACTCCACTCAGGCTTCCACTCTTTTGCGTCCTTTGTATCTGTTGCATGTTTCTCTTTTCCCTTTTATCCAGTCCTGAATATTCCTAGAATTCCAGGGCTCTCTGGATTTATTGCTCCTACATTTCACCCACATCCCATGAATGAATGAAGCAAGAATGCACTTGGATGTTTCTCTGGGTACTCAATGTTCCTGTCCTCAGCTGGTATTCCTCTCCTCCTGTTTATGAATACGAAAGGTTCAGAGGGATGTGGGCTAAATGAAGGCAAATGGGACTGATTTAGTTTGATCATGGATGAGTTGGATCAAAGGCTCTGTTTTCATGCTGTTTGACTCTATGACTCTATGACATTAGCCCAGTAGAATCCCATTGCAACTAACAATAATGTTGAGGGTCAGAACAAAATTATTTAACAAACCAATTGAAAGATTGAGAGATTAAATGCCAATGGAACAATATATTTTTAAAAGAATGGCAGTCAGGAATGGCCTTAGAACACCTCTGTTTCTATTCCTAGCCCTTTAAACTTTCCCAGGGCATCAGGCTTCTTGGGCAGAGCCTGTATTTGCTGTCCTGACTTCAGACGCTATAAAATCAGGCTTCTGATTCCCATTCCTAGGTAATGGAATCAGCCTCCCTGGCCTCATCTAACACGTCACTGTATCATAACACAAGTAGAAATTAAATCATCACTTTCTAAGGCAAACAACGGATGGGTAACTTATGCCAATGTTGTCAACCTCTCCCACTTTCCCAGAGTGAATAAAGCATGCCTGCCTTTTCTCCAAGCTTTTTGTCAATGTCATGTTGCACTTATGGCAGTAGATCAGGAGAAATCCCCTGAAGAAATTACCCCAAGAATTTTATTTATATCAACATCTATTTCCACACAGCCTCTGGGTTATTTATAAGTGTCTACAGCTGAATCACAGACTTCAACATTCCTTACAGGCACTGTGGTTTAAAGCATTGCTTCACGAAAGAAGGAAACTGCTGAATCAATATGCTAAGAACCTTGAATTTACAATTTTGTTTCTAAACAATTGTGAGGATATTTACACTATGTTCAAATAATAAGTTCTTAATCAGATCTTTAATTTATTGGAATTCCCTGATGTTATTTCAAGAGATTCTGTCATGTCGCAGCATTGTTCCTCTTTCATTTTTAGTATATCACTTGGGGGAAGCAGTGTCAGGGAAGCTACAGTCACAGGAGAGATGGAGTCATTCATACATATAAATAAAACAAGGAACTATAGATGCTGGAGATCTGAAACAAAAACAGAAATTGCTGGAGAACTCAGCAGGTCTGGCAAGATCTGTGGAGAGAAAGCACAGTTAACGTTTCAAGTGCAGGTGCCTCTTCTTTGGAACTGAAGAAATGAAGAGGGAAGTCCCAAACCTCCATCAATGGAATAGGGTTTGAACCCTGTTCTATTGGCCCTAATTTGTTCCATACGCTAACCGTCCAAACATTTGAAATAACTGCCACCAACCTCCCAAACATTCTCATATCAATTCAAGTATTTACAAGTGAAACTGTGAAATCATTTGAAGGGGAATGAAAGCTGATGTGTTCACTGGTTTTCAGCTTAAGTTTGTGTCAATATTTCCAGCAGTGGGTTTGCTCCCTTCCTGCTCATTCTCACAGGTACTCACTGGCTGTCATCGATTCACTCATGCCAGAGTTCCATTTCACCTTTAAATTGAATGCAACAACTGGTTGTTAAAGGCCAGCTCTGGATTCTTCTGGTTTCTCATGTCGTGAATCACATCCATTTCAAACAGATGTTAAAACCAGCCTGGTGACGCCTTGCAGTTCCATTCCCACCATTCACTCAATAACCTTGGGTAACCCCAATTTAACGGACAACACATCCGTTTGATACTTTCAACCTTGCACTCCAGTTAAGGATCATTCCTAAGCCACCACAGGTCAACATGCATCCAGCAACAGGGGCGATCCCTTTTCCATTTCCCCCACTCTACTGACATCTTAAAGGAATCCATTATGTTCAGGTACATTGCCAATTAATTTCTACACCCTGCCCCTGAGTTGGAAATGTTTGAAACAAAGACAGAAGTTGCTGACAAATTCATGGCGGAATTTGAAATCAATAAAAATCTGGAATGAACAGTTTAATGATGACCATGAAACCATTGTCGATTGTCAGCAAAAACCCACCTAGATTACTAATGTTCTTTCGGGAGGAATACTGTTGTCCTTAGCTGGTCTGGTGTACGTGTGACTCCAGACCCACAGCAATGTGGTTGACTCTCAAATGCTCTCTGGGCAATTAGGGATTGACAATAAATGCTGGCCCAGCCAGAGGTGCCCTCATCCTGTGAATGAATAAATTAGAAAAACTTTACGAGGCACATCCCATTGTTGCTGACCCACTGGCCCCCATTGATAATGGCAGCAGGCTATATGTGTGTGCTCGCTAAAACCTGCCCACACGCGGTGCCTGCCCTCAGCCTGGCTATTAGGCTCAGTTCAGAATCACACTAACTCCCCAGGCTTTAAAAGCCTGCATTGGCCTGGTGTGGCCCACATACATTCCCGATGGGTCTCTGGAAAGATCAGGGCAAGTGGCACTTCAGTTCTGTGGGGACTTTTAGTGCTATTGGCCATGGATTTCCAGCCTTGTCCCATTGGTCACAGGTTGTCCTCTGGAGGTTAGTGCTGAGTGCCATTGACAGGTTCAACTCCTCTCCCTGCGGTACTCTGACCTCTGAACACTCTGGGACATGGTTGGACCTGACTTCACAAACGTGCCTGGATCTGCCACTTGTCCATGACCTCATGGCACAGCTTGAACTTCCCAATGTTGTGGTAATGGTAGTGCCACAGCTGCTGGGTCCAAATGGATTGGCTGCATGTGCCCCACCCTCTGAATGGCACTCCCTTCACTTGATGGAATCACCAACCATTGCCCCTTGACTCCTCAGAACTTCCCCTCTTTGCTGCCCTCCACTGGAAGGCAGCTCCAGAATAATGAGCTTCCCCTCAGCGTCTGAGACCTTACCCAGAATCTGCCACTTTTGAATGTCGGGAAATCTGATGGCGCACAATCCCTGCTTGCACTTGTTTAATTGCATCCCAGGTTCTGGTACTGCCTCCCTCTCAGTCTCTAACAGTGTGCTGGTGTCCAGCTCTGTCAGACTGTGGGTCAACCCTGGGCAATGAAATTGGAAGGCCAGTGCGCCTGTTGCCCAATGGCATACATGGTGCTAGCTCCATTCACCACAGATCGAGTGGGGAAGGCAGGACTCTATCCCACCATAACCTCAAGTTTGACCAGTGTCGTTGCTTGAAAAGCTCATGAAGAGCTTGTTAATCGGGGGAGTTAAGAACTTCTATATGGGGAGTGTAGACTCCACACACCATCTCACTCAGGTCAGATGAAGGGAGATGGCTTCAGAGAATTAGCATTATGGTTAGGATTATGGCTCACTCCAGATAATTAACCTGGAGCCATCGAAGTGTGAAGGGTAGCAAGGAGGAATCATGCATTCGGGCATAGGTGTCCTCAGTACTGTGCACAATGTATTACATCCAAAACCTGCTCCTCAGAACCAGGATTGCAGAGGCCTTCTGAAAATGTGATTGCAATGTTTAGGCTGGTTGGCTGCTCCTCTCCAATGTCCTTCTGCGAGGATATCAGTCATCAGTTCCACACTGCACCTTCTGTGCCGTACAAGCTATCGGCTTCAGTTCAGAAAAGGTCTGAGATCAGGTAGCTCAATAGAGAAAGATGATGAGTAGGAGGTGAGAGGAGGAGAAAGAGAAGGCAGAGGGGGAAAGAAGCGGAATATTGAGGTGTTCCAGTTACACAAGGAGATGACAGGGAGAAAGGACTCGACAGATGCCGTGAATGACAGGATCACTTGACACAGGAATGTTTCAGTTCAGTCCCTCTGGCTCAGGATGAAGGGCAATGTACCAGGGTCAGTGGTCACGCTAACATTGCCATTCAAGGTGCTGCTTACAGCAACTAAAAACATGCAGCCAATAAAGAATTCTCATCTATCTAAAGCTATTTATTGTGAGGTACCTTTGATTTCCATCATGGCACTTATCACACCAGCATGAAAAAAAATCTCAGAATTGTGAATAAAGAGTTATGCTTTGTTGAGTTCTAAGAAAGGGAAACAGTGCCGAGTGAGAGTAAGGATCAGTGTTCTACATAACCAGAAGGGGTGAACTGCTATTGCGAGTCACTGCAGTGTGGTGATTCTTATGGAGACCAACAAACTAAATGAAGCAAATTTATCAATGACTCTTAACAAGAAAACCCACTCTTTTTAAGTTTTACTTTAACAATCAAAACGGAATTAACAAAAACTGAACATGAATTAACAGGTAAATCACAATCAACATAAACCAGAAATTATGCATCAAAGAGCAAACACATCAAGGTTGATCTTTCAGATTTACTGGACAGTCCACTCAACATATACAGCACTAAGTACAACTTCCTGAGATCAACTCCTTTTTCCTTTAGGATTTAGTCACTGTTCCTTATCCGACAGCAGCACCTAACCGGCCTACATACTATGAAGTCACAATCGGCACTTCTGCAGAATTTCTTTCCCTCAGCTTGATGCTGTGGACATGCTGTGTGGAGAAGCAGTGGGGTAATGTAATGTCACTGGGTTAGTCATCTAGACCCCCAGGGAAATACTTTAGGGATTGAAATAACTATACTGAGGCCATAATCCTGTCACCAAATCATCCTTTATTTGCATGTGCACAGTATGTTGGCTCTAACCAGACTGTTCCAAGCCAGTCCCTGGTCTGAGGAGACCTTCTCAATCTCCTATTAATTTTTTTTTATCTTTCAGACATTGGTATCCTGTCACCAAGTCACCAAGATCACATGTTCAGAGTACACAGGCTCTGACCAGCCAGGTCAGATCCAGTCCCAAGAAATGAGGAGACTCTCCAGAACTCCTGTTTGTATCTGTCAGCGAGGGCTCCCTGATTGGCCCAGGTTAACAACCCCAGTCAAGGATCTTGTAGTCAATGAGATCCAGCTAGATCTGGTTCTAATCACTACAAGGACATAGATTCAACACCACAGCAGATTGTGAATTTCCGAAGTATCTGGATTTAAAAGGAGAAAAGTGCTGGTCTAAGATTGTCATTTAAACCCATTTGGTTCACTATGCCCTCCAGTGAAGGAAATAGCCTGGTTTACAGGTGACTCCAGGCTCACAATAATGTCGTTGACTCTTAACTATGCTTTGAGCAATTAGGGATAGGCAATAAATGACAGCTTCATCAGCAATACCCAACATCCTGTAAATGAATAACACAAAAAAAAACCTCCTTTATCTGAACTCACCCAGTAACAGCCCTGAGTGCTTTGAATGGCTGGTTATGGTCAATCAGCTCCTTTACAATGGCTGACTCACCTCATTCCAGCCTTGAGACTGCACTGCCACACTGGGGTTGAACTCAAATAACTCCGTCTTCTATCTGGTTTCAACCAGTTTCATTTTCTGTTTCTGTTCTGGTTTCTATAGAAACTTGAAGATTTAATTTCCCTCCTAGTAACAGCTGACTCAAAAAACACAAATGTTGAAACCAGAGTCAACAAACATTTATGAAACCTTTTGTCCAGAACACAGCTTCCACATCCTCCCTCTCTGGATTGAGAAGGACATATGCATTCCCTCAGCCATCCTGTCTCAGTGCTCAGCAGAGCTATATCTCTTCTGATAGGACTTCCTGCAGTTATCTGTGCCATTGGCTTCTCCTCATCTATACAAGTGCCATGCTCATTATTGCACAATCTGTCATTGTGCAGAGTGGAGAGTGTTTGTAATGGTGTGCAGTGAGCTTGGAAAGTGAGACAGTGTTTCATCTGTTCCTTGTTGCTGCTGGTGGGTGACATAGAGTCTCCATGGATGAGCATGTGCACCTGTGGGCGATTCATGAGAGTCAGTCTTGGAGGCTAGAGTCTTCCCACTGAGAATCAGTGTTTGAGATACTGTTGAACAGGCTAAAGAATCACACCCACCTCAGAACTTTCTGAAAGCACCTATTGCACCATGACCGCACACCTCAGCAGGACGAACACCTTCCTGTTCCTCATTGTTATCATCACTTGCTTAGAGTCATAGAGTCAAACAGCATAGAAACAGACCTGTCGGTACAACATACATGTGGGATTAGCTATCCAAAATAGGCTTTGGTGAAGGAAACTGCAATTGGATCTGACTGCTCTACACCAACATCGTGACACAGGACTCTGTGCTCTACTGTCTATTTCCTGGGATGCACAGATAGACAAACATCAACTGCACCTGGAGGACTATCAACTCGGTGAAATATTCTCTTTGGTCTTCCAGAACAAAGAGTTATCTTCAACAGAGAGTTGCACAGTGGCACATTTCCAAGGTTCAAGACTATGTGCTAAGGGATGCATTAAAGTTTGGGGCAGCTGTCGCCAAGATGCAGTGGGCAAAGACACTGCCTGAGGTCTTCCTGCTGAAGTAAATTGGAGGTCCGTTTAGTTCTTGGACTCTCCTCATGCCTCAAAGCATGTAAGTATAGTTTTGTATATGTAAGAGAGATCTTTGGTTTCTTTAGATAGAGTCAAACTTCAAGGTTTGTTTGTTTCCTTGATATGGCACTGTACAGAACCAAACTGCAGTTATGTATATATATAAAATACAAAGATTTCTTTTATGAATGAACTATATTTTTGAAATAAATGAAGTGTTCTTTGCTATTTCCCATTTGTAGGCCACTTTTAACATTAGGGAGATCATGGAAGACAGATGCAGCAGAGGAGTATAAAAACCACAGAGGGGAAATTGAAAAGGAAATTAGAAAAGTAAGAAGACTGCCATGAGAATGCAATGGCAGGTAGAATAAAGGAAAACCCAAAGGGGATTTTCAAATACTTAAAGAGCAAGAGAATAGCTAGGAGAAGAGTAGGGCCCATTTGGGACCATAAAGGTAATCTGCCTGTGCACCCAGAAGATGTGGGTACATCCCCTTCAATAAATACTTTGTGCTATCTTCCTAATGGAAATGGACAATGCAAGTGTAGACATTAGGATGGGGGCTGTGAAATAATAGAGGAAATTACTGTAGGTAGAGAACAGGTATTAATGGGTTTAGCTGGGTTAAAAGTGGATAAATCCGTACGTATAGATGAGATGTATCCCAGGATGTTAAGGTTGCAAGCGAGGTATCAGGGACCCTGACAGTAATTTTCAAATCCTCTCTGGCTGCAGATGAGGAGCCAGACAACTGTTAATGTTGTTCCATTATAAATAAAAGGGAAGGAGGGATAAACCAAGAAATTACACCCCAGTCAGTCTAACCTCAGTGGCAAGGAAGTTATTAGGTGGAACTCTGAGGGAAGAAATATGTCAATGCTTTGAGAGACTCGGATTAATCATGGATAGTCAGCATGGATTTGTTAAGAGAAGGTTGTGTTTGACAAATTTGATTTAATTTTTTGATGCAATAACTGAGAATGTTGATGAGAGTAATGTGTTTGATGTGGTCCGCATGGATATCAACAAGGCTTGTGATAAGGTTCATCATGCAGACTGGTCAATAAAGTAAGAATCCATGTGATCCAAGACAAAGGTGCATTGAGACGAAGTATAAGAGACAGGAAGCAGAGGGTGATGGTAAAGGGATGTCTCTGTGATGGATGTCTGTTACCAATGGGTCCACAGGGCTTGGTGCTGGAGCTTTTGTTTTTTGACAGTCATAAAGTCTAGAGTCATATATTCAGAATTTTACAGCATGAGAAAAGACCCTTCGCCCCATTGTTTCCACTCTGGTGGTGGAGCACCTATCTACTTTAGTCCCGTTTCTCGGCACTTGACCTATAGCTTTATATGCTATGGCACTTAAATTGATCATCTAAATGGTTCTTAAATGTTGTGATGGTTCCTGCCTCTGCCCCCTTTCAGACAGTAAGTTCCAGATGCATACCCTTTGAGTGAAAAAATATTTTTCCTTAAATACCCTCTAAACCTCCTGTCACTTACCTGCCACCTATGACCCCTGGTTGTTGACACATCTGCTAAGGGAAAAGTTGAAGCTATCTACTCTCTGTGTGTCTGTTATAATGTTGTAAAGTGGATGCTGAAACAAGGTATGTGATCATAATACTTCATGCCACCCTCCCTTTTTGAATAAGAGTGTTATAATTAGCATTTTTTGAATTCACTGGAACACTTCAGAATTCAGGGATCTTTGGAATTTTATAACCAATGGATCTACTATCTCTGCTAACAGTTCCTTGAAGACCCTATAATGTAGGCCGTTGCAGCCTGGGAACTTGTTTGCTCTTAGTCCCTATAGTTTCCTCAGTACATTTTCTCTAGTGATGGTGATTGTTTTAAGTTCTACTTTTCGATAAGTTCTGCATTACCAATTACTATTAGCATGGTTTCAGTGTCCTCCGTTGTCAAATTTGAGACAAAATATTGATTTAATGTCTCCGTCATTTCTGTTTTTCAAATTAGTAACTCCATTGTCTTACACTCTAAGGGACCAATATTCACTTTAGCTACTGTTTTCATTTTTATATCTGAAAGAAATGTTTGATATCTGTTTTTGTATTGCTCTAGCCTTTAATATTAACCTTTGCTCTTTTTATTACGTTTTTTAGTAATCCTTTGTTAGTCTTTAAAATTTCCCAATCTTCCAGCCTGCCACTGACCTTTGCAAAAATGTTACCTTAGACTTCCTTGATTAGTCATGGATGCACTTTTCCCCTCTTTCAATCTTTCTTCCTTTCTGGAATATATTTTTGTTGGGACAATTAAATATTTCCTTAAGTGTTCTGCCCAGGCTATTAGGCCAAATTTGTCCTCATGGCTATGTAATTTCATCTTTTTAACACTAGAACATTAGTCTGGAACTCCAGATTCTCATCGTTAAACGGAATTTAAAACTCCAGCATTCTACCATCACTCTTCTCTAAAGGATTCTTCGATATGAGATCATTGATTAATCCCATCTCATTCCACAATATTAAATCCTGCTCCCTGATTAATATGATTGCTCCAAGAAACAATCTCTAATATACTCTATGAACTCCCCCTCATGGCTATGCTTTTGATTAATCCAGTCAATGTGCATATTAAAATCACCCATGATTATTGCTGTATTTTTTCCAAGCTCCCAGTGTTTGCTGATTTATATTATACCCCATGTGGAACTATTGTTTGGGGACTTCTAGATTATTCCAACAAAGGACTGATTTCCCATATTATTTCATATTTCTTTCTAAACTGATTCTGGTCTTGATCTCCAGTGACAAAATCATTTCTCACAGCAGCACTAATATCTTCATTTATTATCAAAGCTGCACCACCTCCATTTCCTTTCTGTCTATCCTCTTGAAACACAGAGTACCCTGCAAAATTCAACTCTCAGTCCTGGTTTCCCTGCAACCATAACTCAGTAAAACCTACCTCCACTTCCCAAGTTGCTGCTTCTAATCTTCAGCATTGAGTCCTCTCATGTCCCTACCACAGCAGTATTCCATGACTCCCCTCCCCTTATGATTTTCATTCTGCTGACCCTCAGGACTGACTGTACCCCCATCCCTTGATTGACTTGGATGGACTGCCCTGACTGATGACTAACCAGATCTTTGACTGATCTCCATGCAGCTCATTGACTGGTGATTTGCTGATCCCTCAACCAGTTGCACTGGGCCTGCAGGACTGACCATGGCCCAGTCCCTGACTGCAGTGACCCAGACTGAGCCAAACAAATATCTGACTGTTCTCAAGCCCCTGGATTGCTCATAGCAGTATGCATCTTGACTGACTGTATCAGGACCTCCTGCCTGACTGAAGTGGCACGTATCTTGACTGATTACCATTCCCCTTTGACTCTGAGGGATGACGATTTGGTTGATGCATGGTGTTTGCTGTGTAGGTTGCTGGCACATACTGTAAGTGTGAGATTGACATTGTACTATGCTATTCTGTGCAACCTCCTTAACTAATGACTGCTGACCAGAAGGACACACCAAATGGCTTTGTATCTGCTCTAAACTGCAAGACAAGACAGAAGTACTGTGAGCCTTTAAAATGGAGCTGAGGTGGGAAGGTGCTAAAGTATTAGTCAAGAATATGATGAGCACCCAGGTAGGTGCAAAGTGAGTGACAGCTAAGAGAGTGAGCGCTTAATGGTGACATGCAGAATGGTCAAATCCCTGATCTGGATGCCTACCACTGCACAAAGTGTCCTTGGTGCAGCATTGCAAATGAAAGGTCCTGATATGCTCTAAAGTGCAACATTGAAATGGAGAACTGAACTGTACATTGGATCGGAGATGTAACATGAGGATGTGGTGAGACTGGCAATTGCCAGCGTCTGTTGGCAGAAGGTGCACGTAGTTACTGCCATGAAGTGTGCCCTGAGACATTGGTGAAGGTGACCAAGATGAAAGACAAGAGGAAGAATAGTAAGCTTGAGTTGCCAGGTACCTGCTATGACTTTCATGTTGGGAATTTTCAAAGTCTAGTTTCTATCCAATAGGTGGGATAATAAGAGAGTGCATGGTTAATAGGGTGGGATTAAGTAATAATGAGTGACAATCCCCATCAATTGTCCTCTTGCCACTCACAAGTGAGAATTATGTTTCAAACATTCTGGGACATGGTTGGAAATATGACTTATTTAGTCTCCACTTCAAGTAAACTCCACTTCAACTCCACTCAATCTCTCCCACAATTCTCCCAAACTTCACATCATCGCCCACATTGTTCAAGAGTTGGGAAGATTCTACCCAGTATCTTTCTTCACCAGGATTTGAAAGACTCGTCTTTACTCTCAAGATAGTTTGTGCTGCAAAATAGTTTGAATTGGTCCCTAGGTTGGGGCAAAATAAATGTGCCATCTGGTGGCCAGCTGAGTAGTGGCCACTGTTCCATTAAGACCAGCTGTTGGCAATAACTGGTAACATGTAGGAAATTACATATTAGGAGCTCTCTTGTGGTGCAGTGGTAGTGACCCAACCCCTGAACTGAATGTCCAGATTCAAGTCCCACTTACTCCAAAGGTGGGACATCTCTGAATAACATCTCTGAACAGGTTGATTAGGAAATAACACACAATCCTGGCCAATATCTCATTGGCTACAGAATTCCTTGAAAATCTGTCGCCAATTCAAGTAAAGTGATCAAACTTCACATGAAATATGGTGGTTTTCATTGATAACTTGGGATAAATGATTAACTTTTATTCCTAAAACCAAAACCAGTTGACTAGCTGTTGGCAACAGCAACAATTGTTTTATTGTCACAGTAAAAGTAACTTGAAATTTAGATTTAGCCATCGGTATCAATTAGCAGCTTGGGAGACAGCCAAAGCCAACTAACAATAAACTGATTCTTCACCAACAGGGCCACAGCCTCTACTGCTCTGGGCTTTATTACAATGAAGAGTGTAGCTACAGTTACTGCGCTGAAACTTCAAGAAGAAATATACTGCAGTCAGGTGTACCCACAACAAAAAAGGCAGCAGCAGCAGGTATGAGGGCAGACTTTGTAATAGATGAGGCGGGTTTTGTATTTTTTGCTGTGCTTATTAATTGGGATGTACCTGGCATTTTGAATGAATGTTGAAATGCATTATTTCACAGTGAGAGTGGGAATGAGGAAGACTGTAAGGGTTAGATTTCCTCGTTCCTGTGGCTATGTTACATGATGTGGTTACAGCAAGTACAGAGAAATCAAACAGGACCTTGTACAAGGGGGTGAACATCACCATCCACTCTTCAAATTTTTTTGCAGCAGTGTTCAGGTGATCCACAAAATCTGCGCCCAAAGTTGTAGCTGAGAAATTTGTTATCTGTCACAACAGTCCCATCCACAAAAAGCAAGACAAATCTAAGATAACAAGGTGTGGGGCTGGATGAACACAGCAGGCCAAGCAGCATCATAGGAGCAGGAAAGCTTGACGTTTTGGGCCTAGACCCTTCATCAGAAATAACTGGCTAATTACTGCCCCATCAACCTACTCTCCATCATCAGGAAAGTGACAGAAGGTGTCGTTAATAATTCTGTCAAGCAGCAATTGCTTAACACCAATCTGCTTACAGATGATCAGTCTGGGTTCCTCCAAGGCCACTCAGCTCTTGACATCATTACAGCCTGGGTCCAAGGGTGGACAAAAGGCCCTGAAATCCAGAGGCGAGGTGAAAGTGATAGCCCTTGACATCAAGGCTGCAATTGACCTAGAGTGGCATTAAGGACCCCTAGCATAACTGGAATCAATGGGAATTGGGGGCCAACTCTCTGCTGGTTGGAATCATACCTCTTGCAGAGGAAGACGGTCATGGTTGTTGGAGGTAAGTTATCTCAGCTCCGGGACATCTCTGCAGAGGTTCCTCAGGATAGTATTCTCGGCCAAATCATCCTCAGCTGTTTCATCATGACATTCCCACCACCTGAATCTCAGATTCTCCAGCATCTGCAGTTCCTACTATCTCTAAAGCTCTAAAAGCTTGTGTTTTCAAATAAACCTATTGGACTATAACCTGGTGTCGTGTGATTTCTGACCTTGTCTGCCCCAGTACAACACTGGCACCTCCACTTCACAAATGACAGAGGAGCATGCAGCCAATCCAATGGTGGCTTGGCAATTTCAGCAAAAATATACAAAACTAAATAAAAATAATGCTCAGTTTGAAGCTGTGTTTAAAGTTTCATTGTGACCAAGCTGCCAGGCTTTAGAAGGCTCGAGATGCACTGATTTCCAATTTGGATGAAGGAATTGAATGCCATATCTCCAAACTTGCAGACCACACTAAGCTGGGTGGCAGTGTGTGCTGTGAGGAGGATGCTAAGAGGCTGCAGGGTGACTTGGACAGACTGGCTGAGTGGGCAAATAGTCGGCAAATGTAACATAATGTGGATAAGTGTGAGGTTATCCACTTTGGTCACAAAAGCAGGAAGGCAGATTATTATCTGATTGGTGGCAGTTTAGGAAAAGGTGAGATGCAACAAGACCTGGGTGTCATGGTGCAACAGCCACTGAAGGTTGGCATGCAGGTGCAGCAGGCAGTGAGGAAAGCTAATGTCATGCTGGCCTTCATAGTGAGAGGATTTGAGTATCGGAGTAAGGATGACTTGCTGCAGTTTTACAGGCCTTGGTGGGGCCACACCTTGAGCATTTTGTGCAGTCTAATCTGAGGAAGGACATTCTTGCTCCTGAGGGAATCCAGCGAAGGTTCATCAGACTGATTCCCAGGATGGCAGGGCTGACGTATGAAGAAAAACTGGATCGACTGGGTTTATAGTCACTGGAATTTAGAAGAATGAGCGGAAATCTCATAGAAATGTATAAAATCCTGATGGGAATGGACAGGCTAGATGTGGGAAGAATGTCACCAAAGTCAGGGAAGTCCAGATCTTGGGGTCACAGTCTCAGAATAAGGGGCAGGCCATTCAGGACTGAGATGAGGAAGAATTTCTTCACTCAGAAAGTTGTGAACCTGTGGAAATTCTCTCTGATAGGAAGCTGTTGGGGCCAATTCATTAGATATATTCAAGAGGGAGCTGGACATGGTCCTTGCAGCTAAAGGGATCAAGGGTTATGTGCAGAAAGCGGGAGTGGGATTCTGAAATTGCATGATCAGCCATGATCTTATTGAATGATGGTGCAGGCTCAAAGGACCGAATAGCCTACTCCTGCAGCTATTTTCTATGTTTCTATGTTTCCAATTGAGAATGCCTAAACTGTTCACTGGCAGGAGTAGCTGGTGTCAGGGGAGGCAGGAAGGTGTTCCCTCCTCTACCCCCACCTCCATCCCCTTTGCTATCAGAACTCAAGCCCATTGTTATTCACTTGGGTTGGGAATCAGATCCCTCTCTCTTGTTCAAGATCGGAGTTCCTGCTCCTGTAGCATTCTATGGAGCCTCCCACACTTTACTAGAGGCTGAAAATTCAACCTGTTTATTTCCTTGTCAAGGAGTCTGTCAGGGACATGAGTCAGATGTTGAGCAGTTAACACTCCCCAGCACTGGGAGAAACTAATGGCTCAGGTTTCCCAGCACGTGAAATTCCCACCCAAGACTCCACGCCTAAACAACGCTTAGTCTTGACTCTGCCATCTAAGGAATGTCTTCTCTCTATCTGTCTAACTGAATTTTTAACATTTTAAACACATCAATCTGATCACTGCTTAATCTTTGACTCTCAAGGAAATAAAAGACAAGTTTATGGAACCTGATCTTACAATTTAACCATCGAAGTCCCAGGATCACTTCTGCTAATTGAACAGTAGGGACATAAGGAATCTGCAAGGGAATGGAGATAGGTTGAGTCACTGGGCAAAAACTTTGCATATGGAGCTCAATATGAGAAAATGTGAGGCCATGCACTTAAGTGAGAATATTCAAAAGCCAGCTTGTTATTTAAAAGGAGGCTCAAAAAATTGCAGCACAGAGAGATCTGGGTGTCCTTGTGCCCTGAAACACCAAAGGTTAGCATGCAAATGTGGTAAGTAACTCAGACAGTGAATGGAATTTTGGCCTTTATCATTAGGGAATTAGAGGTTAAAAATTGCGAAGTCTTGTCACAACAGTGCAGGGTGTTGGTAAGGCTGCACATTTAGAAGTATAAAACTTTGGTCCCTGTATTTAAGAAAGGACATAGTGGCATTGGAGGCAGTTCTAAAGAGATTCACAAGGCTGATTCCTGGGATAAAGGGGTTGACTTATCAAGGATGGCTGGAAACATTAAGCCTTTATTCATTCATGTTTAGAAGAATGAGAGGTGATCTTATTGAAACTTACATGATTCTGAGGGTGCTTGAAAATATAGATGTTGACAAGATGTTTCCAAAAGTGGGCAAATCTCCAACTAGAGGACATGAGCACAGAATAATGGGACACTCGTTTAAACCTGAAATGTGAAGGAATTTCCTCTCCTAGACGGTAGGGAATGTATATAATTCTCTACCTCAGAGAGCTGTGGAGCCTAGATCACTGAAAATATTTAAAGAGGAGGTAGACAGATGTTGAAATATTGAGGAGTTGGTATGAAAGAGGAGCTGAGGCCTAAGGCAGATCAGTCAAGATATTGTTAAATGGCAGGTCAGGCTTGAGGGGCTGATTGGCCTATTTCTTCTGTTCTTATGATCGATTCTCTCTGAGAGCAGATGCTTTTAATTCCTAATGTCCAGTTGATGAAAAACAAATACTTATCTGTGCCTTGTGTTTAACCCATAGAAACTGAATGCCTTTGAAACCACAGAATACCAGCCAGCCCATGTTCAGGCCAATGAATTTCAAAACCTCATTTTAGTCTTAAATGATCACACTGGGAACCATTGGCCTCACAATTGTCTACGGGCAATAATCAGTTTCAACCACCAGGTGTTCAGAGTCCCTTTCCCGATGTAACAGGATAATTCATCCTCTGCTACTGAGGTTGGATCATTTCAGGGGCTGTAATGCCTAAATGGCTGGATTACAGCCTGAGATATACACAAGTGGGTCGATGTAAAACGGCATTGATAATACAAAAGAAGAAGAAGTAAACAGTGTCTTAGAACTTTCCAAGCTTCACTAATGTGCCTTTGCAATATCCCTATCCAGTTACAGTCAATTATAACAGTTCATAGAAAACACTATTAAATTTAGCAAACTGAAGCTCATACCCACAGAGATAATTTATTGATAAAACCTGATCCATATTATTTGATAAAATTGATTTCACAACTAATTGGACAATTTAACAAAAAATTACTTATTTGTATCTTCACCATCAAGTTTAGATTAATTAAATCATAAATTCCATTGTGATTCCAGAGCAGATCCTCAAATTTTGATAAGACCCTGGACGTGACCCACAAATTTTGTTACATTCTGGTTCGGAGCAAATAAACTTTTTTTGCTAATGTTATCAAAATTTGCAATCCTGGTTACTCACTAAAAGATAAAACTACAAGATTCCATGGTTTTAAATAAACCAAGTAATGTTACTGCACAAATGTTATCAAAGCAAACAAGCAACACTATCAATCTTTTACTCTAACATCCAGAATTAACATGAGGCAATCATGAATTATTCAGCAAACTCTTAATGGGCACATCATAAATTGTGTATTAAATGGCAAACACCATAAAGTCAACAACCTACCCAGACATCAGTCATCACTGAATCACAAAGTTTTTTTTAAAACTCTGACTTCCTCACAAGAATTCAGCTCCTCTCCTTCGGTGGGTTAGACTGATCCCCAGCTGGTAGCAGCTTTAAAATTCCCCAAGTTCAAGCGTACACTCCTCACTCAAAAAGCACACAATTCCAGATCTCTCTTAGATCTGTTCCCAGACCCAGACCTTTTTGACTTCTTCAGTCGAACTGATACCCTAATGAGATTGCATTCCCCCCATGTGTTGGCCAGGCTCCATTTCAGAATCTAAACACAGGCATGATACCCACTTCTCAGCCACACTATAATGAATTCCTGCTTCTGGGGTTCCCTGGTCCCCAGATCTTGCGGTACTGAGCCGTCAGTGTCTCCTGGGGTTTCTATAGACCCAGATTCCCTCACAATTTTTAGAATAGTTTGGATTAACTGATGATTGTAAAATAGGAAAGCAGCCTTAAATGTGACCAAAACACCTAACCTTGAGCAATAAAAGTCCCGTTCATCAGTTCCTAATCAGCTTCTTCAGCACTAATTCACTGGGATGAAGTATCTAAACATGACATTTTTGTATCATGATTTACACAATTTACAGTTTGTTACTGGCTGCTTAATTCCCTAACCTTATGTGCAACCACTCTGACCAGCCAATCTAGAATACAATACTGTCACAGAAGAATGCTACAAAGAGAGAATACAAATACAGAATATGGGAGCAGGAGTAGGCTATTCAGCCCTTTGAGCTTGCTCTACCATTCAATATGATCATGGATGGTCATCTAACTCACTATCCTGTTCCCACTTTCTCTCCATACCCTTTGATTCCTTTAGCCCTCAGAACTATATTCATTTTCTTCTTGAAAACATTCAATGTTTTGGCCTCAATCATTTTCTGTGGCAGAGAATTTCACAGGCTCACCACTGTCTAGATGAAGAAATCTTTCTTTATCTCAGTCCTAAATGGCCTATCCCATATCCTTAGACTGTGACTCCTGGTTCTGGACTGCCTGATCATCAGGAACATCCTTCCTGCCTTTACCCTATCTAGTCCTGTTAGAATTTTGTTCATTCCTATGAGATACCCCTCACTCAATTAAACTCTGACGAATATAGCCTGAAATGAATATAATCCTGCCATCTGCGCAATAAATATATATAACCCTCAGCTGTAGGGGGTCTTGTTGTGCAGTGGTATTGTCCTTATCTCTGAGCCAGGACACCTCAGTTCAGGTCCCACCTGCTCCAGAGATGCGTAATAACATCCCTGATAAGATTGATTTAAAGTATCTATAAGCTTTATTTGTCTTTGCGCATGTCTCTCAGTGATACCCAACATTACCCCTGGAGGGATTGATTTTCTTCATCCAAAGTGTTTTCAACATAATGGTTGGTGCTGTGCCACTTTGAACTTAATGAATTTTTGTAATCAATCTTTGAAAATTTTGCTACCAGAAACATCAAACATGCATTTCGCCAGATTCAATATAGAGAGGAGATTAAGAGAACTAATTAACTCTTCCTGGTGACTTCCAACTCAATCTAAGAGCCCCCATGTCTCCCACAAGGCAATTTTTTTTTAATTGCAAATTTGACATCTTTGTTTAAGAAAACGGCAAAGGATAACCCAGGAAATTACAGACATCAACAGTGGGAAAACCGGCGAGGCCAGAATACAGGGTAAGGTAAATATGCACTTAGAGAAAAATAAATTAATAATAGACAGTCAACATGGCTTTGTCAAGAGCATGTCGCGTCTGATGAATTGTATTGAGTTCTTTGATGAGGTGATACAGGCAGCAGATGAGGGTAGTGCCATGAATGTTGTATAGTTGGACTTTCAGAAAGCATTTGATGCAATGCCACATGGCAGATTGGTTCGCAAATTAGAAATGTTTGAGATTGATGGGTCCTTGGCACCTTGGATTAGAAGTTACCCAAAAATTAGGAAACAGGGAGCAGTTGTAGATGGGCAGTTCTCAGAAGGGAGACAGGTTGAAAATGGCCAAGCACTTTCTGTGGCAGAGGATTCTACAGGCTCACCACTCTGTTGGTGAAGATAATTCTCTTCACCTCAGTCCAAAAGGCCCAGGGATTGATTGTGGACCCTTGTTTTCTATGATTTATAAAAATAATTGGAGGTAGATGTTGAGGGCAAAATCTCTAAAATTTCAGATACTAAACTAAGGAGAAGAGTGAATTGTGAGGATGAAGCTGAGCAACTTCAAAGGGACATTGTCAATGTGGCCAAATGTGCAGACATCTAGCAGATGAATTCCAATGCAGAGAAATGTGAGGTAGTGCATCTTGGCAGAAGAAACACAGAGAGATAATACAAGCTAATGGTATAACTTTGAGGGGAGCATGGGAGCAGAGGAACCTCAGGTTTTAACTGCATAATTTCTGAAGGTGGCCAAGCAAGTTGTAACAATTGTTAAGAAAGATTGCAGGATCCTTGGATTTATAAATAAGGACATGGTGTATAGGAAGCATGGTGGCACAGTGGATAGAACTGTTGCCTTACAGCACAATGGATCTGGGTTTAATTCCAGCCTTGGGTACCTGTGTGAAGTTTGCATGTTCTTCCCGTGTCTGCATGGGTTTCCTCTGGGTGTTCCAGTTTTCTTTCACAGTCCAAAGATGTTCAGGTTAGGTGGAGTGGTCATGGCAAGAAACATTATGGTGGGAGGTGGGTCTCGGTGAGATGCTTTTTGGAGGGTTGGTGCAGACTCAATGGGCCAAGTGGCCTTTTTCTGCACTATAGGTATTCTATAAAAGCGAAGACCACATTTGGAGTAATGTGTTCAGTTCTGTGCACCTTATTTAAGGAAAGATGTTAAAACTCTGGAGAGAGTACAAAGAGTGAGGGATTTTAAATACAACAAAAAATGAGAGAAACTGGGCTGATTTTCCTTGGAGTAGAGAAGATTAAGAGGTGACTTTTCTGAGGTATTCAAAATTATGAATGATTTTGACAGAATAATGAAGGATTTTTTTTCCACTGGTTAGTATGTCAATAACTATGGCTCACAATTTCAAGATAGACAGCAAGAGAGACGAGGAGAAACTTCTTTATTCAGAGTTGTTAGGATTTGGAATGTGCTGCCTGGGAGAGTGGCGGAGGTGGATTCCATATGAAGTTTCAAAAGAGAGCTGGATATATATTTGAAGGGATTAATTTAGAGGCCTACAGAGATAGGGTTGGAGAGTGAGTCTAGCTGGGTAGCCCTTCCAGGAGTCGGTACGGGCATGATGGGTCAAATGGCCTCATTTTCTGTACTGTAAAATTCTATGATTGTATGAGGGCAGTGTGTGTGGAAATCAGTCAGAAGAGCCCTACCCTTCCCACTGACCGATACCCAATACCCCCAATTTGCATCCACCTATCACCAGCCCACCTACCTTCCCCCAGCCCCACCCCTCCTCCCTGTATTTATTTCCCAGCTCCCTTCCCCCTCCCCAGTCCTGATGAAGGTCCTGGGCCTGAAACATTGACTCTCCTGCTCTTCTGATGCTGCCTGACCTGCTGTGTTCTTCCAGCTCCACACTGTAAAGAATCTGACTCCAGCATCTGCAGTTCTTGCCATCTCAGAAGAGTACTTTGTCTGTAAACAGAGTAAAGTCACTGTATTATTCCTGTCACAATAGAAGCAACTATAGTTGAATTTGTGGTCTGTGTTCAAAGCATTTTCACCACCTCAACTTGATCCAAAGCTGTTTTAAAATCAATGGAATACTTCATGATATGTAGCCACTTTGTTATGTAGGAAATGGCATCACATTTCAGCACAGCAAGATTGAACAAGAGCAATGTGGTAATAACCAGGTACCTTGTTTGTTGGCTGAAGGATAAATATTGTACAGATATATACAAGAAAGGCGAATATTGCTCATGTCTCCAGTATAACACTCTTGCTCTTCTTCTTGTATTATGGGATCCTTTTAAAGAGGGCAGAAGATGCCTCAATTTAATCCCTCATCATAAAGACAGGACGTCATCAGACAGTCACTCCCTCACCACCGCCCTGAAGTATCAGGCTGTGTTTTATGTTCAGATCGTAGATGTAGAGCTTGAGCCCACAACCTCTTGCCTCAGAGGTGAGAGTGACGCCCGGCTAACACAGAGACTTTGTCCTTCTAAGATCTCAGTAGACCAGAAGTTCAAGGTCCAATGAAAAAATAAACAAACCTCTGGGAGATAGTGAGGGTGATCTTTGTTCAACTGGTCCCCAGACAGAAAATTTTTCTGCGTGAAATCCTGGTGGTTCACTCACAGAAAAATCAAACAAGGTGTGAGATTTTGCATATATCACCTGCCCTACTGTTCATGGAAATAAGGATTGTTAGTTCCTGTATCATTTCCTATGGGCACCAACTTGCCAGAAAAATAATGGGACTATTCCTCAACAATATAACTGTTACGATAGCTATTCACCAATTTAAAGCAACCTTCCCCAAATTGAATGAGGTTTGGATATTTAAATCCAACAAATCAACTATCTCACCAGCTATGTCGACCCTAGGGTGAAATCCATGAGGACTGGGGACTTATCAACTCACAATTCCAACAAGTTATTCAGAACTACCTTGCCTGGTAATTGTAATTTTCTTATGTTCCTCCCTCCCTGTTCAATTCCTGACTTCCAGCTATTTCCAAGATGTTACTTTTTTCCCCTCTGTAGTGAAGACCAATGCAAAATATCTGTTCAATTAATCTACCATTAATTTATTCTCCCTTGCTAATTTCCCAGACTCATTTTCCACAGGAAGTATCGTGTGAGTTCTGATAATTCTATAGAAATCACAGTCAGTGGTGTTCTTGTACATACACTTCCGTGCCATTTTCAACTCACTGCAAGTGACAAGGGACGTGACGAGAAGGGGAAATAATGGGGTGAGTTGACATTAAAGAGAAGCTCACTCGTTCTCACCACTTTAGTCATTAAGTGTTGGGTGAGAAGGTCCATGGATGACTTCCTGCACTCATCAGCAACTAAGGCCCATAAGAGTTCCATTAATAACAGTTAAGGTCTCAACTCACCATTTCCCCAATTGTCTGCCTTCCCTGGGAACAAGAAAGGGAAACCATGGTGGCTGACTGTTAGGTTGGTATGGGAGTCACCAATTGTCAGAAACTTGCCTCTGAAAGTCACCTGTCTGACCTTGCCTCCCCTGTTCCCTGCTCTACCCATGACCCTCACTCCATGGGAGGCAAAAGAGAGGCATTAAGCTTCTCATCTCTGGTCCACACAAAGAATGGGCCAGACTGGTGGACTTTAGGATGCAGAATCTGATGGTTTGTGATTGGCCAGCTGCTTCTGTTGCCAGTGTCAGAGATTGTGAAAAGGTGAGATACTTGCCCTCACTCACACGTTAACTCTGAACAAGCTGTAGATTGAGTTTTCTTAACAAATGAGTGGCATGTTAGTCACCACCAAAAACACTCACCCCTAACCCACACTTTTAACAAAAGAGAAAATTCCACCCATTGTGTTTATTGCTAATTATTGTAATTATGATGTCTGTTGGCTCAAATTTAATGTTTGCACAAGATTAGGAATAATCTCTGTTCTAAATTTTACTTCATCCAACAGCAGTCCTTCCTAATCCAACAAATTTTATGTGGGCATAAAAAATCCATTGGGCAATTCAAAGAAGGTAGTTCGTCCTAGTATTCTGGCTAATATTTATCCCTAACTAATAAGCAAAATAGATTATCTGTTGGTGTTTTGTGACCTTGCTGTGTGCTAATTGGTTGCCATTATAACATGCTTCATTGGCTGAAAAGTGCAGTGGTAAAGGATGCTGTAGAAATGCAAATGTTCCTTTTTTACTTAAAATGACTGTAAAAAGTATTTTGCTAATTATTGAAGAATTGTGAAGTCTAGCTGAGGGAATGCTCTGGTGATCTATCCCTTGTATCAAGGCCAGTTTGATATTTCACTGCTGTATCAGTGTGTTAGAGTAATGGCTATATCGTAATGCCTGGAAATTATGTGAATCATCACCTTTAACAATTATTAAAAATCAGAAGTCTTAGTAAAACTTCAGCCAACATGTGGAACAATACCTGTTACTTATTACTGGACACAATCACGAGGATGAAAACTTGTGTGACAGTGTAAAATGGGTGAGAGTCCACAGCCGGTTCTACATCTTTCTCAATTATTATTTCAGTTTCTGTAAAATGTGACACTCACTCACTATCAGCTGTTTGAAGCAATTGTACAGTTTCCCATCACTTGCTCACACAAAAACTGTAATGTCCACATGTCTATTTCAGTTATACGTTCAACTATTTCTCATGTTGTCATTACCTCCAAGGACTTTGCTTTCCTGCTGATTAAAAATGCCCAATATCAAGAGTCCAGTTCTAAAAATAACACCATAATCAGAAAACTGATATCTTAGAAGCAGAACATCCTACAAGCATAATGATTACAGCTGCAAAGAAACTACTGCACTCCCTTAATAAGACCAAAATACTACAGATGTTGGAAATCTGCACTCCCTTCCTTGGTTCTGAAAGTCAACATCAGTAACAGATGCTCAATTTTATCTGATGGGGCAATGGAGAGCTGAGGGTCAGCCAGCACCTCGCCCCCATTTTCTGTGAGTCGTGATATTGTACCTGAGGGAGTTTTGAGTGTGATTCTACCACACTCGTTGATGGTCGATCTCCCAGTCAACAGGGAAATGTAAACATTGCTCTGGTATTCCAAGCCCTGCACAAGGGCGTTGATTCAACAAGGATTCTCACACATTAACAGCACAGCCATTTTCCATTTTCTATAGAGGAGACACTGATATGATCTTTCAGGCTTGTATTCAGAATTACAATTAATCAGTGTCTAAACTGGGAAGAAAGCTAGGCCCACCCTGCAGGGAGGGTTCCACAAAACAGAAGAAAGTGGAAATCTATAAACCCTTTATCTTTGTCCAATTCCCTCATCTATGGACTGTGTTTATCAAATAAAATCATATTAAAAGGTTTATTGACTCTGATGTATTCAGTACAAGGTTGTTATATGATAGCTACATGCCTTCTCAGCCTTTCACTCACATCAAAGTCAGTGGCAGGTGAGCAGACAGTGACCATGTGCTCCCTTCCTGACACCTGAATTTCAGATAATTACAGCAAGTCACTCTGCTGCCGCCAGGCATGTTGTTTTATTTTAGCTCTTCAAGGTATGAATAGATCGCGATGTTCTGACAAAGTCTTTTACAAAAGACACTGACATCTTGGGTCAGCTTCACAAATTCAGAATCAACCAACCGATTATCCCTATCCTGAGGGTTCTCTAAATAAAAAGATTGATAAGGAGATAAAGCATTAACACCACAAACACTGTAATCTTAAGGATCAGAATGGAAATTCCTGTATTATCAATGTGCTAAAGATGATAATAGTCCAGTTTAAATTGGATAGCCCTGCAGGCAGCTGTTCTACTCTCTGAACCTTCTTCTTAAATTCAATAAAATATAAAACCTGGCTTGGGGTAAACTGGCAAAAGTGTGACCCCAACTTTGGCATTTAAATCCAGCTAGTGTGAGGAGAGAGGAAGGTTGAGGGAAAAAGGTAGAGAGAGCAGAATAAACAAGGAGAATGCCAGAAAACAAGGGGAATGGATATTCCAGATGAGGGCTGACATTATTAGCCTGATATCCAATGGCCAGACTGTTATCATTCCAGCATGGGTGGGAGGTGTATGTGGGGCCCTGCAGAATCCCTGTCATAACAGATTCCAAAGGGATTTTCCAGGAAATGGGAGATTCCACTGAGCATTTCCTCCAAGCCTGGAACCCTCTGAAAGTATAAATTTAAACCAGACACTTTGGATAGTTCTGATGAAATTAAACAGAATAATTACTCAGGAAAAGATAAACTATTAAATTCACAATCGTAATCCTGAGTGACTTTTCAAATGATTCCCATACTTATTTTACAGACACCCAACTACATCTCCTTTAGACCCCGTACAGTCCCCCAGGACCTGACATCTCCCCCTCCCAGACGACCCAAGCACCCCATCAGATGCCCCAATCGACTGACCCAGGTCTCCCTGCCTGGGAACCTTCCTTACTCCCCACCTTGCTGCATCTGATCTGATCCTCTGGGAACAGAACTCCTGCCAGACTCAATCCAACCTGATACCACCTGAGTCCCTCTGGGTCCTCTCTCTCAGCCCATCCCCAAAGGACCTTGGGCTTCCTGAGCCAAACACGTCCCTTCACCTCCCATGACACAAAACAGAAATTCTGGAAAAACTTAGCAGGTCTGGCAGCATCTATGGAGAGAAAGCAGAATTAACATTTCAGGTCCAGTGACCCTTCCTCAGAACACTTCAGAACTGCCCTCCATGACCCTTGCTGGATCCATTTCTTGCACCCACCCCAACCTAACCTAAGCATGACCTGGCCTATTTCCACCTTGCAGCCTCGCATCGTACCCACGCAACAAAATACCCTCTACCCAACTCATATTATCTTTACCTAGCACCCAACCAGTGATGCCCATGTCCTACATTCCATGAATGAATAAAAAAACTACTTACCTGGCACCCCACCCACTACCTACTGGCATCCATCTTACCTGGTAACCTGGTGCCTTATCCTTCTAGAACCCTATTCATCTAGCCCCCTACTTCATCCATCTGGAATCCTACTCCTCTACTCATTGGGCATCCTACCCTCCCAGTGCCCTAAATTTACACTTACCTTGGGCATATTTCACAGCAGGTGGCCAAGTGACCTTTACATTTCAGGTTACAGCCGCTGCCTGCTGTGAAAAGGGGAGCATGGTTTGCCTTTCCATGACAGCTCTATGTTTGGAATAGCATCAGAGCAGAAGTACAGCTCCAGATTTCTGAGGGAGCCCTAATTAGAATTTCATTTGGGAAATGCCGAACTCTCTCTATTTGTGAAAAAAAGGCACAAGTGACGCTCCTTGGAAAATTCATTGATTACATTGACATGTAAATGTTTTCAAGAGGGGATTAATTTGAACGTAATTGCTTAGCAAAGTGTAAATTAAATAAGGAGTCTGCATTCACCATAATAAATATAACAAATGTGATTGAGGATTGTCCTTCCTATTACGTTAAGAATGATGTACAATGCTAGCAATCTGGGATACAATACCCAATACAGTAACACTGTCTCTGGGCTATTTAAACAATATCCAATAGAGTTACATTATTACTGGGCTATTTATACAATACTTGACAGACTGACAATGTCACTGGGACAATTATAATTCAACTTTAACATCTTTACTGTTAGCACAACTAACAAATACAGCATTTGTTGTCACTTTGACCGAGGTTTGTAAAAGTAATGGTGCCACATTAACAGTGTTGGCATCTTTCAGAGTTCACCAAGGTAATTCAGTCCTTGTATTGAAAACAGAGAAGTCCAATGCACAAGACCCTCACTGCCTGGGTCTTACACTTCCTTTTACTTCTCTTATCTTCTCTGGCTAATTCTCCATTACTAGATCCAATAGCAAATCTTCTCTTCTTTTGACTTGTAATTTCTGGTTTGGAAAGGAGTTCTCTACACATTGTACAGGGGCTTTCATTTCCTTATGCCTTCCATCTAGTGTTCCATCCAATTAATATTAGGGCTGTAGAAATCCCATGACAATCATTCCATGATTTTATTTAATTCTCTAACTTTTCCGTGTATTTCTTCCACCAATTACCTTCCACTGTTAGGTAGTTTGTAGATTGCACCTATGAGTCTGATGGATTCTGAATTGCCTTTTGTCTCTATCCAAATGGATTCAATCTTTATTGCAGTAGCTGCACCTCTTTTTCCTCAGTCATTGTGATGCTGAGTAAGTACAGCTACTCCCTTACTATTGTTTCTAAATATGTTACAGCCTGCAAAGTTTAATTCCCACTCCTGATGTTTCTGTAGCCATCTCAGTAGCTCCAGCTGTGTCTGGTTCCTCCCATCCTTGCTTTCTGCTCCCTATTCTATTACAGATGCTGTGCATTGCAGTATAGATATTTTTACTCATTTTTGGTAGCCTTTCCTCTCACTGTATGTTTACCTATCTTTTAAGGCTATTGTTCCTTAGCAATCAATGTCCTCCTTTACTTAGCTCTTTCCTATGATATCTTGGTTTGATTGGGTTACACATTGGACTGATTAGGGTTCTTACAGATCTTCCTCCCTTTACCAGTTTAAAGCAGTTGGTCAAGTTATAGTTATTGTTTCTGGCAGGCGACATGTTCCAGTTTGGTTCAGTCAGAACCTGTTTCATCAATACAGCTCCTTCCTGCACCAGAACTGGTGACAAAGTCTCATTAAGAGGAGTCCCTCATTCCTATACCAGGCTTTTGACTGCCTGATAGTTCTCCTGTTCAGTCTGCTCCTTTGCCAATATGCATGTGGCTTGGACAATTATACAGGGATTATTACCCTTGACATCCCGCCTGTTTAGTCAGAGCCTAACTCTTTCAGCAGGACTTCCTGCCCGTTCCTTGGTCATTCTTCCACTATGAACCACAGGCTTACTTTCCAAGTACCTCTACAGCTGCCATATGATATTCTTTACCCTGAGATGGATAGGCAACACACCCGTCAGGTATGTCACTCTTTGATGATAGGAGATCAAACACAATATGAACACAGATCAGTACGAGAATCTGATAAAATGTACAAAACAAATGAGAAAAGCGTGGATGCGTAGAAGCCACCATCTCCCATCAGAAAGTTAGCAACTGCACAAGTATGGTGAGCTGCTCTGTTGTAATTAGGGAAAAATGTGGAAACATAAACATTAAGAAATGTGGATGATCTTCATAAGAGGCTGCGGTTTGGAGAGATAAGTGGGAACACAGAGCTGGGACTTTCCATCTCTGTTTACATTCTACTGAACTAAAAACTTCATCCAAAACATTGACAATGTTAATATTTTATTATTTTGGCAGACTACTGTAGGCAGCCCCACTAAAGAAGAACTAGCTGTTGTAGACTAGTTGTCAAATATGTGTGCTTTACTTCCTCTTATCGCCTCAGAAATATTTGGGAATCTGCACCAGAAGAATGTTACGGCAGTGACAACGCTATTGAGATAGTCTTGAAATTGCAGCAAATTATAGTGCATGTAAATTATGTCTATAATTTTTATTTGCTGCAAAATCCTCTCGTCCCTTTTCAAACACCTTGAATAGCTAATTGTTATCATTCATCAATCAGATTAATGACAATTGTAAATTTCCTCACTATGCATCGGTTTATTTTAGTTTTAACAAATTCTGAAGGATATTTACAATAAAATTCTACTATTTCAGACTTTGGCAGTAAGAAATGTTCCACAATTACTAATAATTCAATGACTGTGATTTCAAAATAAATTTACATGCAATTAACGATATTAAAATAATATGCATTCAAATCCTGAAATAAACATATCAAGACAAGGGAAAGGGCTGGATGATTTAAGATCGGTAATTATAATGTTCTCTTGCCTCAGAATAGGTTTATTCAACCTTTCTTTATTATTAATCTCAAACTGCATTTTGAAACAGCAACTGGTCTAATTTCTAGTGTACAGTTAAGTTAAAGATTTATTGTAAAAATTCTATTTTTACCTGTAACATTTTGGAGCTTCTGAGTGTGATTGTGCCCAGACATTTTCACTTCTAAAGACCTCTTCAATGATAACATGGATTCTTGAGGCTGAAATGCTGGCTTAACCCATGTTTACATCAAGCCAGCATCTTAGTAAAGGAGTTGGATTCATCAGCAGGAATGGCTATCCTAACGATCGATAAGGGACTGACTGACTATTAAATTGTTCGTTAGTACAACATGTCAGCGGCTAACACCTAATTGAACATTCTTGGCTAATTGTGACCAGCTGATTGGGAGTTAACAAATCATTGCAGAGAAAGGCTTTGGGTACTCTTGTGATGCAGAGATAGTGTCCCTATTCCTGGGCTGGGAGGCCTGGGTTAAGTCCCACCTACTCCAGAGGTACACAACAATAATGTCTAAACTGGTGATTAGAAAAATAGGTTAATTTAGAAAAAAGAGAAAGGATTTCTCCCCACTCCCAACTATTGATGGCTTGTCTTTGCCCATAATGCATTTTGCATGTAAATATTGAATTGGCTACATGGGTGTTTTTACTGATAGTCATTAAGAAAAGCACAAAAAAAAAGTTTAAGGTGATTTTGGTGATGGGAGGGTCACTCAATTTTGTGTGATAACACTTCTGGGGGAAATAAAGAAAGAAAAAAAAATTCACCTTCTCTGAAAAGCTGACTTAAAAAGCTGCAGGAGGAAGGGAGTGTGTTGCGTTCTTTTATGCCATGTAAGCATACCAGTCATATGACAAGGACTGAGAAGACAACAATGTGAGTTCTTTATTTGAATATGATATACATGTAATAGTAACTGAGATGCTATGTGCATGTCTGATCTCAAGCACAGAGTCATGGGACTGCAGTAGCACATTCTGTGCTGCAAAGGATAATGATTGATGGCAGTTTAGCGAGTGTTCTTTTAAAGATACATGTACACCATGTCACGACATTCCCTTTATTTCTATTCTAAAGAGTTACCTCTAAAGAATCAAACTAATTACATGCAAGCAAGAGAAAACAGCATTCTGCCTGAATATACCCTGATACAAAGTAACAAATCTACAAGACAAAACATCCTTTCCACCTTGTCAAAACCATTCAAGATGCCATAAACCTCTAACAATTCACCCTTCACTTTTCTGAACTCTAGGGGAAACAAGACCAGCCTGTCTAATCTTTCGTCCTAAGACAACCTGTTTATTCTCAGCACCAGTCCAGTTAACATCCTCTGAATTGCCTCCAATGCCTTTCCATCATTCTTTACATAAAGAGACCAACCTAGACCAAAACAGCATTTAAGATGTGGTCTCACCAGTGCCCTGTACAACTGATGCAAAACATCCTTACTTTTTTATGTGACTCTGCTCACAATCAGGGATAGCATTCCATGAGTCCTTTTCATCACTTGCAGTATTAACTTTTTGTGACTCTCACACTAACAATTAGATCACTCTTTACCTTTGAATTCTGCATTCACTATCTAAATCTGCTTTCTTGTATTCTTCCTGCCAAAATGAACATCTTTGTATTTGCCCACAATATGTACTCCACCTGCAAAATTTTTTTTCACCGATTTAAATAACATATATCAGTCTATAGATAACAAGCATGGGGCTGGATGAACACAGCAGGTCAAGCAGCATCATAGGAGCAGGAAAACTTGACGTTTCGGGCCTAAACCCTTCATCAGAAAGGGTTTCTGATGAA
>JAHRHZ010000048.1:1332192-1361193 GCA_024137785.1 Ginglymostoma cirratum | reverse complement strand
TTCATCAGAAACCCTTTCTGATGAAGGGTTTAGGCCCGAAACGTCAAGTTTTCCTGCTCCTATGATGCTGCTTGACCTGCTGTGTTCATCCAGCCCCATGCTTGTTATCTCGGATTCTCCAGCATCTGCAGTACCTTTTATCTCTCATATATCAGTCTATATTCTTGTTATATAAAAACTGAAAGAACTGCGATGCTGGAAATCAAGAACAAAAACAGAAGTTGCTGGAAAAGCTCAGCAGGTCTGGCAGCATCTTTGAGAAATGAAAATTAACGTTTCCGGTCCAGTGGCCCTTTCTCAGAACTGCTAGCGGCTGGGGAAATGTCGGTTTTTATGCTGAAGACAGGGAGTGGGGTAAGAAGTAAATGATAGGTGGGGATAGAGCCCAAAGAGAGAGAAGACAGTTGGACAGTCAAAGGAATAGATAATGATCTAGCTAGAAGAGTGAATAGCTGTTAATAGAGACTGTTAGTGGCTAACAATAGGTAGTGTGTAATGGCAGACTATGCGATAACAAGGCCTGATGTGTGGGGTTGGAGTTTAGGGCATGGGAGAGCTCAGGCACTAAAATGATTGAACTCGATATTGAGTCCAGAGGGCTGCAGGGTCCCCAAGTGGAAAATGAGGTGCTGTTCTTCCAGCTTGCGCTGAGCTTTGTTGGAACACTGTAGAAGCCTGAGACAGAGGTGTTGGCCAGGGAACAGATGGGAGTGTTAATGTGGCAGGCAACTGGAAGCTCAGGGTCTTTTTTGAGGCCGAACGTTGATGTTCTGTGAAGTGGTCACCCAACCTATACTTTGTTTCCCCAGTACAGTGGAGACCACATTGTGAGCAGTGAATGCAGTAGACTAGATTGTATGAAGTGCAGGTAAAGTGCTGCTTCACCTGGGAGGTATGTTTGGGCCCATGGATACTGAGGAGGGAGAAGGTAAATGGGCAGGTGTTACACCTTCGGCGGGTTGCAGGGGAAGGTCATGTGGGGCTGTGGAGGGGTTGTCGGTAGTGAAGGAAGAGTGAACCACTGTGTCCCGGAGGGAATGGCTCCTGCGGAAGGCAGAAAAGGCAGGGGAGGGGATATGTGTCTGGTGGTGGCATCTTGCTGGAAGTGGTGGAAATGGCGGCTAATGATCTTCTGGACATGGATGCTGGTGGGATGGTAGTTAAGGGCAAGGGGAACCCTGTCGCTGTTGTGGGAGGGGAGAGAAGGGATGAGGGCAGAAGTGCAGGAGATGGGTCAGGCCTGGTTGAGAGCCCTGTCGACAATGCTGCTGGAGAATCCTCAATTGAGGAAAAAGATGGACATTTCGGAGGCTCTCTTGTCAATGTTGGCCTGGTCGGAACATATAATATGGAGACAGAGGAACTGGGAGATTGGAATGTAGTGTTAACAGGAAGCTGGGTGTGAGGATGTATAGACCAGGTAGCTGTGAGAGTCAGTGGGTTTGTAATGGATATTAGTGGCCAGTCTATCCCCAGAAATGGAAACAGAAATGTCAAGGAAGGTAGACAGGAGTCAGAGATAGACCAGGTGAAAGTGAGGGCAGGGTGGAAATTGGAAGTGAAATCAATTAACTTATCCAATTCCTGATAAGACAGGAAAGCAGCTCCAATGATATCATCAATATATCAGAGAAAGATATTGGCGGGGGTCAGAGTAGGACTGTTACATGGAATATTCCAGATACCCCATGAAGAGACAGGCATAACTAGGGCCCATCTGGGTACTCATGACCACCTCTCTTACCTTAAGAAAATGAGAGGAGTTAAAAGAGTTGTTGAGGGTGAGGATGAGCCTAGCCAAGTGGAGGAGGGTTGTGGTGGTTGGGGATGGTTCAGGCCTTTGCTCCAGGAAGAAGTGGAGAGCCCTAAGACCATCCTGATGGGGGAGTGCATGTGAAAAGGGATTGCATGTCCATGGTAAAGAGAAGGCGGCTGGAGCCTGCGAACTGGAAATTCTGAAACTGACGTGAAGTGTCAGAGGAATCATAAACGTACATGGGCAGGGATTGGACCAGGGGACAGAAGACTGAGTCAAGGTAGGAAGAGATGAGTTCTGTTGGACAGGGGCAGGCTGAAACAATTCTCTTCTCTTCCCACCTAGAGTTGGTCTTTTTTCCCCGGTCCAGTCCGTGCTCACTTTACATGCGCGATTCCTCTGATGTTTTACACCAGTTTTAGAATTTCCAGTTTGGAGGCTCCAGCTGCCTCCTCTCTAACATGAATGTACAATCCCGTTACACATCCATTCCCCACCAGGTTGGTCTTAAGGTTCTCCGTTTCTTCCTGGAGCAAAGACCTGAACTATCCCCAGCCACCACCTCCCTCTTCTGCTTGGCTGAGTTTGTCCTCACCCTCAACAATTCTCCTTTAACTCCTCTCATTTTCTTCAGGTCAGAGGGGTTTCCATGGGAACCTACGTGAGCCCCAGTTATGCCTGTCTCTTCATGGGGTACGTGGAACATTCCTTGTTTCAGTCCTATTACACCCCCTCACCCACAATTCTTCCTACGATATATCAATTATATCATCGGTGCTGCTTTCCTGTCTCTTCCGGTATTGGAAAAGTTCATCGATTTTGCTTCCAGTTTCCACAGGCCCTCACTTTCATCTGGTCTATCTCTGACTCCTCCCTTCACTTCCTTGATATCTCTGTTTCCATTTCCGGGGTTAGATCAGTCAATAATATCCACTATAATCCCATCAACTCCCACAGCTATCTGGTCCTTGCACCCTGTTTCCTGTAAAGACTCCATTCCATTCTCCTGGTTCCTCCGTCTCCATCGTATATGTTCTGATAAGGCCAATGTCAACAAGGGAGCTTCCGAAATATTTACCTACTTCTTCAACCAAGGACTCCCCAGCACCGTTGTTGAAAGGCCCTCAACTAGGCCTGACCCATCTCCCACACTTATGCCCTCATCCCCCCCTTCCCTCCCACAACAGCGACAGGGTTCCCCTTGTCCTTACCTACCATCCCACCAGCATCCACATCCAGAAGATCATCAGCCGCCATTTCTGCCATCTCCAGCGAGATGCCACCACCAGACACATATTCCCCTCTCTTCCCTTGTCTGTCTTCCACAGGAACCATTCCCTCTAGGACACCCTGGTCTAATCTTTCTTCACTGTCAACAACCCCCACAGCCCTGCGGCACCTTCCCATGCTACCAGTGAAGGTGCAACACCTGTCCATTTACCTCCTCCCTCCTCAGTATCCAAGGGCCCAAACATACCCTCCAGGTGGAGCAGCACTTTACCTGCACTTCCCAGAATCTAGTCTATTGCATTCGCTGCTCACAGTGTGGTCTATTCTACATTGAGGAAACAAAGCATAAGTTGGGTGATTGCTTCACAGAACATCTACGTTTTGCTCGCAAAAAAAGACCCTGAGCTACCTGTTGCCTGCCACTTTAACACACCTCTCTGTTTCCTGACCAACATTTCTATCTCTGGCTTGCCGCTGTGTTCCAGTGAAGCTCAACGCAAGCTGGAAGAACAACACCTCATTTTCCACTTGGGGACCTTGCAACCCTCTGGACTCAATATTGAGTTCAATAATTTTAGTGCCTAAACTCTCCCATGTTCCAGTCCATACCAGTCCTTGTTATCACATAGTCTGTCATTACACACTACCTATTGTTATTCCCTAACAATCCCCATTTACAGCTATTCACTCTCCTAGCCAGATTGTTATCCATTTCTTTGTCTGTCCAACTGTTCTTTTCTCTCTTTGGGCTCTATCCACACCTGCCATTTACTCCTGAACCCCTCCCCGCCCCCCTGCCTCCTGCATATACACCAACATTTTCCTAGCAACCATCAGTTCTGAGGAAGGGTCACTGTACCTGAAACATTAAACTGATTTCTCTTCAAAGATGCTACTAGACCTGCTGAGCTTTTCCGACAACTTCAGTGTTTGTGTATATTCTTGATGTGTCCTCTTAATAACATTTTTTCGTACCTATCTTTGCGTCAACTGCAAATTTAGCCACCATGCCTTTGATCCCCTCATTGGGCATTATTGATGATCAAATTGTAAAATGTCAATACAGACCCTATGGAACTGCACATGCCACGTTCTGCCAATTGGAAAAGGACCCATTTATTCATACTTTCTCGTTCATGGCAGCCAGCCAATCATATATCCATGTTAGTATGTTACCCCCATACTGTGAGCTCCTACTTTGTCCAATAGCTTTGTGTGGGACATTGTTAAATGGCAAGTTCAGTTGATCAACATGTTACACCTTCAAGTGATTCCAGTAAACTGGTTAAACCAGATTTCCTTCTCACTAAACTAAACTGGTGTGAGTCATAGGAACATAGTCATACAGCATTCGGTCCACCATGTCTATGCTGATGTGCTTGTCCAGATGCTTCTTAAATGTTACAAGAGTACCTGCCCCCTAGGCAGTGTGTTCAATGTTTCTACCACCCTCTGGGTAGAAAACAATTTTCCTCAAATGTCCCCTAAACCATTTACTCCTTGTCCTGGATGGTGTCAAGCTTCTTCAGTGTTGTTGGAGCTGTACCCATCCAGGCAGGTGGGGCGTATTCCATCACACTCCTGGCTTGTGCCTTGGAGATAGTGACAGGCATAGGGAGGTGAGTTACTTACTACAGTATTCCTAGTCTTTGACTTGATCTTGCAGCCATTCAACTGAAACATTCAAGACGGCATTGGATGATCATTTGGATAGAAATAATGTCCAAGGCTATGGGGATAAAATAGGACACTGGCAGTAAGTAATTATGCTCATTTATTGAGCCAGTGTGGGCACGATGTGATTCAGTGAAGAATCCTGATTAATGTCAGAAGATCTGGGAGACAAATAGGGAATCTATCCTGGAGCAGCTAGCACTTAGGCCAGGACCTAAGTATATATATATGCTTCACCCTGCCTCCAGCAGTTACTGAAGACATTGTGCATCTCGTGTGGTGTCAGAGACAGAAAACTGCCAGTGGGTTTAACCTGAGGGTCACCACATCTCAGGTGAGGAGCAAGATTAAGAAATCAGGGTCTTTAATGATGACCTCTGCCCATAGAGTTTCACATGCTGTTTGCATCACCCTACATCACAAACAACAGCATCAAACAGGAAGGTCGTAAGACAAAGCACTGTGAGCAGACTAAGTGTTGTAATCTGTTTTGTGGAACAGGGTGCCCTGGACAAAAGCTGCCCAAGTCACAGTCAATTACACAAAGGGTGAGGACCCAGGAGGCACAGGCAGACACAGCCATCCACTCACCAAGCCCTATACAATGAGGAGAACAGTGCAAAGGAGGGTGCAGAGTGGTAAGAAGAAGCAAGAAAAAAAGTGAGATGTTGACAAAGACTATCCTCTGAACCTGCATCTCCTTCCCAGACCAAACCAATGAAGGAGGACCCAGCAGGAGGACACCTGGGACAGTGGCAGCTGGTGAAGAAGGCCATGAAGAAGAGAGGCCAAGGAGGGACTAAAGCACCTCCCAGGGGCAAGAGGCAGCTGTTCTCTGACTTGAGCGATAGGGATTACTGCTCTCCAGCTCAAGACGGTGCCTCTAGTAGAAGGAGTGAAATGTTAAGGAGCTGGAGGAAAAGAAATGCAAGCTCCAGAAATTGGTGAAGTAGTCAGTACATCCCAACTCTGGGAAAACAGGAATGGCAACATCCTCTAGCAGTTGTCTGTCTCTAATGAGGGAGCAGCCTTGGGGAGTATGATAACTTTCTTTTTACTGTTGAAATGGGCCATAATGTGAACAGATTTGCCACATGGGCAACAAAGATTAGGGTACCTTGTGTACAAAGATAATATTGGCTTCTGCCATAGCACAGCCCAAGGGAGGCTGGAGTGCTGATGATCACATTAAAGTATCCAGATTTGAGGAAGTCCTTCTGACAGTAGATGATAGCAGTTTTGAACCTGCAGGTTCTCTAAAGGATTAGGAAGCTATAGTCAGTTTGTATAACCTCCTTTATGATCATTTAGCCACCTTCAGCTGCTTCACAATGATGTTCCCTCAAACATAAGGTCAGAGTGGCTATTTTTGCCAATGATTGCACAATGTTTAGCAACACTCACCATTCCTCAGATACTGAGACCATCCACATCCAAATGCAGCAGCACTTTGACAATATGCAGGTTCGAGCTGACAAGTGGCAACTAACAATTGCGTTGCACAGGTGCCAAGAAATGACCATCTTCAACAAGAGAGAATCTCTCCATTGTTCCTTGACATTCAATAGCATTATCCTCACTGAATTCTCCACTATTAACATTGTGGAGGGTACCATTGACCAGAAACTGGACTTGCCACATAAACACAGTGGCTACAAGACAAGGTCACCCAAAGCTTGTCCACCATCTACAAGGCACAAATCAGGAGTATGATGGAATACTCTCCAATTTCCTGGATGGGTGAAGCTCCAACAACGCTCAAGAAGTTTGAAGGCACTTGAGACAAAGGAGGCTGTTTGATTGGCACCACATCCACCATTTTCAACATCCATTCCATCTACCACTGACACTCAGTAGCAGCAGTGTGTGCTATCTACAAGATGCACTGCAGAAATTGATAGAGGCTCCTGAGACAGCACCTTCCAAACCCGCGACCACTTCCATCTAGAAGAACAAAGGCAGCAGATCTACAAATTCCCCACCAAGTCACTCACCAGCCTGACCTGGAAATATATCGCCGTTCCTTCAGTGTCACTGGGTCAAAATCCTTGAACTCCCTCCCTAACAGCAATGTGGGCCATCATTAATACCATCAGCTGTAACAATTTAAGGAAGAAATTCATCACCACCCCCTTCATGGTAATTAAGATGTATAATAAATACTGGTCTAGCCAGAAACACCTGCATCCCATGAATGTGCTGAAAAAGGACTGATTTATGTGATATAATGTGATAACTGATGATCTACAGCTATAGCAATGTAATATTGATGTTAGCTCCTGTAACATAAATATAAGATGTGACTCATGTAACACTGAAGAACTCAATGAACTTTTATTACAGCCCCTGGTATCTACATATGAACATTACAATCACAGGTATTTTTGTGTCTGGACTCAAGCCAAGAATGCAGATGTACTGGAGCATGTTTCCCCTTTGTATGTCATGCTGCAAGGGGACAGAGATCATTAAGATGGACACTAAGACCTTTATACCATCATGCCAAGATATCATGATGACATCCTGAGCATGCCCCTTAAAGATACATTGCATATGTGCTGTGTGACATGCCAGCAGATTTGCAATGGAGAGTTTAACTTCCAAAATCCTATTGGTTTATTTTGGAAGTTTTAAATATTCAAAATCCCAATTATGACCTCAACCTGCCTCCAACTCAATTTTAATGAACTTGGGCTGGAGATATGGATGACCAATCAGCTCCGGGAGGTGGGTTCATCATTTAAATATTTTAATGAGGCCATGTACCTCAACGTTTTTTTTCTCCATTTTATCTTAACACTGTCCAGTCAGATTTTCCAGGCTTCAAGGAACCCAGCAGCTGAGGAGAGGGGAAAACACCTCTCTTGAGTGGAAGGAGCAGTTCCTTCTGTCAGCTCCCAAGTAAATTCACTTCACCCCAGCAACTAACATTCCCCATCACCACAATATCTCCTCACCCCAATGACAATATGTCCCATTCCCACCACATGTTAAGGAAAACGTACCTAGATATAAATTCTTAGTTACACAAGTAGAAAAATAAATAAATAAAAAGTTCAGCACTACAGCCTTTTTAGAATAAAAGTAGAAAAATAAAGAACTAAAGTTAAAAAGTCAAAGATTACACTCTTAAACCACGGTTTTGCAGAAGCTCCAAGCTGGGCTTTCCCCAAGAGGGCTTGCTCTCCACTGTGTTTTCCCCAGGCCAGGCTAAGACCCACTTTTGCATGCCAGTTGCCTTCACTGCTGCTGACCTGCATCGGGCACACCAGGCTTCGCCACCACTCACAAGGCTTTGGCCTTTTCACAGTTCTCTTGTACCCCATTCTTGAGTACAAGTGGCAACCTCAAAACCTAAATCTAAATCCAGAAAAATCTAAAACATGTATGGATCACTCTGCTGACCCTTCCAGTCTCTCCATCTTTGATCTCTGCCCGACCTCCCAACACTACCTATGCTATGGGGGCCTGGAGCTAATATCACTAGAATATTAATCCAGAGACCAAAGTAATGTCCTGGGGACCTGGGTTTGAATCCCACCACACCCCAGAAAAAAGAATCTAGAATTAAGAGTCAAATGATGGCCATTATCTGTTGTTGATTGTTGGAAAAACCCATCTGGTTCACTAATGTCCTTTAGGAAAGAAAACTGCCATCCTTATGGGCTTTATGTGACTCCAGACCATAGCAATGTGTTTAACTTGTGAACTGCCCTCTGGGCAATTAGGGATGAGGAATAATTGCTGGCCTAGTCAGCGACACCCTCATTTGTGAATGAATAATAAAACAAAAGGACCCAATGGTCTTTGCCCAACCTCCGTCAACAGCTCCCATCCACCCCATCCATTCACAATTCCTCCTGGTTTTACAGTCCCACAGAGCCACCAGACAAGCAGCCTCTCCAATTGACACGCTGCAAACAAAAATGTAGAAATAAAACTGCAAATCAGCTCCTGCCATTCTCTATGAAAACATTTGAGGGCAATCCATTATTTGGTAAAGTGAGTTATGAAAAGGAGGTGGAGAGTGTAAAGGATATAGACAGGTTAAATGAGTGGGCAAATGGTTGGTGAAGTATACCTTGGCTAAATGTGAACTTGTCCACTTTGGCAGGATAAAGAGAATAACAGCATACTATTGAAATGGGGAGAAATTGTGTGGTGGAACTCTTCAGTACAGAAGGATCTTGGTGTCCTGGTACATGAATCACAAAACATTAATTTTAGTAGAGCAAGTGATTAAGAGCGTAAATGAAATGTTGACGTTAATCACAGGGGGAGTAGAAGGTCGTTGGAGGCTTTACTGCAACTGTACAGGGCAGTAGTATGATCTTATCTGGAACGCTGGACATGGTTTTTGAAAAAGGATATAGTTGCACAAGAATCAGTTCAGGAAAGTTTCACATGACCTGATTCCTGGCATAAAGGGGGTTATCTTATGAGGAAAGATTGCTGTGCTTGGCCTGTACCATTGGCATTTAGAAGAATGATAGCTGATCTTATTGAAACTTACGTCCCTGAGGGGGGTCTCGAGAGGGAGGATGCCAGGGGGCTATTTCCCTCTTGAGAGAAAATATGAAAAAATGAATTGGGAGCAGTGGTCAACCATTCAACCTCTTGAGCCTGCTTCAACGATAAATAACTGAAAACTCAACCCCACCCATCCCATTAACTGTTCACCCCCTTGCTTCTCAAGGATCTATTTGCATCTGCTTTAAAAGTATTCAAAGATTTTGTTTCCACCAGCTTTTAGAGGAAAAGCTTCCAAAGATTCATGACTATTTGAGACTATCTCCTCATCTCTACCTTAAAAGAAGGACTCCTTATTTTTAAATAGTGACCCCCATACTTCTAGATTTTCCAACAAGAGGAAACATCCTGTTGAGACCCACCTGGTTAAGTCTGCTCCTGGTCTTATATGTCTCAATCAAGTCTTCTCTCACTCTTCTAAATTCCAATGAATACAAGCCTAATCTTTCCAACCTTCTCTCATGAAACAATTGTCTATTCTAGGTCTTAGTTTGGTAGATTTACCCTAAACTGCTTCCAATACTTTCACATCCTTCCTTAAATAAGATGATCAGTATTGTACACAATATTCCAGATATGATCTCACCAATGTTGTATGTAACTGGAGCTTAACATCTGTATTTTAGTATTCAGTTTCCCTTGTAACAGAACAAAACATTCTATTCATATGCCTGTCTGGTAACTAGGACCCACCCTAATTCCCTGCAAGTCAGAGCCCTGCAATCTCTCACCTGCTCCTAAATCCTAGCTTCTATGTTCCGGTTCCGTGATGTGGGAAAGGTGGTGGACAATTAACCAATGAACCAGAAGAGGAGGGTCCACATCCTCAAAGTTTGGAGAGTCCATCCTCAGTGCAAAAGGCTAAAGCGTTTGCGTGCACCTTCAGCCAGAAGTGCTGATTGGATAATCCATCTTGCTCTCCTCCTGAGGCCATGGAGTCATAGGATTCTACAGCACAGAAAATGGCCCTTTGTTCCATCAAGTCTGTGCCAGTCAAAAGTAAGCACCTGAGTATTCTAATTCCATTTTCAAGCACTTGGCCAATAGCTTTGCAAGTACTTCTTCAATGTCATGCAGATTTCTGCTTGTACTACCTTTGCCGGCAGAGAGTTCCCATTTCCCACCACCCTATGGGTGAAAAGGTTGTCCTCACATCTCCTGCCCCTTACCTTAAATCTATGCCCCCGGTCATTGATCTTGCCCTCAAGGGGAAAAGCTTCTTCCTGTCTACTCTATCTATGGTGCTCACAATTTTATACATCTCCAGCATCACAGATGTCAGTCTTCAGCCAATTCAATTCACCCACGTGATATGAAGAAACAGCTGAAGGCACTAGATGCTGCAAAGACTGTCGGCCCTGATGATATTCCAGCAATAGGACTGAAGACCTGTGCTCCAGGCCCAGCTGTGCCTCTAGCTGAGCTGATCCAATGCAGCTGCAACACTCAATCAATTCAGCATAGTCTTAGCAGACTATGTGGCTGCTCTCTTATTAGAAAGAGATGACTGATAGTGATTTAACCTGGGGGCAACCACACCTCATGTGACGGGAGAAGTTGAGTCCTTCATGGTAACCTCAGCCAGTGTGGGGATTGAACCCATACTGTTGGCGTCTCCCTGCTTTGCAAACTAACTGTCTAGACAACTAAGTTAAACCAACCCCCAGTTGCAACACTGAACTTACGTGATAATGTATAAAATTGCCCAGGTACGTCCAGAATCAGACAGACCTGATTTGGGGTGGGGGGGGTGCATGGAGTGGGAGGTGTTGGGTGTGTGGCAGTGCAGTGGAGCTGCTTCAACAGAATCAAAGTGTGGAATCAGGAAATTCCCTGAGTATATCTCAGTCACAAACTGTTTCTTGGCCTTGGAAAACAGTGACAGAGCCTTTCCTCTGTGGGAACCAGCCAGAGACAAGACCATGGCCCTGTGGGTGGTCCAGCTGTTTCGGTTGGGGGGTGGGGAGGAAGAAGTGTGGAAAGACAGTAGTGGTAGGGGATTCATTAGGAAGATGTAAAGATAGGCGTTTCTGCAACCATAAATGTCACTCCAGGATGACATGTTGCCTCTTGGGTGCCAGGAACAAGGAGGTCATGGAATGGTCACAGGGCATACTGAAGGGAGAGGGTCAACAGTCAGGAGTCGTGGTCTATGTTGGGATCAAGGACTGATAAAGGGTAGCAGATACATGGGATCACCATCACCTACAAGATCCCTTCCAAACCGATCACCATCCTTACTTGGCAAAGATCGCCATTCCGTCAGTGTCGTTGGGTCAAAATTCCCTCCAGAACGGCATTATGGATGTCCCTTATCCAATGGACTGCAGTGGTTCAAGAAGCCGGCTCATCAGCACTTTCTCCAGTGCAATCAGGGAATGATAATAAATGCTGGACCAGCCAGCAACAGTAACATTGCTTGAATGAATGAAAAAAAGGACTCCTGTTGGACAAAGACAATAAATATAAATTAGCACAAAAATCCAAAGAAAATCTTGCATTTGTGCAATGCTTTTATCAACGAACCAATATCTCAAAGTTCTTCACTGCCAGTTAATTGTTTTGAAGTGAGGTCCCTGTTGTAATGCAAGAAACTCAACAACTAATTTGCACACAGTAATCTTCCACAAACAGCAGTAGACAATGACTAGACTATTGCTTTTGTGATGTTGGTTGAGGGATAAATATTGCCCAGAAATAACTGCCTTGCTTGGAAATAGTACCATGGAATCTTAACATGTCATTCAAAAGACAATAAGTCTGACAGTGCAGCATTCCCCCAGTTTTGCATCGCAGTGTCTGCCCAGAGTTTTGTGCCCTAGGCCTAGAGTAGGATTTCAACACAGAAATTTGAAATAGAATGGAATATTGAACAGCAGAGCATAAAAACAGACCCTTCAGCCCACAATGTTTGTGTCAACCATTATGCCATTCTAAATGAATCCCATCTGCCTGCACATGGTCTGTATTTCTCTATTCTCTGTCTGTGCTTGCGTCTGTCCAAATACCTCTTAACCTTTGCTATTATATCTGCTTCTACCGCCTCCCCTGGCTGCACTGTCCAGGCATCCACCATTCTCTGTGTAAACAATTTTCTTCACATATCTCCTTTAAACTTTCCCCTTCTCACCTTAAACCTATGCACCTGGTATTTGACATTTTCACTCTGGGAAAAAAGACTCTGACTATCCACCCTATCCGTACCTTCATAATTTTATATTCTCGTAATAGGTCATCTCATAATCCTCCGATGCTCTAGCGAAAACAATACAAGTTTATCCAAACCTCTCCTCATATCTAATACATTCCAATCCAGGCAATAGCATGGTCAATCTCTTTGAATTCTCACCAACATTTCCACATTTTTCCTACAGTGTGGCAACCAGAACTGGCCACAATAATCCAAATGTGGCCTAACTAAAGTTTTTTACAGCTGCAGCATAACTTGCCAACTTTTATACTTAATGCCCGACTGATGAAGGCAAGTATGCTTAATGCCTTCTTTACCACCTTATCCACTTGTGTTGCCACTTTCAAGGAGCAATGGACTTGCACCCCGAGACTCCCCTGTATATCAATGCTCCTAAGGCTCCTGCCATTTACTGTATACTCTCATCTTGCATTTGACCACCCAAAATGCATCACTTCACACTTGTATGGATTAAACTCCATCTGCCATTTCTCCGCCCACATTTCCAATTGATCTATATCCTACTGTATCCTTAGACAACCTTCGTCACTATCCACAACTGCAACAATTTTCATGTCATCTAATAACTTACTAATTAGCACACCTACATTTTTATCCAAACAATTTACATATATTACAAACAACAGAGATTCCAACACTGATCCTTGTGGAACACCACTGATCACAGATGTCCAGTGGGCAATGGGCTGAGGAGTGGCAGATGGAGGTTAATTTTGATAAATGTGAGGTACTGCATTTTGGTGAAACGGACAAGAGCTGGAATGATACAGTTAATGGTAAAGCCCTGGACAGTGTTTTTGAACAGAGAGAGCTAGGGATTCAGGTATATAGTTCTTTGAAAGTTGCATCACAGAAAGACAGGTGGTTCAGAAGGCATTTAGCACAATTGCCTTCGCTGCTCAGACCACTGAGTACAGGAGTTGGGACGCTATATTCATAAAATGCAAAATAAAATATCATGAAATAGTCTGTGGATGATTTCAGATTTCTATGAGTGATGTTTGCAGAATGGCTTAGTTATATTGTTCTGTTGAAAATGCGTGATCTAAACATTTACCTGCTAGTGAATTTACCTGCTACCTACATTAAACTAGTAAACAAAATTTTGCTTTGTAAAGTACACTTCTGGAGTGGGCAGAGGGAGGTTCCCCTGAAAGATTTTCTCATTATTTGCTGATAGACTCTGAACCTAAGCTCTTTTGTACTGACTTCATTCTTTGATAAATTGCTCATTTGCTCTGATCCCAGAATGCAAAGTGGGCCTGGCAGTCTCTCAATCTTCTGCCAAATCATGACAGATCAAACTATCTGATACTGCAGCAAGTGCTTGAAAATGTGAAAATTACCCAGGAGAACATATCCTTTCTAACTTCAAAGTCCTAGATTTCAGACCTGTCAGAAGCAGGCATGTGCACTCGTGATGGAATAAGATAGAAGAGAGAGATAAATGAAAAAGACTCTTATGGAAAAGTTGCGCAGTTTGTTGGTTAAATTGATGTGACTGGATATGTTCCATTGTGTCTGCTGCTAATAAGTTTCTTCATAAAAAGCTTGAAATCAGAGTTAAGCTTTCTGACAGTGAGTTTAAGCAGAAGGAGTGGAAGTCTGACAAAAAAAAACATGATTCTCTACACAGGAAGTCATAAAGATCAGAACAATCCAGTGTTGTAAATTGTTAAAATCAAATGGATCATCAAACTGTGACACTGTTGGCAGTTACTTTCACACATTCACAGATTAAACACTGAAACAACTTCCATTCAGAATTAAGTTGCAGGGCACTGGATGCTGATGGTTTTAGTGTTCCACTTGTACACTCACCATGCTATCCTTTCCAGTCTTGTTTCTCTAGTTGTGGGGACTCTGTCAGCTTTCTCACTGACATTTTCCCTGTCTCCACTTGACAGCAAGGGAGGCCAAAGCAATTGTTCACCCTGATCTATTTCCTGAGCTGTTTGTCTATAAGTCCTGCAATATTTACATCATTCCTTATTCTTTGAAAAAATAAAATCTTAGTATACCGTACATGAAATATTTGAGATCGTGCTGTTGACTTTACTAAAAACATATATATGGATGTAGGTGTCAAAGGCTGACTGGCATTTATTACTCAGCCTTAGTTGCCCTTGTGAAAGTAGTCGTGAGCTGCCTTCTTGAATGGCATCAGAAGTCACACAACACCAGGTTATAGTCCAAAAGGTTTATTTGAAATCATTAGCTTTCGGAGCACTGTTCTTTCATCAAGTAAAGTCACTCCTCCTGACAAAGAAGCAGTGCTTTGAAAGCTTGTGACTTCAAATAGACTTGTTGGGCCATAACCTGGTGTTGTGTGACCTCTGACCTTATCCACCCCAGTCCAACACTGGCATCTCCACTTCTTGAACTGTTGCAGTCCACATGCTGAAGGTTGACCCACAATGCTGTTATGGAGGGAATTTCAGGTTTTTGACCCAATGACAGTGATATACTTCCAAGTCAGGGTAGTGAGTGGCTTGAGTGGAACTTGCAGATGGTGGTGTTCCCATGTATTTGCTGCCCTTGTCTTCCTAGATGGTAGAGACATAAAGTTTTGGAAGGTGCTGTCCAGGGATGCTTGTTGACTTTCCACAGTACATCTTTTAGATAGTACACACTGCTGCTACTGAGTGTTGGTAGCTGAGGGAGTGGATGCTTATGGATGTGGTGCCAATCAAGCTGGGCTTTGTCTTGGATGGTATCAGGCTTCCTGAGAATTGTTGGAGCTGCATTTAGCCAGGCACATGGACAGTATTCCATCATATTTCTGACTTGAAGCTTATGGATATTAGTAGACTTTGCAGAGTCAGGTTGTGAGTTACTTGCTGCAGGATTCCTAACCTCTGACCTGTTCTAAGGTGAACACAGCAGCCAAGCAGCATCGTAGGAGCAGGAAAACTGATGTTCCGGGCCTAGACCCTTCTTCAGAAAATTTTTATTTTTCATTTCAGTTTTCCTGCTCCTATGATGCTGCTTGGCCTGCTGTGTTCATCCAGCTCTACACCTTGTTATCTCAGATTCTCCAGCATCTGCAGTTCCTGCTATCTCTGACCTGTTCTTGCAGCTACAGTACTTGTATGGAATAAAAGCAAAATGTTACAGATTCCGGAAATCTGAAACAAGCACGGAAAATGCTGGAGAAACTCAGCAAGTCTGGCAGCATCTGTGGACAGAGAAATAGAGTTAGCGTTTGAGCCTGGTATGACTTCTTTAGAACTATATCATACCGAACTCAAAATGTTAATTCTGTTTCTCTCTTAACAGGGGCTGCCAGACCTGCATTTGTATGGCTAGTCCAATTCAATTTCCAGTCAATGGTAATCCCAGGATGTTGACAGTGGTGGATTCAGACATGGCAATGTCAAGCAGCCGTGGTTAGACCCTCTCTTCTTGGAGATAGTCATTGTTTGGTATTTATTTGGCATAAATGTTACTTGCGACTTGTCTACCCAAACTTTGATATTGTTGTCTTGCTGCATTTGGCACCTCGAGAATGGTGCTGAACATCATGCAGACTCCTTAATATTTAGATCATTAATAGTGAGAGGACGAAGGTAAGGAATTAATAACCACTATGGAATTGACATTGTTTACGTTAGAAACTGCCATGAATTCACCTTGTGCATCATAACATTCTGAACAGTGGCTTGTTTTATGGCCCATCTCACAGAGGGAAGTTGGCCTCTGCCTTGCTTTTTCGGTGCCACCTCCTCCTTAAGTTTACAAGTTGTGTCCACAATGTGTGCATCTGCACTTCTGCCAGGACGAATACCTAGCACCATGCTGCTTTTCTTCCCAGCCTCTTTTGCTCAGAGCTGGAAGGAGAGGCCGCAGACAACTTTGAACAAAGCATTTATGATCAGACGTTACTGAAGAGACTGGTTCTAAAATGTTTATCGATACTGAAGCTCATGAATCAATTGCTGAAAGAAAATTGTCAAGGAAATCCATTTCCACTGGCATATTAAATGCCTTTCTAACTTGTTTGAATTCATTTTACTAAAGAATCCAACATTTAAATGTGACTCTTTGAATCTTAGTATTTTCTGAGGATAATATCCAGCACGTGACACTTGCGATAATTTAAAACCCAGTTATTTAAAGTGATGAGACCTTTCATGAAGTAAGGCTTGACAGAACAATGCTACTTGTTTTTCAACATTCAGATCAGAACTGACATCCATATCTTTTTGGAAGTTGAGAGGAAGGGTCATTTTGTCCTCAGAGGGTGGTATGTGTTCATTGAAAAATTCTGCCCAGGTTGAACTTTCCAACAATCAAACATCACATGCCACTCAGTATAATTTTGAAGGTATTAAATTGGTCTGAATTTGAAAAGTGGATAATTTAAAGGACCTTCAGTCAAACATTAGTACCATGTAACAGGACATTACCTGCTCCAGGTTACTCCTTCATAGCTGAACCCGCTCTGTACCAGGGAAAGCATCTACTTCAAACTACATGTTGGGCTTGTTATATTGGCATCTGGGAAAATCTCACTGAGGGCTGTTTTGGAATGAGTGAAACCACTTTATTCTCAGAAATGGCTGAAAAGGTTCATTGTTCGAGGGCTGGAGCCCCAGGGATAGTTATCTGGGCCGGACGAACAGACCAGTACAGCTGCAGTTGGATCAGATCAGTCATTAGTGTCAGTGATGGCAGGGTGGGCCCATTCTTTATAAATTAGATGGGAGTCTGAGCACAGCTCAAAGATTACAGTGAGCTCACATCAGACCTACACACTCAGAATCATAAATAATGTCCCTGTAAAAGTCACTTTCTAATTGTGATAAGTTTAGCAGAGGAAAACAGCCTCTGGGGTAAAATGGTGAAATTATGAAGCCAGGTTGAATAGACCCAGTTTTTATTCCTTTAAGAAGTGATCTAATTGAACTATTCAGTATGATTATTGCAGTTAACAGGTTGGATAAAGAAAAAGCATTTTCTTTGCTGAAGAGTACGCAGGAAAAGGCTGCGCAGTTTCACAATTAGAGTGAGAGCATTTGTGGGTGATGGCATAATGAATTTCTCCAGCACAAGAATAACTATCTGGAACCCTCTACCCAGACTGCTAGGTCAATGGAAAATTTCAAATCAGAGATTGTTGATTTCTGTAATGGAGGGATATTTATTGGTTAAAAAATCCAACCGTACAGATCAGCTAAAATCTCTCAGGGATCCCCAGTGGAGGGTGTTTTTATGTGGGCATTCTCCCACTTTTCATCGGGAACCTAGGGTAGAGGGTGTTGCATGCAGCAGTCCAGTATAATCACAGATTGCGGTGGTTCACGGAATCCCAGGCCAACTGTTTATTTTGTAGTACTGTGGAGCCCGTGGACCGGGTATAAATTGGCTGTGGGTGACTGCACCACTTTTTAGTTATCTGAGAGTTTTTTATATACTTTTGGTAGCACTTCAGCCCTATGCTCCTGTTCTTTGGGCATCTGGGTGCGGAGGGGTATGGGCAGATTGGAGGATCTTCTCATGGGTCTGTTGCTGGACCTGGCCAGGCTGGCTATAAACAAGTCCAGGCAGCAGGCTGTGGAGGCAGTCATTTCTGCTGTCTGTCTGTCTCTCTTCTGTGATCTCGTTCGTGCTGGGTATCCTTGGAACGGGAGCAATGAGGTGCCCTTTAATGCACTCGATGCCTTTAGAGAGAGGTGGAACCATGGGGGAATACAGTGCTTTATTTTCCCTCCAATTTCATTTTGATTTCGCCTCTACCCTGTCTCTCTACCTCTCCCTTACCTTTGATGGATTGCATTTCCCTTAATGGGCTTTGCATGTAAATTAATCAATTGGAAACTTGGGTGATTTATAGGCTAATAGATGAAAAAAGACATGTGTGGTTTGGTGATGGGAGAAAGAATGTTCAGTTGTTCGTAAGTGCTCTTGAAATGAAAAAAAAATCAGCTATGATCCAATGGGGGATATGTGGTGTAGTGATGATATCACAGGCCAGCAATCCATGAACCTTAAGATAATTGTAGAATCCCTACAGTGTAGGTCATTAACCCATTGATCCCACACTGACTTTCTGAAGGGCACCCCTCCCAGACTTCCCCCTCTGCCCAATCCCAGCAACCCTGCACCCATGGCTAACCTGCATAACTGTAGGCACTATGGGACAATTTAGCGTGAACAATCCCACCTGCATATCTTTAGACTGTGAGAGGAAACTGGAGCACCCGGAGGACCTACACAGGCATGGGGAGAATGTGCAAACTCCACACAGACAATTGCCCAAGGCTGGAATTGAACCTGCTAACCACTGAGCCACCGTGCTACCCTTTAATATTCTGGGACCGTGGGTTCAAATCCTGCCAAGCCAGGTAGTTGAAACTTAAATTTAATAAAAATCTGGAATTTAAAAAGCTGGTCTAATGGTTAATAAATGCTCTTTCGGGAAGGAAATCTGCCATCCTTACCCAATCTGGCCTACATGTGATTTCAGACTCAATGCTTATATCCCATGAACAAATAGTTTTAAAATCAGCTCTAAGCTAGAAAGGACTCTTGTGGCATAGTGGTAGTATCCCTATATCTAAGCCAGAACGTCCAGGTTCAAGTCTTACCTACTCCATAAGTAATAACATTTCTGAAGAGCTTGATGAGACAGATAGAAAGAATCAGGTATAGTGTAAATGAATGAAAGTATGCTTCAAAAGGCTCAAATTCATACAACACCAGGTTATAGTCCAACAGATTTATTTGAGATCACAAGCCTTCAGATAACTGTTCCTTTATCGAGTGACTTCACCTGAGTGCTCCAAAAGCTTGCAATTTCAAATAAACCCTTTGGGCTATTAACTGGTGTCATGTGACTTCTGACTTTGTCCACCCCAGTCTAACATCGGCACCTCCATATCAAAAGGCTGAATGGCCTCCTCTTATTCTTATGTTCGTCTCTACCTGAATGTAAATGAAGGGTTCAATACAATGGGAGCTGTTGAAATGTAAACGTTGTGTAATCAGGACATGAATGATAATAATTCCTCTGCACTGACGCAAGAAGTAACTTTTAAACTGTTTCTACAAGCATCCGTTAAATTGAAATATCCAAACCATTAGTTTTCTGCAGAGGGCACGTGTCAGTTTGGAGTCAGTGATCATAATTCTATTAATTTCGGAATAGTCATGGAAAAAGATAGACCAGATCTAAAAGTTGGAGTTTTAAATTGGGGGAAGGTCAATTTTGATGGTAATGGGCAAGAGCTTTCAAAAGTTAATTGGGAACAGACATTCGCAGGTGAAGCGACAGCTGAAAAGGGGAAGCCTTCGAAAATGAGATAATGAGAGTCCAGAGACAGTATGAGAGATAAAAGGTACTGCAGATGCTGGAGAATCCGAGATAACAAGCATGGGGCTGGATGAACACAGCAGGTCAAGCAGCATCATAGGAGCAGGAAAACTTGACGTTTCGGGCCTAGACCCTTCACCAGAGACAGTATGTTCCTGTTAGGGTGAAGGACAAGGCTGGTAGGTGTAGGGAATGCTGGATGATTAGAGAAATTGAAGTTTTGGTCAAGGAAAAGAAGCAAGCGTATGTCAGGTACAGACAGCAGAGATCAAGCGAATCCCTGGAAGAGTATAATGGCAATAGGAGTAAACTTAAGAGGGAAATCAGGAGGGCAAAAAGGGGACATGAGATATCTTTGGCAAATAGGGTTAAGGAGAATCCAAAGGGATTCTACAAATACATTAAGGGCAAAAGGGTAACTAGGGAGAGAATAAGGCCCCTTAAAGGAGAGGGCAGGTGATGGCCTAATGATATTATCGCTGAGCTGTTAATCCAGAGACCCCGGTAACGTTCTGGGGGCCTGGGTTCAACTCCAACCATGGCAGAATTTGAATTCAATAAATAACTGGAATTAAGAATCTAATGATGACCATGAATCCCTTGCCAATTGTCGGGAAAAACCCATCTGCTTCACTAATGTCCCTTAGGGAAGGAAACAGACATTCTTAGGTCTGGACTATATGTGACTCCAGACCCACAGCAATGTGATTGATTCTTAACAGCCTTCTGGGCAATTAGGGATGGGCAATAACTGCTGCCTAGCCAGTGATGCCCTTATCCTGTGAATGAATAAAGGAAAGATCAGTAAGGCCGCCTATGTGTGGAACTGCAGGAGATGGGGGAGATACTAAACGAGTATGTTGATCAGTGTTTATTGTGGAGAAGGATATGGAAGATATAGAACTTTGGAACATAAATAGTGACATCCTGAAAAATCTCCACATTACAGAGCAGGAGGTGCTGGATGTCTTAAACGCATAAAGGTGGATAAATCCCTGGGACCTGATCAGATGTACCCTAGAACTTTGTTGGAAGCCATGAAAAGGATTGTTGGGTCTCTTGCTGAGATATTTGTTCCATCACTAGCCACAGGTGAGGTGCCAGAAGATTAGATGCTGGCTAATGGGGTACCACATTTGAAGGAAGACCATATGAAAAGCCAGGTAACTATAGTTCTGACGAAGGGTCACCGGACCCGAAACATTAACTCTGATTTTTTCTTTCCAGATGCTGCCAAACCTGCTGAGCTTCTAGCAACTTCTGTTTTTTTCCCAGGGAACTGTAGTCCTGTGAGCCTGGCATCAGTGGTGGGCAAGTTGTTGGAGAGGATCGTGTGGGAAAGGATTTACATGTATTTGGAAAGTCAAGGACTGATTAGGGATAGTCAACATGGCTTTGTGCATGAGAAATCATGTCTCACTAACTTGAGATTTTTTTGAAGAAGTAATGAAGAGGATTAATAGAGGGGTGAACATGATCTATATGGACTTCTATAAGGTATTCGACAAGGTTCCCCATGGTAGACTGGTTAGAAAGGTTAGATGGCGTGGAATACAGGGAGAACTAGCCATTTGGATACAGAACAAAAACATTGTTGCTGGAATAGCTCAGCAGGTCTGGCAGCATCTGTGAAGGAAAACCAGAGTTAACGTTTTGGGTCTGGTGACCCTTCTTCACCTGAAATGACCCGGACCCGAAACTTTAATGCTGTTTTTCCTGCACAGATGCTGTCAGACCTGCTGAGCTTTTCCAGCAACTTTGTTTTTGTTCCTGATTTACAGCATCCGCAGTTCTTTTGGTTTTCATTTGGATACAGAACCGGCTTGAAGATAGAAGACAGAGGGGTGGTGGTGGACGGTTGCTTTTCACACTGGAAGCCAGTGACCAGCAATGTGTCACAAGGATTGATGCTGGGTCCACTGCTTTTGGAGGTCAAGGTTGTAGTTGACAGTGAAGAAAGTTACCTCAGAGTACAATGGGACTTTGATCAGATGGTCCAGTGGGCGAAGAAGTGGCAGATGGAGTTTAATTTGGGTAAATGTGAGGTGCTGCACTTTGGGAAGGCAAATCATGACAGGACTTATACACTTAATTGTAAGGTCCTAAGGAGTGCTGCTGAACAAAGAGACCTTGGAGTGCAGGTTCATAGTTCCTTGAAAATGGAGTTGCAGTTAGGCAGGATAGTGAAGAAGGTGTTTCGTTTGCTTGCCTTCACTGGACAGTGCATTGATTTTAGAAATTGGGAGGTTATATTGCAGCTGTACAGTACATTGGCCCACTTTTGGATTACTGCATCCAATTCTGGTCTCCCTGCTATAGGAAGGATGTTGTGAAACTTGAAAGGGTTCAGAAAATATTTACAAGGCTGTTGCCAGGGTTGGATAGTTTGAGCTACAGGAAGAGGCTGAATAGGCTGGGGCTGTTTTCCTGGAGCATTGGAGGCCGAGGGGTGACCTTATAGAAGTTTACAAAATCGTGATGGGCATGGATAGGGTCAATTGCCAAGGTCTTTTCCCAGGATAGCAGAGTCCAAAACTAGAGGGTGTAGGTTTAAGGTGAAAGGAGAAAGATTTAAAAGGGACCTAAGGGGCAACTTTGTCATCAGAGGGTGGTGCATGTATGGAATGAACTGCTAGAAGACGTGGTGGAGGCTGGTACAATTACAACATTTAAAGCATCTGGATGGGTATATGAACAGGAAGGGTTTGGAGTGATATGGGCCAAATGCTGGCAAATGGGGCTAGATTAATTTCGGGTATCTGGCCAGCATTGACAAGTTAGACCGAAGGGACTGTTTCCATGCTGTACAGCTCTATGACTCTATGACTCTAATCAAAAAATTAAAAATACAATTTAATTTCAAATCATTTTTAAAATATATTATGAATTAGAACCTCGAGGCATTAGGTGCAGGATCATCATACACCTTCTTTAGGGAATATTTGTGTAAAGTGAGGGAAGATTATGAGGTGAAAAACAATCCTTGTCTTGTTGACAATGTGTGCATTATCCTATACAGAAAATACAACTTCCAAAACAGAAATTATTCCTGTCTGTAATAGAGACAACTTTCTATTCAACATAAATTACATACTCATACACAACAATTTACGATGGCTGGTTCCCTGTGGACTCAGATTCCGCATAATTGGCAAAATAAAACTTGGGCTAGAGGTGTGATCTGAGTGAATATTTTTAATGAGCAAGTGCTTACTTAAAAAAGCAAACTGTGATTGAACAAATATGACATTTTTAATCTAGAATTTAGACAATTTAGGGGTGATCTGATTGACGTCTTCAAAAGACAGAATTGATAAAGATAAGCTATTTTACTGGTTGGTGATTCTAAAACTAGGGGGGATAGTCTCAGAGTGAGGGCCAGACCATTGAGGAGAGATGTTAGGAAGCACTTCTACACGCAAAGGATGCAGCATCAGTTGTTAATTTTAAATTTGAGACAGATAAATATTTGTTCAGCAAAGGTATAAAGGGATATGAGCCAAGGCAGCTATATGGAATTAGGCCACAGATCAGCCATTCATCTTATTGATTAGTGGAATAGGCTTAAGGGGCTGAATGGTCTACTCCTGTCCCCACGTTATTATGTACCATAAAGGAAAAAGAAATTATTGCAGAGCTTTGGGAGACAACAGGGAGAATGGGAGTACGTGGTAATTATTTCACAAAGAGGAGCTGGTATCTTAATGGTATTGTCACGGGATTAGTAATCCAGAACCACAGGTTAATGTTGGGAGCATATAGGGTTGACTTGGTGAAATTTGAACAAGGGATTAACAGTAGGCTATTCAGCCCCTCAAGCTTGCTCCTCCATTCTAGGTCATGGCTGATCATGTTCCTCAATGCCATGCAGAGATAGACAGGGTGGTAAAGAAGGCATATGAGATGCTTGCCTTCATTAGCCAGGGTGTAGAATATAGAAGCAAATAAGTCCGCTCCCAACTTATTAATTGTTTAGGTCACAGTTTGAATACTGTGTGCAGTTCTGGTCACCTCATTACCAGAAGGATACGATTGCACTGGAGAGGTTGCAGAGGAGATTCTCCAGGATATTGCCTGGGATGGAAAGTCTCAATTATGAGGAGAGACTGGATAGGTTGGATTTGATTGCCTTGAAGCAGAGGAGACTGTGGGGAAATCTGATTGAGACTGGAGGGCACTAGCATAAGTTGAGGAGCAAATGGTTTACAAGAGATCTGAGAAATAATTTTTGCACTCAGAGGATGGTTGAAATATGAAACGTGTTGCCTGAAAGAGTGGTGAAGACAGGTACTTATGCAACATCTAAGAAGCATTTGGATGAACATTTAAAATGCCAGGTCACAGTAAGCTATGGACATAGTGCAAGTTTTATATGGGACTAGTGTAGTTTGCTGTTTGTTTATTGGCATAGTCACGATGGGCCAAAGGCCTGTTTGACTCTCTATGACCACATTCCTGCGTTATTCCCTTATCCTTTGATGGCACAAATAACTAGAAATGCAACACAACTACTGGTTCCCCACTGTTGACTCTGGTTGAGACTTCCTCAAAAATCTCAAACAAATTATTCACACAAGATTTCCCTTTCATGAGGCCATGCTGACTCTGCTTGATTGGATTATGATTTTGCAAATGTGCTGCAATAGGTCCGAACTCATTGGAGTTCAGAAGAACGATAGATGACTTATTGAAACATACAAGATTCTTAGGGGACTCGACAGGGTATATGCAGAAAAGTGGTTTCCCTTTTTGCCTTTATATTATTCCCATTCCTCCAAGCAGGTTATGGCACCAACCAGAGACCAGGCTGTAATAGACCTGGTTGTTTGTGATCAATGAGACAAGATTAATTACTGACCTCATTATGAAAGTTCCCTTGAGTAGCAGGGACCACAATATGATTGAATTTTACATACTCTTTAAGCGAGGGAAGTGTGGGTCCAAGGCTACTATTTTATATTCAAGCAAGGTCAATTATAAAGGCATGAAAGCAGAGCTAGTGACAGTGAAAAGAAAATTTATGTTCACGATAGATCAACAGAGATATAATGGAAAACATTTAAGTTGATATGAGGGCGGCACGGTGGCTCAGTGGTTAGCACTGCTGCCTCACAGCGCCAGGGACCGGGTTTGATTCCAGCCTCGGGTGTCTGTCTGTGTGGAGTTTGCGCATTCTCCCCGTGTCTGCGTGGGTTTCCTCCCACAGTCCAAAGATGTGCAGGTTAGGTGGATTGGCCATGCTAAATTGCCTGTAGTGTTCAGGGAGGTGTAGATTTGGTGGGGTGGGTCTGGGTGGGATGCTCTGAGGTTCAGTGTGGACTTGTTGGGGAGAAGGGCCTGTTTCCACACTGTAGGGATTCTATGATAAGAAAGGGGAAAATTGATACATTCCAACAAATAAGGAAAAAATACAAGGATGGATCTGCCATCCTTGGTTAACTAAAAATGTCAAAGATAGCATCAAACTCAAAGAAAAGATGTATAATTGTGCAAAGATAGATGGCAAATCAGTAGATTAGGCAGAATACAAAAAGAATATTAAGGACGGAAAAATTAGCTCTTGAGAGAAAGTTAGCCAAAGCTATAAAGTCAGTTAGGAAAACTTTTCTAAAATATATAAAAAAGAAAAGAGCTAACAAGGAAAATGTTGTATCAGAGATAAAAGGTACTGCAGATGCTGGAGAATCCAAGATAACAAGGTGTGGGGCTGGATGAACACTGCAGGCCTAGGAGCAGAAAAGCTTGACGTTTCGGGCCTAGACCCTTCATCAGAAATGGGGGAGGGGAAGAGGGTTCTGAAATAAATAGGGAGAGAGGGGGAGGCGGATAGAGGATGGATAGAGGAGACGATAGGTGGAGAGGAGGCAGACAAGTGGAAGAGGCGGGGATGGAGCCAATAAAGGTGAGTGTAGGTGGGGGGGTAGGGAGGAGATAGGTCAGTCCAGGGAGGACGGACAGGTCAAGGGGGCGGGATGATGTTAGTAGATAGGAGATGGGGGTGGGGCTTGAGGTGGGAGGAGGGGATAGGTGAGAGGGAAAACAGGTTAGGGAGGCGGAGATGAGCTGGGCTGGTTTTGGGATGTGGTTGGGGGAGGGGAGATTTTGAAACTTGTGAAATCCACATTGATACCATTGGGCTGCAGGGTTCCCAGGCTGAATATGATTTGCTGTTCCTGCAGTCTTTGGGTGGCATCACTGTGGCATTGCAGGAGGCCCAGGATGGACATGTCGTCTGAGGAATGGGAGGGGGAGTTGAAATGGTTCGCGACTGGGAGGTGCAGTTGTTTGTTGCGAACTGAGTGCAGGTGTTGTGAAATAACAGGAATGGCTAAGTTTGACGAGCTGGATCCCTAATGGGAGTTTGTTTCCCAGGAAAAATCAATGAAGTCCTAAAGGCAGCAATTAATTCCTGAGTGAGGAGTATTAAAACAGCTTTCTACCTGTACCAGCTCAGTAATATGACTGGTTAGAAAGTCAGAGAATACAAGGTGTAGAGCTGGATGAACACAGCAGGCCAAGCAGCATCAGAGGAGCAGGAAAGCTGATGTTTTGGGTCTGGACCCTTCTTCAGGCATGTGGGAGGGGAAGGGGATTTGGCTAGAATGGTAACGAAACATCTGCACATCACAGAACAACCAGCTCAGCACGCAAATGGCCCTAGAGATAACAGATGCATTGGTTATCATTTTCCTGCATTCTGTCGACTCTGGAAGAGTTCCAATGGACTGGAGGGTAGCTAATGTAACCCCACTCAGTAAAAAAGGAGGGAGAGAGAAAATGGGAAATTGTAGGCCGCCTAGCCTGATATTGGTGGTGGGGAAAGTCAATCGTTAAGGATGTAATAACTGAGCATTTGGAAAGCAGTGACAGAATCAGTCTTAGTCAGCATGGATTCACTAAAGGGAATTCATGCTTGACAAATCTTCTGGAATTTTTGAGGATGTGACCAGGAAAATAGGCAATGGTGAATCCGTAGACATTGTGTATCTGGACTTGCAAAAGGCTTTTGACAATGTTCCACACAAGAGATTAGTAAGGAAAATTAAAGCTCATGGTATCAGAGGTAATGTATTGACGTGGATAGAAACCTGGTTGGCAGACAGGAAGCAGAGAATTAGAATAAATGGGTTCTTTTCATAGTGGCAGACAGTGATGAATGGGGTACCGTAGGGTTCAGTGCTGGGACCTCAGATTCATATTAGTAATTTGAATGAAGGAGTTGAATGCCATATCTCCAAACTTGCAGATGACACTAAGCTGGATGGCAGTGTGTACTGTGAGGAGAATACTAAGAGGCTGCAAGGTGACTTGGACAGACTGAGTGGGTAAATACAACATAATTTGGATAAAAGTGAGGTTATCCACTTTGGTCACAAAAGCAGGGGAAGGCAGATTATTATCTGATTGGTGGCAGTTTAGGAAAAGGTGAGGTGCAATGAGACCTGGGTGTCATGGTGGAACAGTTGCTGAAGGTTGGCATGCAGGTGCAGCAAGCAGTGAGAAAAGCTAATGGCATGCTGGCCTTCATAGCGATAGGATTTGAGTATCGGAGTAAGGATGACTTGCTGCAGTTACACAGGGCCTTGGTGAGACCACACCTTGAGTATTGTGTGTGCAGTTTTGGTCTCCTAGTCTGAGGAAGGACATTCTTGCTATTGAGGGAGTCCAGCAAAAGTTCACCAGACAGATTCCCGGGATGGCAGGACTGACATATGAGGAAAGATTGGATGACTGGGCTTATACTTGCTGGAATTTAGAAGAATGAGGTGGGGCTCTCATAAAAACATGTAAAATCCTGATGGAACTGGACAGGCTAGACGCGGGAAGAATGTTCCCAATGTTGGGGAAGTCCAGAACTAAGGGTCACAGTCTAAGAATAATTGGTAAGCCATTCAGGACTGAGATGAGGAAACTGTGGAATTCTCTCCAACAGGAAGCTGTTGGGGCTAGATCATTAGATATATTCAAGAGGGAGCTGGACGTGGCCCTTGCAGCTAAAGAGATCAAGAGGGTGGGGAAAGGGTGGGAATGGGATACTGAGATAGCATGATCAGCCATGATCATGTTGAATGGTGGTGCAGGCTCGAAGGGCCAAATGGCCTATTTCCATGTTTCTATGTTTCTATCCTCCCTTAAATAAGGAGACTAAAACCGCTCACAGCATTCGAGATGTGGCCTAACTAATTCCTCGCATAGTTTTAGCAATAAATCCATACTTTTATTTTGGATTCTCTTTGAAATAAAAGCCTATCCCAAACTCCTGCTCTCCAGGTGCTCATGGACACTTACTTCCAAAATCCTATTTCTGAGTTTTCAAATTCAAGGAATTGATTGGTGGACTCGTCAATGCCAAGCTTTCTGGTCATTTCCTTTACTGATTGGCTTTCATTATCACTGTTCGAGGAATGGCAGTGATAGCAATCAATTATTCCCCAGTTACAGCTATAGATCACCATCATCTTACATTGGACAAAGGCAAGAGTGCAAAGCAAGTGCAGCCAATCCCATACCTTATCTGCATGGTCATTGGATGAATGGGTGAAATTGTCACACACATTGAGGCTAAGCGTAAACTTGGAGATTCAAGTTGACAGAGAATGTTTCAATCCTGGAGTCCGGATTGATGGGCAGAATCCTGACAGGAAGCTTTAACCCATTTCTACCACTTCTATCTCTCACCTGTAATTTTGTTTGGGGCGGGTTGGCTATATTTGTATGATGTTCAGGTATTTCTAATCTTTAGTGATCTTCTGTTCAGAAAGGACTCTCCTCGGGACTAAACCAGTCCATCCTAGTGCAGCAGAAGAGTTGATAAAAACTCTGAAGACTGTCCAACACAAGCCCCCGAAGGAATCCCTCCATCTTGGTAACCACTGACTGCAATACACCATCAGTGAGTGCTACTCCAGTACTCCCATTACTTATTGTGTCCAACTACCTTTACCTCTGCAATTCTGAGCTCAGTCAAGGTCATTTCCTCAGCCTGTTGAAAACGCTGGTTGACTCTGTTTTGGGCAGTTCAGCATTCACCAACATGGGAAGGGTAGTTCCTTTAGGTCTGTTGCACTGACTAAAAGACTGAGTTACTCAGTTACTGAGTGATCCAGGCAGTGATCAGAGTGAAGAAAAGTGATACCAAACTTGAAACATTAACTCTGTTTCTCTCTCCACAGTTGCTGCCAGTCCTACTGAGTCTCTCCAGCATCCTCGATGTTTATAGAACAAAGAAGAACAAAGAAAACTTACAGCCCAGGAACAGGCCCTTCGGCCCTCCAAGCCTGTGCC
>JAHRHZ010000048.1:1235564-1312192 GCA_024137785.1 Ginglymostoma cirratum | reverse complement strand
TTCTTATATATGAATAAAAGGCCTTGGGATTCTCCTTAATTCTGTTCACTAAAGTTATTTCATGACCCCTTTTAGCCCGCTTGATTCCTCGTTTAAGATTGGTCCTACTCTCCCGATATTCCTCCAAGGACCGTTCTGTTCTTAGCTGCCTGGACCTTATGTACGCTTCCCTTTTCCTCTTGGCTAGTCGCACGATTTCTCCTGTCATCCACGGTTCACGAATCCTTCCTTTCCTATCCCTTGTTTTCAAAGGGTCATGCCTATCCTGCACTATCTTCAACCTATCTTTGAAAGCCTCCCACATATCAAATGTGGACTTCCCTTCAAATAGCTGTCCCCAATCCACATTTCCCAGCTCCTGCCGAATTTTGATATAATTGGCCTTGGTCCAGTTTAGTATTCTTCCCTTAGGACCACTCTCATCTTTGTCTACAAGTATTCTAAAACTTACAGAATTGTGGTCACTATTCCCAAAGAAATCCCCCACTGCAACTTCTACCACCTGGCCTGGCTCATTCCCCAACTCTAGGTCCAATATGGCCCCTTCCCTAGTTGGACTATTGACATGCTGCTCTAGAAAACTTTCCTGGATGCACCTTACAAATTCTGCCCCATCCAGACCTCTGACACTAAGTCAATGTTGGGAAAATTAAAATCTCCCATCACCACCACCCTGTTACCTCTACATCTTTCCATAATCTGTCGACCTATTTGTTCTTCTACCTCACGCTCACTGTTGGGAGGCCTGTAGTACAGCGCCAACAATGTAACTGCACCCTTCTTATTTCTCAGCTCTACCCATAATGCCTCACTGCTCAAGCCCTCCATAGTGCCCTCCTTTAGCACAGCCGTGATATCATCCCTGACCAGCAATGCAATTCCTCCCCAACTTTTACTTCCCTCCCTGTCCTGTCTGAAGCATCTACATCCTGGGACATTTAGTTGCCAATCATCCGGTTCCTTCAACCAAGTCTCTGTGATCGCAATAACGTCATACTCCCAGGCACTAATCCAAGACCTAAGTTCGTCTGCCTTACCCACTATACTCCTTGCATTAAAGTAAATGCACTTCAGACCACCAGTTCCTTTGCATTCATCTGCTCTCTGCCTACTCTTCCCCTTGGTAATGCTAACTTCATGATCCTTACAGTCTCTCGTTTCCACCTCACTGTCTACTAGTCTTCTCCTCTGGTTCCCAGACCCCTGCCACATTAGTTTAAACCCTCCCCAACAGCCCTAGCAAAAACTGCCCCTAGGACACTAGTTCCAGTCTGGTTCAGGTGTAGACCATCCAATTTGTAATAATCCCACCTTCCCCAGAACCGGTCCCAGTGTCCCACAAATCTGAACCCCTCCCTCCTACACCATCCCTCAAGCCACGTGTTCATCCTGCCTATTCTTTCATTTCTACCCTGGCTAGCACGTGGCACTGGTAGCAACTCTGAGATCACTACCTTTGAGGTCCTCCTCTTTAACTTCTCTCCTAGCTCCCTGAATTCTGCTTTCAGGACCTCATCTCATTTTTTACCTATATCATTGGTGCCTATATGCACCACAGCAACTGGCTGTTCACCCTCCCTTTTCAGAATGCTCTGTAGCCAATCGGTGACATCCCTGACCCGAGCACCTGGGAGGCAGCATACCATCCGGGAGTCCCGTTTTTGGCCACAGAACCGCCTATCTACTCCCCTTACAATAGAATCCCCTATGACAATGGCCCTATGAGTCTTTTTCCCGCCCTTCTGAACAGCAGTGCCCGCCATGGTGCCATGATCCGGGCAACTGCTGCCCTCGCCTGGTGAGCTATTTCCCCCGGTGAGCCATCTCCCCCAACAGTATCCAAAATGGTATACCTGTTTTGGAGGGAGATGACCGCAGGGGACACCTGCACTGCCTTCCTGCTCTTTCTCTGCCTTTTGGTCACCCATTCACTGTCTCCCTCAGCAATCCTAATCTGCGGTGTGACCAATTCACTAAATGTGCTATCCACGACCTTCTCAGCATCACGGATGCTCCACAGTGAGTCCACCCGCAACTCCAGAGCCATCATGCGGTCAAACAAGAGCTGCGGCTGGACACATTTCCTGCAAGTGTAACAGTCAGGGACGCCAGTCACGTCCCTGATCTCCCACATCAAGCAAGAGGCACATGCCACGGGTCTGAGGTCCCCTGCCATTGTAAGCCTTAGCTCTGACTCAACTAACTAATACCAAACAATGCACTTAAATATATTAAAAAAAAACAAAAAAAAAACACAAACCTTACCTTGCAGAGTCCTTTTCTTCTGGTTAGAGGAGGAGGGTGGGAGGGAGATGCTACACGTGTAGCATCTCGGGTTTAGCTGCTGCCCAAATATATACTAATTCCTTACCTTCCTCACAACCTCCTGGTCTCCAACGTCACCTCCGCTCCGTCTCCCGCCGCTCCCGGTAAGGAAAAAGGTCCTTTGGAATATTTCAGGTGAAGATGCTGTTCCAAAGGCAGTCAGTTGAAGTAGTATTGATCAAATGCCAGGATCCAATACTAGCATCCAATTTTTGTGAACAAGAGCTCTTTGCTAACTTAGCTAAGCTATCATCATTTATGATATTGATGGGTTTCCTGTTGTAATGCTTTGCTAGGTTGTGTCAGGTTGACATGGATTCTGGTATTCCCATTTGGTTTAGGAGTTATGACTGTACCTATATTCCATGCTATGAAATGAGGGTTCTTGATTCTGAAAAGTAGAGTGGTTCAGTTATTTCTCTGTCTTTATATTTTCATTTTGTTGTGATCTTTAATCTTGACTTCCAAAATTGCTCCACTTGGCCCTTACACTTTGTTTGAAGAATATTTTGACTTTATATGGTTTGAACATTTTAACATCACGCAATAACAAATAACATCAGCCTTAGTGTCTATTTTAAATTGAGTAAAATGTCCCTGTACGTCAAGATTTACTGCCCTGTATCTATTGCCTGCGTTATTGATCTCTCTTGTAACTGCAATTCTCCTATTTTCTGGATCTGGTCGCAGTTGAAATTCTATTGCAGTTTACTTTCATTATTTATAACTGTATAGCTGTGTTTATGGTAATTGAAGCATTTGATTCCTCTTGTTGGGAAATCATTTTTATATGTGCAATGTTCCTGCTGTTTCTGAAGCATTTACAATGCTGCTTGGTGCACTCGTACTATTTTTGGCAGGGCATTGCTTCAGCTCGCTTCCTGGCTTCCAGCCCACAAATTGCACAGACTCATTTGGCTTTTTCCAAGAAGCCTCAGGCCCAGGTCAAACTGTCATCCAATTTTGCTTCAGGATCTCTGGATGCACCACAAACTGTACTACCTTTGCAAACATTAAACCTTCATTTGATTACAACACATCAAAGGTTATGCATTCCTTATTATTTCATCCTTTAGACTACCCTAGTCATGATTGTCTGTTAATCTATACACATTACTGCTGGAGGGATCGACTGAATCAATGTCTTCTGCTTCTGCTTGTTCGATTGAGCCCATTCAATGAGCAGATTTTTGCAGATGCTGGAATAAGTATCAAAGACTTTCAAGAATTAATCTTAAAAAGATGAAATCTAATCCACCCCTTGCCTGGTCAAAGCATCACCTGTGATGGTGCTGATTGTATCAAACCCCTCTTCTATCATTGGCTGTAGCTCTGGAAGTTATAGAAATTCCTCTGTAGTTCTGTGGAGCCCTGGACCGAGGCCTGAAACTCTACTGCTGTTTTGGGACTCTAACCCTGCTGTCCAAGTCACTTTACCTGCTTGTTGGTGATTTGAAGAATTTTACTTTCTCTCTCCGATTTGCCACTGAAGTATTTCTGTTGTTTGAAATCATGGTAGCCTTTTCTTTAGTATTTTGCTTTTGGATTCTTCTTCATCAGTCTTGGTTTCTGTATGTTGCTACTGGAATTTGGCGAGGTGACAGGGTTTCATTGCCTGTTAAATAAATCTGCAGTAGTCTGTGTACATTTCAACAATAGCTTTTAATATACAGACTACTAATGAATAGAATCATGGGTCCATACAAGCCCGGGGTCACATTTCCATGTCAACTCCAGCTTTCTCTCTTTCATGCAATCTTACATTTTCATTGCATAATGATCGCTTAGGCATATGCTGTTAGCCTATACCTCTAGAAGGATTAGCATTGAAAAAGTACAGAAAACGTCAATAGGGCAATAAAAAAAAAACAAATTCACCTGGCCCTGATGGCCTACAAATGGCAGCACAGATAATGGATGCCATGGTTTTGATGTTTCAGAATTCCCTGGTTTCTGGGACAAGCCCTGTGGATTGGAAAGATGTAACTCATTGTTCATGGAAGGAAAGTTTGAGAAAACAGCAAAATGTAGGCCAATAAGTCTAACAGTAGGAGTAGGGAAAATGTTCAACTCGAATATTAATGGTGTGCTATCATGACACTTCGGAAATCACTATATTTTTTATTCAGTCATGGGACATGGGTGTTGCTAGCTGGCCAGCATTTATTGGTTTATGTTGAGAAGGTGGTGGTGATCTGCCTTCTTGAACTGCTGCAGCCAATGTGCTGTGGACAGATCCACAATGACCTTAGGGACGAAATTCCAGGATGTTGACCCAGCTACAGTAAAGGAACTGTGATATATTTCAGAGTCAGGATGGTGACTAACTTGGAGGAGAATGTGCAGATAGTGGTGTTCCCATGTATCTTCTACCCTCATCCTTCTAGATGGAAGTGTTTGTGGGTTTGGAAGGTGCCCTCTAAGGATCTTTGGTGAATTTCTGCAGTGCATCTTGAAAATAGTACACACTTCAGTAAGGTGTTTGATAAGGTTCCCCATGGCAGGCTGATGGAGAAAGTGAAGTCGCATGGGCTCCAGCGTGTGCTAGCTAGATGGATAAAAAACTGGCTAGGCAACAGGAGACAGACAGTAGTAGTGGAAGGGCGTTTCTCAAATTGGAGATTTGTGACCAGTGGTGTTCCACAGGGATCTGTGCTGGGACCACTGTTGTTTGTGATATATGTAAATGATTTGGAGGAAAGTATAAGTGGTCTGATTAGCAAGTTTGCAGATGACATGAAGATTGGTGGAGTAGCAGATAATGAAGGGGACTGTCAGAGATTACAGCAGAATATAGATAGATTGGAGAGTTGGGCAGATAAATGGCAGATGGAGTTCAATCCGGGCAAATGCGAGGTGATGCATTTTGGAAGATCAAATTCAAGAGCAAACTATACAGTAAATGGAAAAGTCCTGGGGAAAATTGACATATAGAGAGATCTGGGTGTTCAGGTCCATTGTTCCCTGAAGGTGGCAACGCAGGTCAATAGAGTGGTCAAGAAGGCATACGGCATGCTTTCCTTCATCGGACGGGGTATTGAATACAAGAGTTGGCAGGTCATGTTACAGCTGTATAAGACTTTGGTTCAGCCACATTTGGAGTACTGCGTACAGTTCTGGTCGCCACATTAACAAAAGGATGCGGATGCTTTGGAGAGGGTGCAGAGGAGGTTCACCAGGATGTTGCCTGGTATGGAGGGCGCTAGCTATGAAGACAGTTGAGTAGATTAGGATTATTTTCATTAGAAAGACGGAGATTGAGGGGGGACCCGATTGAGGTCTACAAAATCATGAGGGGTATAGACAAGGTGGACACCAGGAAGCTTTTTCCCAGAGTTGGGGACTCAATTACTAGGGGTCATGAGTTCAAAGTGAGAGGAGGAAAGTTTATGGGAGATATGCATGGAAAGTTCTTTACGCAGAGGGTGCCTGGAACATGTTGCCAGCGGAGGTGGTAGACGCAGACACGTTAGTGTCTTTTAAGATGTATCTGGACAGGTACATGGATGGACAGGGAGCAAAGGGATACAGACCCTTAGAAAATAGATGACAGGTTTAGACAGAGGATCTCGATCGGCGCAGGCTTGGAGGGTCGAAGGGTCTGTTCCTGTGCTGTAATTTTCTTTGTTCTTTGTTCTTTGCTGCTACAGAACATCAGTAGTAGAGGTAGTGGATGTTTGTGGATATAGTGCCAATCAAGAGGGCTTCTTTGTCCTGGATAGTGTCAAGTTTTTGAGTGTTGTTGCAGCTGCACCCATTCAGGTAAGTGGGAATTATTCTGTCACATTCCTGACTTGTGCCTTTTATATGGTGGACAGACTTTGAGAAGTCCACAGGTGAGTTACTCACTACAGCACTCTGAGTCTCTGACCAGCACTTGTAGTCATTGTGTTTATGTGTTGATTCCAGTTGAGTTTCTGGTCAAGGGTAACCTCCAGGATGGTGACAGTGGGGGATTCAGTGATGGTAACACACCATTGAATGACAGGGGGTGGTGGTTAGATTTGTCTCTTATTGGAAATGGTCATTACATGGTATTTGTACAAACACAAATATTGCTTGACACTAGTCAGCCCAAACCTGGATATTGTCCCAAATCTTGTTGCATTTGCACATGGACAGCTTCAGTATCTGAGGAGGAGTGAATGGTGCTGAACGTTGCACAATCATCAGTGAACATCCCCACTTCTCACCTTATAATGGAAGGAAGGTCATTGATGAAGCAGCTGAAGATGGTTGGGCCTAGCACACTACTCTGAGGAACTCCTGCAGCTATGTCCTGGATCTGAGATGACTGACCTCTAACAATCACCAACCATCCTCCTGTACCGGGTATGACTCCAACCAGCAGAGAGTTTGCCCCCTGCTACCCATTGATTCCTGTTTTGCTAGGGTTGCTTCATTAAATACAGCCTTGATGTCAAGTGCTGTCACTCTCATAAGAAAGGGGAATCATGTTTGATGAACCGTTGAGAGTTTTTTGAGGGTGTTGCTACTGGGGTAGATTAGAGGAAAACAGTGGCTGCAAGATATTTGGATTTTCTATTTTTCCCACAAAAGAGACTATAAAATAAGGTTAGGGGCTGTGAGATTGGGGTTAATAAATTTGGCTCTGGGTTAGTTAATGAGTACAATTAAAGAGATCATTTTTAATATGGAAAGCTATAATCAACAGAAGGATGAGAACTAGGCTCTCAGTTATTTATAACCTAAATCCAGGTCTGTATAAAGTGGCAGGTCTTAACATGGAGAGCTGAAAAATTAACCACTTCAGTCAGAAGAATCATGGAAGGTTACAGTATGGGAGGAGGCCATTTCACCCATCAAGTCCAATCTCTGCAAGTGTAACTCACCACGTCCCACTCTCCCACCTTTTCACTGTTGCCCTGCAATGATTTTCCAATGCTTTGAAAAGCTGTGATTGAATCTGCCACCCACACACACTCAGGCAGATCCTTAACAATTCATTACAGACTCAAGAGCTTACCATTGCTGACATTGCTTCTTGTGGCACCTTAAACTGATGTCCACATTCTCGATCTTGCCACCAATGGGAACAGTATTTCTCTCAATCTATTCTTTCTTCAGCCCTCAACACTTTGAAAATCTTTATCAAACCTCCTCTTCTCTTCCCCAGCAAGAGCAGTCCCAGATTCGCCAAGGACAGCAGCCTCAACATCCTGAAACTAATCAAGTTGCTGAAGTTCCTCATTCCTGGAATGAAAAACAAACAAATATTTTCAAAAGCTGAATTGGAGTAAATGCTCAATGGGAGCTGACTATATCCAAGATGTGCAGAGTTTCCATGCAGGAAAGCTTTTGGAAGTGAATATCATTTGAAGGGATTGTTTAGTGGAAGATGTCCTGTGGAAGCTTGCAGTTTGAAAGCTTTCTTACCAGGATTCCTGAAGCAAAGGGACTGACCCTCATTGAGGGATGAAGTCCACAAAGGGAGTGGGGTATCCTACAGATGATTGCTGCCCATTCTAGAAAGCTAGAAAGAGGACAGGTTGACGGCAATGAAATGTTGTGGACACACAGTTTGTGTTGATAGAGGTGATTGTGGGGTTTGGGGTGTGTGAGTGGTGTTGGGGTGGGGATAGGGACTCCCAGAGTGCTTTTGGAAAAAGAGTTCCAGGATTTTGACCCAGAAACAACAAAAGAGTGATGGTACTGTTCCAATTCAGGATGGTGAATATCTTGGAGGGGAAATTGCTTGTGGTCCCCTTCTAGATGACAGAGGGCATGGATTTAGAAGATTCTGTCAAAGCAAATAGATTTCTCCTGTGCATTTCGTATGTGGTAGACACTGTTACCACTGTGCATCAATGGTGGAGGGAATGAATGCTGAAGATGTTAATTGGGTTGACAATCTAGCAGGCAGCTTTTTTTCTGTATGATATTGAGTTTCTTGAGTGTTGTTGGAGCTGTGCTTATCCAGGCAAGTGGGGTGTATTCCATCATACTCCTGACATGTAGCTTGTAGATGGTGACCAGGCTTTGAGGAATCAGGAGGTGAAACAAAATTTACAAGTCCAATAAGGCTGAAGTCCTGGAGACAGAATCTTACCTTTGGGTGCTGCCACATATTCTGAGTTTCCCCAGCACTTTGCTTTTATTTCAAATCGCCAATATTTGCAATACTTTGCTTTTACTTTGCAAAACAGACTGGTTGCAGCAGGGAAAAATGCCACACATACAAAGCTGCTTGACTGAAGTGAGTCATCAAAACCTTCAGAGGGAGAGAGATCACATGATATGGTTTGCCAGTGTAATAAATCTACTGAATTTGAAGGGTCAGAGATAACTTGTCTGGAGCAACAGGCTTTGTTGTCGTTGTTCTGTGAAACTACACTTATTAAGGTTTAAGTCAAAAAATCCACTGAAGGACCTCATCACGACAAATGGAGGACTCTTGAAGAAAATTTGGAATCTACCAGCTAAAAAAGTAAGATCAACCAGCCATAGATGATTTAGGAAGACACACCAGCTTGTGTGTAAAATGACATCAAGTACGGAAGAACGTATGCACATTTTGTGAAAAATTGCTTTCTGAATGTAACAGTTACTTGGCCAAAATATGTTTAAAATAACACTTGGTAGAGCTTTTTTAAAAATATTTTTGTTTTCCAGACTTGCAGGTTGTCTGTGTGTGGGTGTTAGCTTTCTAGAGGGTGGTTGAATATATTTGTTCAATTTGCACGCTTTGTTAATCCCTACATCTCAGCATGAGGTTTTGTTTGTTATAAAATTGTTCTTTATTTGTTCTGTAAGGATCCTGGCAGATTTATTTCTGCTATTGAGCAACAAACAGTCCAATATACCACATCCATTTTAAATATATACTTTGGATGATGGAGAAGTGGGACAAGAAGAAACTCTCCCTACTTGATTTGTAAAAATATACTAAGGTATTTGGGAAAGCTAAGGAAAGAGAATAAGGAGGTCAACTGCAGACAATGATTTGAAAAAAAAATGTCTTATTAGAAAGATGTCCTTAAGATATGGACAGAGTCAATTTGATCAGAGTTGTGAAGTATAATCATGGCATTTGGGGACATTCTATAGGCTCCAAATAGTGAGAGATCGAGCGGCAAATCTGCTAGAAATTATACATGTACAAGAACTGTAGGTACTGGGAAATTTTACATTTCTAGAAGGAGTCGAGAAGTCAAAGCTTTTAGTCTTACACTCATTTGGACTCATAAGAGCGAGAAACAAACTTGGAAAAAGAAGATACATTTGTATATTTTGGGAAGAGGATATTGACTGTTTGGGCCATCATTGGCATGGGAAGAGTTAACTGTCAATCTTGGGGGGGCTTTAATTACCCAACTATTGATCAAGATAATGTTAGAATAATGGAGATGGAGGAATTTCTCCTTGATCTCTATGTTCTCTGCCCAATGAGGAGGGAGGCATGACTAGATCTGGTGCTGGGGAATGAGCAAGTAGAACAAGGTGCCTGTAGGAGAACAATACGAGATTTATATTAATGGAGAAAAATAAGAAAAAAACTGAATGCAGAAGTTCTGATTTGGAACAGGGCTAATTTAAATTTGAAGAAGTAATCCAGGCAGGTTAGAAAGGAACCAAAGTTTGACGAATGTTCGGTAACAGAATGACAGGGATTGTGAAATGGAGAGATGTTTCAGGGGAACATCTAGGTGTATTCCAACAAGGGGAAAGGCTAGGAAGTCAAAATCACAACCCTTTAAATGACAAGGTAATACCTTTACCTGAGAGAAAATGTTGGAAATGAGGGTGAATGATACACATGAAGATTTTCAAGGGAGAGCCTGGCCTAATGCAATAATAGAGAGAGACTAGCAAAGAGAATATGAGATTAGAATGACAGCTAACATTAAAATGGAACCCAAAAATCTATCAGCAGGCAGTGTCATTTGCCCGTGAAGTTGTAAAGGTGAACACATTACTTTGAAAAAGCAGAATGTACCTTGACACAAGATGGAGCCCTGGGGGTGGGTCATGGGTTATTAGATGATCTTTTGTTTTCTGTACTGACACAGGGACTGACCCATTAGGACATTTCTCCGGGAAGTTACTTTCTCAGGTGCTGATGACTGCTCCTGTCCATTTTAATGAAAGCTTAATGTGCTACCAGTGGAACTGCAGACAGTGAGCTCACCAGCTGTGCAGTTGCAGAGCCCGTGACACCACAGGTAGATCTGCCTGCACTGAAGAACACAGCTTACCTGCCAGTTAATTTGCTTTCCAAACCCTTGAGCCCTCGCTGCTTCACTCACTGCTTCCTCGATGTCCTATTCCCGATGTGAAGCAGCAAGTGGGACAATGAAAGAAGAAGAAAATGGGGTCCTGAGTGGGAGTGGAGATTGGGGGCAAATAAATGGGTGGCAATTAGCTCAATAATAATAGGTGGATGACAGTAAAAGTGTGACACCAACTTCCTGTTCAAGAATGTTGGCAGGAGATACAGATCTCAACTGAAGTCACCCACAATAACACCAAATAACATCTGCTGGTTTCATGGAATTAGAATCGCAATTGGATGCCACCCACAATAACACCAAATAACATCTGCTGGTTTCATGGAATTAGAATCGCAATTGGATGCCATTCAGATCAGAAATAATCTCACCTAGAAAAGGAAAAACCATGCCTAGAAATTCACCCAGAGGCAGAGAATGCTATCCCTTTAACCTGCAGGTTTCCAAACTCCAGCAGAAACCTGCTGTCCTGTGGAATAAGTTGCTGTGAATGACGTGTTAGAAAGCTTTCACCTGAATTACCTTCTGAACCCTACAGACTACAATATTTCCAATTACCAGGTCAAACACTAATAGTGAAACATTTTCACCCCCTTGGACCAGAAACTCCCTACCTACGTCCGTGACACCACCCACGCCCTCCACCTCCTCCAGAACTTCCAATTCCCCGGTCCCCAACACCTCATTTTTACTATGGATGTCCAGTCCCTATACACCTGTATTCCCCATGCAGATGGCCTAAAGACCCTCCGCTTCTTCCTGTCCCACAGACCTGACCAACCCCCCTCCACTGACACCCTCATCCGCTTAGCCGAACTCGTCCTCACCCTCAACAACTTCTCTTTCAATTCCTCCCACTTCCTACAGACCAAGGGGGTAGCCATGGCTACCCGCATGGGCCCAACCTATGCCTGCCTCTTTGTAGGTTACGTGGAACAATCCCTCTTCCGTACCTACACTGGCCCTAAACCCCACCTCTTCCTCTGTTACATTGATGACTGTATCGGCGCCGCCTTGTGCTCCCACGAGGAGCTCGAACAGTTCATCCACTTCACCAACACCTTCCACCCCAACCTGAAGTTCACCTGGACCATCTCCAACACTTCTCTCTCCTTCCTGGACCTCTCTGTCTCCATCTCGGATAACCACCTAGAAACCGATATCCATTTCAAGCCCACCGACTCCCACAGCTACCTGGAATACACCTCCTCCCACCCACCTTCCTGCAAAAATGCCATCCCCTATTCCCAATTCCTTCGCCTCTGCCGCATCTGCTCCCAGGATGAGGCATTCCACTCCCGTACATCTCAAATGTCCTCATTCTTCAAACTCCGCAACTTCCCCCCCACAGTGGTCGAGAACGCCCTCGACCGTGTCTCCCGCATTTCCTGCAACTCATCCCTCACACCCCGTCCCCGCAATAATAACCAAAAAGAATCCCCCTCGTCCTCACGTACCATCCCACCAACCTCCGGATCCAACGCATCATCCTCTGACACTTCCGCCATCTGCAATCCGACCCCACCACCAAAGACATTTTTCCCTCCAGACCCTTGTCTGCTTTCCGGAGGGACCACTCTCTCCATGCCTCCCTTGTCCACTCCACACTCCCCTCCAGCCCCACCACACCTGGCACTTTTCCCTGCAACCGCAGGAAGTGCTACACCTGCACCCACACCTCCTCCCTCACTCCAATCCCAGGCCCCAAGAAGACTTTCCACATCAAGCAGATTTTCACCTGCACATCTGCCAATGTGGTATACTGCATCCAATGTACCTGTTGTGGCTTCCTCTACATCGGGGAAACCAAGCGGAGGCTTGGGGACCGCTTTGCAGAACACCTGCGCTCAGTACGCAACAAACAATTGCACCTCCCAGTCGCGAACCATTTCAACTCCCCCTCCCATTCCTCAGATGACATGTCCATCCTGGGCCTCCTGCAATGCCACAATGATGCCACCCGAAGGCTGCAGGAAGAGCAAATCATATTCAGCCTGGGAACCCTGCAGCCCAATGGTATCAATGTGGATTTCAGAAGCTTCAAAATCTCCCCTCCCCCAACCGCATCCCAAAACCAGCCCAGCTTGTCCTAGCCTCCCTAACCTGCCCTTCCTCTCACCTATCCCCTCCTCCCACCTCAAGCCCCACCCCCATCTCCTACCTACTCGCCTCATTCTGCCCCCTTGAGCTGTCTGTCCTCCCTTGACTGACCTATCCCCACCCTAACGCCCCACCTACACTCTCCTTTACTGGCTCCATCCCCGCCTCTTTGACTTGTCTGTCTCCTCTCCACCTATCCTCTCCTCTATCCATCTTCTATCTGCCTTCCCCTCCCTCCCTATTTATTTCAGAACCCTCTTCCACTCCCCCATTTCTGATGAAGGGTCTAGGCCAAAACGTCAAGCTTTCCTGCTCCTATGATGCTGCTTGGCCTGATGTGTTCATCCAGCTCCACACCTTGTTATCAGTGAAACTGAATTTCGAGACTGTGATAGAAATCCAAATACTTGTTATAATGCTCATATCTAGCTTGTCTCTCGTCACCTGTGGATGTTGCGATTACACTTAGAGTGCTGAGAAAATACGTATTTATTGCTTTTAATTAAAGCCAGTGAGAAAGGCCATCTTGTCTGTTGTTAAAAGTCACAGCATGCAAGGATTAAAACATTTTTCTTGCATATATATTTTTGTGGTCAGTGGGAAAAGGGGAAACATTTCATGTCTCTCCTGGTCTGCAACAATAGTAAATGAGTAGTAACGGGCACAGTAGGTCCTATCGGGGTTAAAATGTTGAGATATGTTCAGATGAACAGGCCAAACCAAGACAACATCACACGTTCTATCAGTGTTTACCAAGGGAGTGGGTACTGACATCAGTAGAAGAGGACATGGTAAAGGTAATGGGGGGGGTGAAGATTGATAGGCAACCAGTTTAGAAAAAGCTTTCGGCTCCCACTGTGGCATTAAGAGGTTAGATCCACTTTTGATTTACAGTGGCAGCTGGGAGAGTAACAGCAGGCACACCATGCGGGATCTGCCTGTGCTGTTAGGGAGATGCCTATCATTTCCACATTGAAAAGGTTGCGTGTTGGGTCTTGTGTGATTCTCTATATCAAATTGAAGCCAGCCTTCTCTGTGCCTCTTGGCTGTGTCAGGAGCCTGCCCTATTGATGTCCTTCCTTATGCCTCCAACAGCCCTACTCAACTAAACAATGCCTTCGAGTCTGCTGTCTTCTGCCTACAACTCAATAAAAGCCATTTTACTCATCGTGGGCAGACGCTGACTTGATATCGGTCGCCGGTTTAATTGATGTCAGTATTGAGCTGGTGGTTGTGACAGATTAATACATTGAGACTCATCTATCCATGTCTGGTCTTTCTCTCTCCCTCTTCCTCATGTGATTGCTCCTGCTGGGCAAATGGGTCTTAGCAATGTGAAAGTAGAATATCAGCGAGGTTGGGCTGTGTGGCATAATGGGTTAATAGTTGTTTTGTCAGTAACTAAAGCACATCATTTGTGTCAGATGATGTCAGATCACATGGAACTAGTAATTGAAGAAATAAGATTCTAATGGAGTCCTTCCGAACCATGTCTCTGGAAATACTTAATAAATGTTCATTAGCTTGCACTAGTTCTCCAGTAAGCTTCTGTCAAAAGCATTCAGAGCCCATTGTGATATTTATACATGGTGGAAGTGGTCCCTTTGCTGAGGACCCAGCTGACACTGTTAAAGATGAAAAAGTGAAAAATCGGTGTCCTGGTAAAACACACAGCAACAATTGGGGCAGCTTTTCTTCGCAGGATTCTCATGACTACTGACCAAAAATGCGCAGAGCTACGGTGCATGTCTTACCTCCAGCCAAACCCCTAGACCTCACAGAATGCCTTACCAATACTGAACCAGAAAAGCTGGTGTTGCTGAGTCAATTGATACCAGTCCATCTCCAGATTCACTCAAATTCCAGAAAAGAGCCAGGTCAGTATATTCTTGTGCACAATTAGCAGCTGCACCATGATATTTTAAGAAGGCACGGCATTGATGAAGAAACTGCTAAATATCAAGAGGTTATGAAAGCCTTACGTTCAAACCTGGGGTTTCAAAGGGAGATTCTCAGACTGGGAGAAATGCAGCACAGACAATTAGGTCTCTGCAGTAAATCTGAATCACTTTGGAGTCCAATAGGAAGAACTACCAGTGAAGTATGGAGATGGCAGGGCCAAACACCAAGAATGAAGCAAAGCTAGTAGGCTGAGGACACAGTCACTACCAGTGAGACATATTTCCATTGTGGCAGGAAAACATCACATCATCCTCAAGCTTATCCTGTCAAAGATCAAAGCATTACTTGTGGAGGTATTTTGAAGCAGTATTCCACAGTGAGCAGCTTTCAGCTCCAGCTAAAATTGCTGCCAACAACAACTTTGGATGTACCAGTCCCACCTACTGTTGCTAAGAGATTTTGGAATCCAAAGGATAACTTTAGATTGCTGCTATAATGGACAATAGCTATAAGACTCATGTAACATTGGATACAAATGCAGGTGTCTCCACTCTTTTGGGTGCCTCACCTTGATTGAGTTTCTCCAGTGATCCACCCTTTGATTCCATGGCCCAGTTATACTCCACTGATGGTATAAAGTCAGGTGGAAGCCACTTTTCTTTTCTAGGGAAGAGAACGTTCTGAAATCCTTATGTCATCCACAATCAGGAGTCCTTCTGACTGAGGTGTAGAGCCTGCATAATCTTGCAAGTTATCTGTGAGGTGAATGTGCTGAACAAGAAAGACAGCCCAAGCAAACTCAAGAAGGAATTTCTAAAGCTATTCATTGGCTTTGGAAAGTTTCTCACTCTATCACCTTAAAACCAAACTCCAAGTCAATGTGTCTCTTCAAGCTAAGAAAGATCTCATACTGTTTCTTACACAAAATCAGAAAGGAAATTTGCAGCCATGCTACACCAAAGGGTCACATCACCAGTAACCTAGTCACTTCTTGGTGTTCTATTGGTCGAACTGTTTTGTTTTGGATGCAACACGATACTTCCAGGCTGTAGGACAATGATTTGCAGTCACTGAGAAAAATACCTTGGCATATCTCATATGTCTACCTAAGACGATGTCTCAGGCCTCAACTTCACAATCAAAATTCTACATTTCATAAGTCATTGACTCTGCTTAACACCAAGAAGCTTGCAATGATGTTGTTCCAATTATATCTTATGTGGTCTTATGCTTTAATGGAATATGTCCAAGGTAAACTCCAGAGAATGGCCAAAGTTTTGACATGCTTTCCTTTGGGAAGTTTATTCATCTGCTTTATTGAGGATGTGTGGAGTTCTATGTTCCTCCCTCCAACCACCTAGAAATTGGAAGAAATGTATACACCTCAGAAGACTGACGTGGAATGTACTGTTTCATGGGCAAATCTACGTATATTCCCACTAACTGTACTCTAAAACAAGACTTCAAGCAATGTCTTCCTCTTAGGCTCCATACCAACCACACCGTTATTACCATGATCCTCAGGTTAGATCACAAATGTAGGAGCAGAAGTAGGTCATTTGGTCCATCAACTATTTTTCACTATGTTCAATGAGATCACGGCTGACCTGCTTACCTTCAACTCCACTTTCCTGCCTTTTCCCCATAACTGATGATTCCCTTACTAGTTATTAGTTGGACATTCTCCAACTCCACCATTAGGGTCACTTGAGCATTACCAAGTGCTGAGGATGACCCACTGCACCTGATGGTAGCCTGATATGTACAAGGCCATTGAAGATATGGTTTCCAGTTGTTGAACATGTGTTTTCCATAGGCAAGAACAGAAGGACTTCTTGATAGGGCACTAGTAGTCAGGACCCAATACTCCACAAGCTGTACAAAAAGTGTAAATATGTAATCATCAAAATGGCGAATTTGTTTCTTTTTTATATTGCGATCTAACATTAAGCAACACCAACCAGGTTTCAGTAATTAACTCAAAAATAACTTGGTTATTGGAAGCAAATTTATTTATACAATAAGCAGCAGACCTGGTTAACAACCAAGCTTACCACAAACACACACATGTACACAAAAGACATCAATGTAACTCTGCAGACATAAATTAAAAAAATGAAAGGGGGAAATATACCCAGAGCAGGCTAAGTATCCAAACTCAAAAGATAATAATGCGAAGACTTCTCACAGTCCAGTCCATTCCTGTCAACAAAATTGAGTTGCTGACAGCTGTTAGAATTGATGAAATCTTTTCAAAGCAAATTGAGGTCCATATGAGAGGCAGTTAGAAATCCTGATACATGATTTTATTTAATTGCTTCAATATTTTAACCAAGAGACATCTCTGCAGTTGAAAGTTTTGGCAAAGATCTGTAGCTCGGGTTGTGGGTGAGGTTATTGACTTGTTCGCAGAGCTGCCTTGTTCTCATTCAGATGTTTCGTCACCATGCTAGGTGACAACATCAGTGGAGATGGAGCAGTGGTATACCATATACAAACCCATACAGATCAAAACCGGAAATGACACTATTCACAAAAACGGACCAAACAGTATAAAATCCAAGCGGAGTAGGGCAACATTGCTTCATCGGAGGCTTCACTGATGATGTCACATAGCATGGTGACCAAACATCTGAATGAGAACAAGCCAGCACAGCGAGCATGTCAACTACCTCATCTTTGCAGTTGGTTCTGCTTTTGGGTGTCTACTTACTTCAGAGGAAATACATTCTGGCTTTTTCCAGCTTGGAGGTCTCCTTTCAACTAACCCAAAACAGGTAAACAGGAAAACACAACTGCAGTTCAGGGGTTTTTGTTAGGCTACTTTGAGCACAGCACCTTTCCAACTTGGTTGTCTAAAAATTTTTGAAATTAAACCCAACTCTTACCTCTCTTAAAAGCTTTATTTGCTTTCCATAAAGCTATCTGTTAAACTGTAGGTGAACCACAACACACTTTAAATTTTTGACGTTTCAGTTCTAAGAAATCACATGATAAACTGCTGTTAACCCAAAACTTATCCAAATTCTTCTACCTGTAAGAACATAAGATCAAAAGAAATAGGAACAGGAGTCAGCCATTCGGCCCTTTGAGCCTGCTTTGCCATTCAGTAGGATCGCAGCTGATTTGAAATTCCTCACATCCATTCTCCTGCCCTTTCACCTTAACCCTTGATTCCCGTACTGTTCAATATGCATCTGACTCAGCCTTAAATATACACAACAACTCTGTCCCCATAGCTGTCTGTGGCAAGGAATTCCAAAGACTCACAGCCCTCTGAGAGAAGAAATACCTTCTCATTTTAGTCCTAAATTGGTGCTCCTTTATTCTGAGTCTGTACCGCTTGGTCATAGACTCTCCCATTAGCGAAAACATTCTCTCAGCATTTACCCTGTCAAGCCCCTGTCAAGAAAACCTACATGGATCACGTCTCATTCTTCTAAGCTCCAGTGAGCAGAGTCCCAATCTATATAGCCCTTGCTCATAAAGCAATCCTGCCATGCAGGGATCATCCAGTCTCTGAACTGACTCCAATTGAATATTATCTTTCCTTAAATAAGGGGACCAAAACTGCTCACAATACTTCGCATGTTGTCCACTGGCACCTGGTTTATTTGGAGTAAGGCTTCCCTACTCTTATATTCCAAACCCCTTGAAACAAGGGTTAACTTTCCATTAGCTTTCCTGATTACCTGTTGCACCTGTATGTTAGCTTTCTGTGTTTTGTGCACAAGTTACCCCCAAGTTCCTTTGCTTGGCAACTTTCTGCAGTTTTATTTTACATTTTAAAAATACTCTGTTCTTTTGTTTTCTCTTCCAAAATGAACAACTTCACATTTTTCCACATTATATTCCATTTGCCAGCTTCTTGCCCACTGACTTACTAACCCTATCAATATCTCTCAATAAACTGTTTGTATTCCTCTCACAACTTGACTTTCTACCCTATCTCACCCTGCTTCCTCCACATGGTTATTTTTACTGACAATGTATTCTTAACAATGGTGTCATCTTTCCCATTTCCACCCAAAGGAATACATTGGGATGGAGTTTGTGTTCAAGGCTAAAACCTTCCTCAAGAGACAATGTGCTGGTATGTGAAATAACTGCACAGAGGCCAGTATCGCCTCACCAAGTCACTCTTTATCTACTTGTGCACAATACACTGGCTGTGGCCAGCTCATTCAGAGTCAGTCATCTGAACTGAGGGGATTCTAAATCCTTTGGCTATATTGGTCAGACAGGGCCTACTGATTGGCACAGATTAACAACCCCAATCAAGTACCTCGTAGTCAACATGGTCCACCTGGTTCCAATCACTACATCTCTCCCCTATTAGATCCAGGAATGTAAGCCAGGTCTTTCTGTTGTAGCTTTTCCCGCGACATTTTTGCCCTAGCTCCAGTTCCTCTGACTCAGACTCTGACACAGGTGGCATGTACCGGACTGTAGCTTGCCTCTTGCATCTGGAGCGTCTCGGGAGAGTTTCCTCCTCTTCTTCCGGCAGTAACAGTATCAAGGCTGCATCTATCTCAGACTCTGATGTTTACTCGACACTAGAGAGAGGGGGAGAACCTATGGTTTCTGACAGGCCTTCTGGCTATTCTGAGGGGTGAGATATATTTTGCTCCTGCCCTGTTTGCAAGGTAACAGCTTTCAGGTGATCCGCGTGTTTGTTCTGGACTATATCACCTACCTGAACTTTGTACATCATGGGACCTGACCTCGCATCAGTCTCGCCTCATACCCATACAGGGCCATTTCCATGGTTCCAGCACCAAACTTCATCCCCGGAATTAAATTGTCTCTCTCATTCAAAGGAGACATGTGGCCAGCATTGGCATTCCTACTGCCGTTTCACCCTCCCGCCCATATGTCTGTGAATATCAGGTTTAACCTGGTGCGGAGTCTTCTCCCCATCCCAAACTTTTGCGGAGCCATCCCTGTTGTTACTTGCTTCTACCAATGGGGTCACAGGGCAGAGTCACAGCACCAACTGAGATTAGGCCAGGTCATCCTGGGCGTACCCATCGCATTCCCAAAGTATGACTGCTCCATAATATCAATTGATCTGGCAGATACCGGGCAACACACAAACATAATGTTTCTCCGTAATGTTCTGGCTGAGTACTTCTTAATGAGATTTGGATCATTACGCCTATCCCATTGTTGACATTGACTACCTCTGCTCAATATGCAAGATGGGCCTGGGCTGATTGCTGTTGGCTTTTGACTGTGGTTACTTTGGCCTTTTTGTATTCCATCAGACCTTGCTTGTGGAAAGTGTTTCGTCAACACTCAGTTGGGCCTAGTTGCTTAGGCCATTGGCCACTTGATCATAGAGTCATAGAGTCATGTAGCATGGAAGCAGACCCTTTGGTCCAACCAGGCCATGCCGACCACAATCCCAACCTAAACCTGTCCCACCTGCCTGCACTTGGCCATATCCCTCCAAACCTTTCTTATTCATTTACTTATCCAAATGTCTTTTAAACGTTGTAACTGTACCTGTATCCATCAGTGCCTTTGGAATATCATTCCACACGCGATACACTCTCTGTGTAAAAAAAGTTGCCCCTCATGTCTTTCTTACATCTTTCTCCCCTCACCTTAAAAATGTGTCCCCGGTCTTGAAGTACCCCACCTTAGGTAAAAGACACCTACCATTCACCTTATCTATACCCCTCATGATTTCAAAAACCTCCATAAGGTCACGCCTCAACTTTCTTTACTCCAGTGAAAAAAGTCCCAGCTTATCCAGCCCCTCATTATAACTCAAATCCTCCATTCCCAGAAACATTCTGGTAAATATTTTCTGAACCCCTCAGGCTTAATAATATCCTTCCTATAACAGGGCAACCAGAACTGGACACAGTACTCCAAAAGAAACCCTACCAACGTGCTGTATAACCTTAACATGATGTCCCAACTCCTATACTCAAAGTTCTGAGCAATGAAGGCAAGCATGCTAAATGCCTTCTTAAGCACCCTGTGTACATGTGTCACAAACTTCAAAGAACCCCTAGGCCTCTTTGTACTACAACACCACTTAAGGCCCTACCATTAACTGTATAAATCTTGCCCTTGTTTATTTTACCAAAATGCAATACCGCACATTTATCCAAATTAATCTCCATCTGCCACTCTTCAACCCAATTGATAAAGATCTCTTTGTAATCTTAGATAACCTTCTTTACTGTCCACCATACCCCCAACTTTGATGTCATTCGCAAACGTACTAATGATGCCTTCTATATTCTCATCTAAGTCATAAATCTAAAATGACAAACAAAAGTGGACCCAGCACCGATCCATGTGGAGCACTGCTGGTAACAGGCCTTCAGTCCACCCTCCACCACCACTCTCTATCTCCTGCCAATTTTATATTCAGTTGGCAAGTGCACTCTGAATCCCATGTGATTTAACTTTAATAATTAGTCTACCATGCAGAACCTTGTCAAAGGCTTTACTAAAGTCCAAGCAAACAATGTCTACCATTCTGCCCTCATCAATCTCCTCAGTTATCATAGAATCTTTACAGACTAAAGAGCTGAATTCCAGAGGTGACATGAGAGTTTCAGCTGTTAACATCGAGGCTGCATTTGACTGAGCGTGGCATCAAGGAGCCCCGGCAAAACTGGAATCAATGGGTATCAGGGGAAAACTCTCTGCTGGGGTTGGAGTCATACCTGACACATAAGAAGATGGTTGCAGTTGTTGAAGGCCAGCCATGGCAACCCAGAACACCTCTGCAGGAGTTCCTCAGGGTAGTGTCCTAGGCTCAACCATCTTCAGCTGCTTCATCAATGACCTTATCTCCATCATACGGTCAGAAGTGGGGATGTTTGCTGATGATTGCACAATGTTCAGCATTTCTCATGACTCCTTGGATACTGAAGCAGTCCATGTTCAAATGCAACAAGACCTGGACAATATTCAGGCTTGGATTGACAAGTGGCAAGTAACATTCATGCCATGTAAGTGCCAGGCAATGACCATTCCCAACAAGTGAGAATCTAGCTATTTCCTCTTGAAATTCAGTAGCATTATCATCACTGAATCCTCCACTTTCAACAGCCTGGGGACTACCATTGACCAGAGACTGGACTGGACTAGCCATAAAAATTCAATGGCTACACAAGCAGGTCAGAAGTTAGGAATATTGCAGCAAGTAACTCATGCCCTGACTTCCTGAGCCTATCTACCATAATCAAGGCACAAGTCAGTCATTAATGGAATAACTACCACTTGCCTGGATGAGTGCAGCTCCAGTGACACTCAAGAAGCTTGACACCATCTGGACAAAGCAGCCCACTTGATTGGCACCACATCCACAAACATCCACTCCCTCCAACACCGACGCTCAGTAGCAGCAGTGTGTACTATCTACAAGATGTGCTGCAGAAATTCATGAAGCCTCCTTAGACAGCACCTTCCAAATTCACAAATTCTTGCACCTCAAAGACAAGGGCAGATGTAGGAACACCACCATCTGCAAGTTCCTTCCAAACCCTTCAATATCCTGACTCACCATTTTCATTCCTTCACTGTCGCTGGGTCAAAATCTTGGAATTCCCTCCTTAAGGGTTTTGTGGGTCTACCTACAGCACATGGACTGTAGTGGTTCAAGAAGGAAGCTCACCACCACCTTCTCAAGGGCAACTAGGGACAGGCTACACATTATGGCCAGCCAGCAATACCCAAGTCCCATGGATGAATTTAAAAATTAAAGTACAGAAAAATAGATCTTCGAAGAATGACTAAATGAAGTCTAGGTCAATACATTTAGTCCTACTTGAAAATGATTAAGGTTTGAAAGTTCTTGATACTAATTTCAGTTGAAGCAATGTTTCTATAATCTGGTTATTTGATTTACATGCATGAACCAAGGTCTGCCCTGGAGTTAACGATTGCTTCATGTTCACAGTCCCATCATTAACACATCGAGTTAAATCCTTACAATCCCCTCAAACCAAAATAAAAGGTTACGGCTTTTGTTCTAATCTATCTGACAGTGCCGTGCATCGGAAATAATGATTTTGAATTTGTCTCAGAGCACAATATTTGTATTGTAACACAGTAACTTTGAAGTAGTGCATACAGGGCCAGGGGGATTATTGGTTCTGACGAATGACTGCCCATTAGGATGGTGGAGGTGTGATGAGTTGTGATGTTCTTGCACCTGGTTCTGTGACATCAAGCTGCAGACTGTTGAAGTTAACACATGTAAACAAATGCTTTTGTTCTCCAGAAGAAAGGCTGTCCCAGAGTGAACATTACTGGCCCTGCTCTCTGAACACTGTCACCATTGTTCAGTCGGATTCGCTTCTTCTCGCTTTTCTTGTCAAAGTTTAATTACCAAAAGTGAACGTTTCACAGGCCCATTTCGCACTCCAGCGCCTCTCCAACACTTGAGAAAAGAGCGAGATTGTGAATAACAGACCAAGACAGAGTGACACATCCAGCTAGGGAGAGTGGAAAAGGCTGGCAGCAGAGACTGAGACAAATGGGGGAGATTGAATGGGAGTTCAGCGAAAAAGGAGGGAAACAGGGCAAAATGGAAGTGAAGAGAGATCAGTTCTGAGTAAACCTCTGTCTCTTAAAAACCTAAAGATAATTATGAGGCTGCATGGTCTCTGAACACTGGATCTCAGTGCTTTTCGGAAAATGAAATTGACTAAACAAATTATACATGTTGCTAGATATATTTTGATCTGAAGTTGAGTCTCCAGTCCAGATGGAGGGTTGGTGTGTGACTGAGGTGTTCCTTCGTTTGTGTGCGGGGATAGTCAGCACAGATATAAAATAATGATGAGCACCCTCTACTCAGCCCCGACACCTGGTTTGCACTCCAGAGAGCTGGAGTGCTCTCTGCTCCCTGTGAGTGTCAATTCCACAAACAGGCACCTGGCAAATCAATTGATACAGCTATAAGCGAACAGAATTAAGGAGAATCCCAAGGCCTTTTATTCATATATAAGAAGCAGGAGGGTAACTAGAGAAAGGGTTGGTCCACTAAAGTATAAGGAAGGAAGGTTTTGTGTAGAACCTGAGAAAATGGGTGAGATTCTCAATGATTACTTTGCATCAGTGTTCACTGAGGAGAGGGACATGATGAATGTTGAGATTAGAGATAGAAGTTTGTTTACTCTGGATCACGTTGACATAAGGAGGGAAGATATGTTGGGTAGGCTAAAGGATATTAAGGTGGACAAATCCCCAGGACCGGATGGGATCTAACCCAGGATGCTGAGGGAGGCGAGAGAGGAAATAGCTGGGGCCCTGACAGATATCTTTGTAGCATCCTTAAACACAGGTGAAGTGCCAGAGGACTGGAGAGTTGCTAATGTTGTCCCCCTGTACAAGAAGGGTAGTAGGGATATTCCAGGTAACTACAGACCAGTAAGCCTGACGTCAGTGGTGGGAAAGTTGCTGGAGAAGGTACTGAGGGATAGAATCTATTTATATTTGGAAAAGAACGGGCTTATCAGTGATAGGCAACATGGTTTTGTGCAGGGGAGATCATGCCTTACTAACTTGATAGAGTTCTTTGAGGAAGTGACCAAGTTGATAGATGAAGGAAGGGCTGTAGATGTCATCTACATGGACTTTAGTAAGGCGTTTGATAAGGTTCCCCATCGTAAACTAATGGAGAAAGTGAAGTCACATGGTGTGCAGGGTGTTCTAGCTAGGTGGATAAAGAACTGGTTGAGCAACAGGAAACAGAGAGTAGTAGTTGAAGGGAGTTTCTCGAAATGGAGAAAGGTGACCGGTGGTGTTCCACAGGGATCAGTGCTGGGGCCACTGTTGTTTGTGATATACATAAATGATCTGGAAGAAGGCATAAGTGGTCTGATCAGTAAGTTTGCAGATGACACGAAGATTGGGGGAGTAGCAGAAAGCATAGGGGATTGTCAAAGAATACAGGAGAATATAGATAGACTGGAGAGTTGGGTGGAGAAATGGCAGATGGAGTTCAATCCGGGCAAGTGTGAGGCGATGCATTTTGGGAGGTCTAATTCTAGAGCAAACTATACTGTAAACGGAAGAGCCTTGGGAAAAGTTGATGAGCAGAGAGATCTGGGAGTTCAGGTCCATTGTACCCTGAAGGTGGCTGCACTGGTGGATAGAGTGGTCAAGAAGGCATATGGTATGCTTGCCTTCATCGGACGGGGTATTGAGTATAAGAGCTGGCAGGTCATGTTAAAATTGTACAAGACTTTGGTTCGGCCGCATTTAGAATACTGTGTACAGTTCTGGTCGCCACATTACCAAAAGGATGTGGAAGCTTTGGAGAGGGTACAGAGAAGGTTTACGAGAATGTTGCCTGGTATGGAAGGTGCTAGCTATGAAGAGAGGTTGAGTAGGTTAGGATTGTTTTCATTAGAAAAAAGGAGATTGAGGGGGGACCTGATTGAGGTCTTCAAAATCATGAAGGGTATAGACAGGGTTGATAGAGATAAGCTTTTTCCCAGGGTGCGGGATTCAATAACGAGGGGTTCAAGGTGAGAGGAGAAAAGTTTAAGGGGGATACACGCGGAAAGTACTTTACACAGAGAATGGTTGGTGCCTGGAACGCGTTGCCAGCAGAGGTAGTAGAGGCAGGCACGATAGATTCATTTAAGGTGCGTCTGGACAGATGCATGAGTAGGTGGGGAGCAGAGGGATACAGATCCTTAGGAATTGGGCGATAGGTTTAGACAGTGGATTTGGATCGGCATAGGCTTGGAGGGCCGAAGGGCCTGTTCCTGGGCTGTATGTTTTCTTTGTTCCTCTTTGTTCTAGGACCATGCTCCTACTGCCAGGAAATAATGGAGTAGTACATTATGTGAATGATATTTGATTCATGATTCATCAAAGAGGGAGTGTGAACATTGAGTTAAGAAGGTTATGAAAAATGTCAAGAGATAAGCCTAAGAAAAATGGCAATGTGAATTTGCAAAGCCCATGATCAAGTTTTCAGGCTACATACTGCATGTCACTGCCATAAAGGGTGATCCCTAGAAAACAAAGGAGGTCAGAGAATTTCCAAAACTCATGAATATAACAGTGCTGTAAAGATTTCCATGAATGAAAAAAACCTGGCCAGGAAATTCAAACTGAACCATCAGCAATCAACACACTGTTAGGAGAACTGTTGAGATAAGCCTAACAGTGGGACTGAAAAGTTTAACAGAAAATCATTGTGAAAAGATTAAGTTAACTTCTTCTGACATATTACCACACTATGGCCCACTTTCACCAAGAATAATGAAGACAGGTTTGAGTAGATTGGGATTATTTACATTAGAAAGACGGAGGTTGAGGGGGGACCTGATTGAGGTCTACAAAATCATGAGAGGTATAGACAGGGTGAATAGCAAGAAGCTTTTTCCCAGAGTGGGGGACTCAATTCCTAGGGGTCACGATTTCAAGGTGAGAGGGGAAAAGTTTAAGGGAGATATGCGTGGAAAGTTCTTTACACAGAGGGTGGTGGGTGCCTGGAACGCGTTGCCAGCGGAGGTGGTAGAGGCAGGCACGATAGCCTCATTTAAGATGTATCTAGACAGATACATGAATGGGCAGGGAGCAGAGGAATACAGATCCTTGGAAAATAGGTGACAGGTTTAGATAGAGGATCTGGATCGGCACAGGCTTGGAGGGCCGAAGGGTCTGTTCCTGTGCTGTAATTTTTTTTGTTCTTTGTTCTTATAATAGCTCCAGACAGAACATCTACAGACTTGGGCACAGTGTTGCTGCAAGTCCAGGAAGGTGGGAAATGTGGCTGTTGTATTGCGCTTCAAAGTCTCTAACAGAAACTGAGAAAAGGTTTGTCACAATTGAAAATGAAGTCCCTATGGTTATGTGGACACATGAGATAATCCTGGATTACGTTATTGGATTAAGATTTAACATTGAAACAGATCAGAAACAATGAGTTTCTCTTCTCGATATGAAAGAAATTGTGAAGATGCCACCTTACAATCAAAGTTTTAGAATACGTCTGATGAGATACAACTCAATCATAGAGTATGTCCAAGTGACATGTCAAACAACAGCAAGTACTTTATCCAGAATTTTAATCCAAGAGGCTAAAAAAAAAGATTTGGAGTTGATAGCAGAGAGGAAAACAATTAAAATACTTAAAATACTCAAAACATGTTCTGGCATCAGATAAAAAGCAAACGATTTGAGAAGCTAAAAGTAGAGATGTAGAATGTTGTCAGAAAAGAAGGTATTGATAGGATGGATGACCAACGTACACATGTGATGACCCACTATTGAGGTGATACTTCAAGCAGTGTAAAAATATCACATGATTATAGATGATTTGATAGTCTTTAATTAAAAATAGTAATATCTAAAGACTCAGAGAGGATATTTTCCAAAGATGATATCAAGGTCATTTTGGAATATCAAGATGTCAGGCAAGAACACAATAGAATGTTTGGTGGCCAGAGATGTTAGATACTTGAGGTTCAACTGAGTCCAATCATAAACTTTCCTCGTCATTGTTTTATTGCTAATTCACACACCATAAACTCCAACACCAATTACTTACTCTTCATATTTTTAACCAACCTGCTCAGACACATCACTCAAACAAGTGGGTCTTGAATCCTAGCCTTCTGTGGATACATTACCACTATGTCAAAGAACCTTTGCTCTTTCTTTTTACATGAACCAAGTCAAGTGCTCACCTTGTGATCCCGTAATCAACAATTAACCATTACTGTTCCCTAGTTCCATTCAGTCTTTGGCATCCCTGCCAGACCATACTAGACAATAAGAAAGGATTACTAAATCAAATGTAGAAATGGTTTCCAACTGTCCAATCTGTGCCATCTACCTTCAACAGAAAGAACCTTTATCACCGTCAGCACTTCCACTAAGACTATGGGAAAAATTAGGAACGGACTTCTTTAAGTTTAGAGGGAACATTTTTATCCTTTTTTTTGACTAATACTGAAGGGAGAAGGTGGTAAATCATCTACACAGTAGCACAGTTGACATGGTGATAAACTTCTTGCGGCAGTCCTGACATAATTGTATCTGATAATGGATCAGAGTTACACATGAGCAATTTAGAAAATTCGTCAAGTATTATGGGTTCATTCATATAGCAAGTTCAACTTCATTTCTCACAAATGAATGATGAAGTACAACAAGGAGTTTGAGCTATAAAAGAACTTCTGAAGAAAAATAATGGCATTAATTATGTTCTGTTGGATTTTAGATCATCCCATTGCAAAATGGGGATTATCATCAGCAGAATTGTTAATGAAGATTAGACTAGGAACACTGCACCATTGTTCTTTGGAAAATTAAAACCTGGTAGTGCCATGGATACCATGACACAGTGAAACAATGTGAAGAAATCCCTGTGTATCCCTTAATGTTTTCAATTTGTAGAAATTAATGAATCTCAACCTTGACCATGCTCAATGACTGAGCCTCCACAGTTCTCTGTCGTAGAGAATTTCAAGGATTCACTTCCAATCTGAGTGAAGAAATTCCTCCTCATGTCATTCCAAAATGGTTCAATTTTATCCTGAGAATGTGTACCCTGATTCCAGACCATTCCTTAGCACCCTTCTCTGTTGGGTCCTATAAGAATTTTGTGCATTTGAATGAGATTACTTCTCATTCTTCTAAATTTCAGGGATGTAGGTCAAGTGTCCTCAATCTCTCTTCATAGGACAATTTCTCAAGCCTAAGAATTTGCTTGATGAATCTTCAATGCTCTCTCTCTGTGGCAATTATAATTTTCCTTAGGTCAGGACTAAAACTGTAGGTTCTCCAGGTGCACCCTCACCAAGGCTATGTATAGTTACAGTAAGCCATTTTTACTTCTATATTCAAATCTTCCAGAAAGGAAGACCAACACACCATTTGCCTTCTTAATTGCTTACCTTATCTGTGAGTTAACTGTCATTGGCTCATGAACAAGGATATCCAGTTCCCTCAAAGTTCAACTCTTCCCAATATCTCACCATTTAAAAAATAAGCTTATTTCTATATTTCCTACCAGAGTGGATAACCTCATGTTTCTCCAAATTGTATTCCATCTGCTAAAATTTTGTCCACTCGTTCAGCCTCTCCAAATCCTCCTTGTGTTCTCCTTACGTCCCTGTCTAATTTTGTGTCAGCTGCAAACTTCAAAATATTAAATGCAATATTAAATGCCCTAATCAGGGAACTCATACTCAATGCAATCCACCTGGCCTCATTCCTATCACTATGCAGGACTTTCACAGTTAATGGTAGGGCCTGGGGAGTGTTGTGGAACAGAGAGACTTAGGGGTGCAGGTACATAGTTGCTTGAAAGTGGCATCACAGGGTGGTGAAGAAGACTTTTGGCACGTTTGTCTTCATCAGTCAGATCACTGAGTGCAAGAGTTGGGACATCATGTTCCAGCTGTATAAAACATTGGTAAGGCCACATTTGGAGTATTGCATACAATTCTGGTTGTCTTGCTATAGGAAGGACGCTATTAAAATAGAAAGGGTGCAAAAAAAATTCTCAAGGATGTTACCGAGATTGAAATGTTTGAGTTACAAGGATATGCCAGGCTTTTTCCCCTGGAGCATAGGAGGCAGAGGGATGGCCTTATAGAGGTTTTTAAAATCATGAGAGGCATAGATAAGATGAGTAGCCAAGGTCTCTTCCCAAGGGTAGGAGGCACCAAAACTAGACTTAAGGTGAGAGGGGAAAGATTTAAAAAGGACATGAGGGGCAACTTTTCACATAGAGGGTGGTGTACGTGGAATGAGCTGTCAGAGGAAGTGGTAGAGGTGGGTACAATTACAACATTAAAAAGACATTTTGACAGTTACATGGATAGGAAAGGTTTAGAGGGATTTGGGCCAAACACAGGCAAATGGGACCAGTGCAGTTTACTAAACCTGGTCACCCGTTTCCTTGCTGTATGACTCTACGACAGTAAAGTAAAGTCCCATCTATTCTGAAGATCATCACCTTATAGCTCTGTTTCTCATCTATGGATTTGACTTGTTTCTTTCAATTCCCAGACTTGATAACGTCTATCTTGATTATTCAGACAACCGAGATTAAATTTTCTCAGTTTTAAATAAACCCTTCGGGATTTCAACAAAACACTTCTAGTCTGAAATTTCCAAACTAAAACCTTTACACTGAAGGGACCTAATTCCTAACAGTTCTGAATGAACTCTTTTTTCCAACAGCATCAACTCTTACGTCTAGAATCATAGTATCATACGATACAGAAAAGGCTCTCCAGCCCATCAGGTCTGTACAGCTAAAGCTACATTAAGTCTACACTAGTCCAAATTTCCGGCATTGGCCCATAGCCTTGAATGTTCAAGTGCTGATCCAAGTAATTTTCAAAGGTTGTGAATCTTCCTCGCTCAACTACCCCCCATCCCAGGCAGTGCATACCAGACCCCCACTACCCTCTGGGTAAAAAAAATGACTTTTTCAAATCATGTCTAAGGCTCCTGCCTCTCACTTTAAATTTGACCCTTTGACTAAAGGGAATAGCTGTTTTCTATTTAACCATCCATAATCTTATACACCTCTATCAGGCCCCAGTTCAACCTCCTCTGCTCTGAAGGGAGACCAGCCTCTCTTCATAGCTGAAATGCTCCATCCCAGCAATATCCTGATGGATCTCTTCTGCGCTGCCATATAAACTACATTTTTTAAGGTAAAGGCTGAAAGAGCCAATAACAATTTGGCATTAGTTGCTTTGCACCTTTCCATAAATTTTCAGAAATGTTTGTGGTGTGAATTTAGCAGAATAACTTTGTGAAAGAAAGAACACTCATGATTCCTCTATCTACTTCACCTGTGAGTTTCTGGTTGGTGCTGTAAATAGTCATGGCATCCAGTTCACTGCACAGTCATTATGTTCAGCTATTGTCTGGCTTTGTCAGCCACTGAAAGGTTACTTTATTCCTATCAAAGCACGTGACCTTATATTAGTATAAGCCAGGGTGAGAGGCCAACATTGTCTGTTCACTCCTTAAAACACGAATGGCATTTCAGTCTGTCCTGGTAACTGCATTTATGTTCCAGTAGTAAATATGGAGCTGCTTTAATCTGAGGTCTGGGTTCAGGACCAGTGCATTGAAGGATCACCAGCTGCTTGGCCAGGCTTAGCTGTATTGATTTCCAGTCATGTGACCTGTTCTGGCATATTATTGATTGATTGATTGATTGATTAATTTTTTGCTATGTGTACCGACGTACAGTGAAAAGCTTTGTTTACAAGCGGTACAGGGAGATCATAGTAAGCAAGGATGTACAGATCAAAAAGACTTAGACGGAGGCATACAGGTTACATTGCAAAAGGCTTGCACTAGCGAAATCAATGTTAGCAAGGTCAGCATTATTTGAGGCTAGAGAGTCCATTCTTCGGTCCATGATGGTCTGGGCTGTGCACGCCACCTTCTGTAGTTTCTCACAGCCCTGGGTAGAGCAGTTGCCATACCAGGCTGTTATGCAGCCAGACAGTGTGCTTTCAATGGTGCATTTGATCACTCGTGGAGTCCTCCATGTCCTGGACTGTTCATGCAGTACACCCCAGTGGATCCCTGTGGATTTCTTTAACTTTTCCCAAGCAGGGTGGCCACATCCCCCCATTACTGTTGGGCCAAGACTGCTAACACTACATCTAAGTTTAAGATTCTGGTGTCTGTGAGCCTGGCAGCCCAACTAGGGAAGCGTCCTGTCTCTCCCTCTCACCTGATCCCTCCAGGCTGCCCTCAGGTGTTCCGGCCTCTGGTACACATCTTGGTTGTCTAGGCTCTGGATTAGGGTTTGCTTTATCTGCATTTGAGCTTCAGATAATCAAAAGTGCAGTGGAATTTAAGGGTCATTAACTCTCTCTGCCAATGCTGTTACTTTGGAGACAGCTTGGTTTTCAGCCTGCCCCATTTTATTTAGAACATCATTGCACTCAGGTGGCTGCCAGCTCCTACTCCACTGTCCTGCAGCTCATCAACTGGGTGAGGCATTTCCGTCACCATTTCTGGGTTTATCTAGGAATTTACCTATTCTGCCCTGAAGGTGGAAAGTCGATGTTTGACAGTCAGGGATGGTGGTGGCATGGGATGCAGTTCTCTCCCTTCAAATTGTTCAGAACCCTTCTGCGTCTCTGTTCAGCCCCCTATTTTTGGGACACCCATGCTTACAGGTGCTGGGCTAGTTTCAGCTGCTTTGTCCTGCGTCTCTTCAGGTGGGTAAGGCACCTTCCTCAGCAGCTCTGCAGCTAGTTAGGAACATCTAGAATGCCCCTCCAAAAAGTCTCAGTCTGCCAACTCTCCTGCTTGTCCAGCAGGAGTACAAGTTCCCTTCTTTTTATATTCACCTACTGGGCACTTTCTTCAGCTGTTTATCCTTGGAGAGAAGGATTCTGATATATACATTTTGCCTGCATCTCCTTCAACTTTTGTTTCTTCCATTCCAAGATTTTTGCTTCCCTCTGGCTCTCAGTTAGTGGCTGTGCACCGGTTTTGAATGCATGGGATGTAGCAGCAGCTGAGGTCATCCTCACGAGATAGTGATTTCCCCGAATCTGCTATTGTGGGCATGGACTTCTCCCTATGAATTGGAATCTCCTGGCTCACATGAGTCTGGCTGTTTTCAACTGTCCTGTCATGTACCTCTTCAACAGCGAGGCCTCTCCTGAACCAGCAGCTCATCTTCATGGGAGCTCCCGAGTCGCTTTTTAATCCTGAAACGAAGCTGTTTACCAAATCAATTCCTGGCTCACATCCTTCCTCTCTTTTGAAATCCCAGGTCGTTTCCTGAACCTTTGGTCCAATCAGCTCTTTTCTGGCCTCTTTAATTTCTTGTCGTTTCTAACCTTTAAATCCAACAGGCTGGGGCTTATCCTTCTTAAACTCCCATGGCTTTCTCTCAGCCTTGCCAATGTTTATGTGCTCTTTTATTCCCAATGGGAGGTTCTTGGGCAGGTGAACTAAGCCTTTCTGCTTCCCTTCTGTTTTTTCAGAATCCTTTGATTGTTCTGGATTGTCAGGGTACAGGGCCTGGGACTTTACATAACCATCTCCCAATAATGTATCTATTCCTCTGGACCTCATTTGAACTTTTAATGTCATCATCTCCATCAACCTTTGCTAGAAAACTTTATCCCCCTCTCTCCCTTCCACTCTCCCTAAATCTGAGCTCTATTTTTAGCTTGTCTGGCTCTAGCTGAGTAGTTGAAACATAAGTTAAAAGCAGGAGTAGGCCATTCAGCCCTTCAAGGCTGCCCCACCATTAAATATGATCATGGCTGATTATCTATATCAATGCCACATTCACAATTTATCTCCAATTTCTTGAAAATCAAAAGTTTATTCAACTATTTCTTGAATGTACTCAACAGCCCAGCCTCCACAGCCTTCTATAGTAGCAAATTCCACAGGTTAACCACCCTATGAGTGAAAAAATGTTTCCTCATCTCAGTCTACCTTATGTTCTACCTCATATTCCATGGCCTGAGACTGTGACCCCTGGTTCGAAACTCCCCAAGTAGGAAACATCCAGCCTACCCTGTCTAACCTGCCCAGCCCTGTTTGAACTTTAAATGTTTCAATCAATTCCCTCTCATTCTTCTAAACTCTAGTGAATTCAGCTCCAGTTAAAACAGTCTCTTGTCACATGACAAGCATGCCAACACCAATATCAGCCTACTGAAATTCTGCTCCACTCCCTATAGATCCAGAAATCAGAACTACACAATATTACTCTGGTGTGGTCTCACCAACATCCTCTCGCATTAAAGGCCAACATACCATTTGCCTTCCTAATTGCTTGCTGCACCTGCTTGTCCGCCTTCATTGACTGGTGTAAGGACACTCAAATTCCTTTGTACATCTACACTTCCCAATATATTACTATTGAAATAATACTTTGCCTTGCTGTTCTTCACACCAAACTGTATAACTTCACATTTAGCCACATTATACTGCATTTGTCACGTGATTACATACAAGTTCATCAGGTAATAGGGAAGGCAAATAGAATCTTAGCCTTTATTTTAAGTGTAATGGTGTATAAAATAGGGAATCTTGCTACGACCAGACAAAGTACAAGTTAGACCATGGCTGGAATACTGTGTCATCAGCAATCTTGGAAATGTTCCATTTTTGTTCATTCATTCAAGTTATTTATATACATCATGAATAGCTGGGGCGTAACTGCTGATCCTTGCAGCATACCACAAGTCACCATCTGCCACCTAGAAAAAGACTCATTTATTCTCACTCTGTTCCCCATCTGTCAACCAATTCTCAATCCATGCCAGTATATTACCGCTGATCCCACAAGATTTAACTTTGCCCATTAACCTCTTATGTGAAACTTTATCAAGATGCTGCTTGAAATCCAAATACATCACATCCTCTGGTTCTCCCTTATCTATTCTATTAATCATAGCTTCAGAAAACCCCAGTAAATTAATTTAGCCTGGTCACGTTCAGGTTCTAATGAATTATGTATCTGTTTTGATTGTGGACTGAGGTCTAAATGCTCAAAAAATATCTGGAGTAACTTGGATCTTTTTACCTCATGGGTTTCTTTTAATTGTATTCTCCTGGTTACAACTTCATACTGTCCTGGTTTAGAGAAACTGAGGTTTTGCTAGTTATTTGTTTTCCAGAGCCATCTCTGTAATATAATCTAATATAATACTCAAACGTTAGATTCAGCAAATTTGCTAAGGTATACTTATTTGATTTAAAAATAAATTTCAGGCAAATTATTTTGCCTCCTGGCTAAACTAGTTTCTTTCAGTATCCAACTCATTTGTTTTAAAGGAAGGACAGATTTTTTGTGCACGTTGGTCAATTTTTGGATGATTTTCAATGGATCCTATCTTGGACATGATTCCAATTTCTATCACAGACAAGAGGGAAAAGTGAATTAAATTCATTTATGGTCCTTCTCTCCTATCGAAAACACTTGATTTTTAATTTTTCTTCTGACTTTATTTTCTCTTTTGAAACAGGCTTCTCCCCTGCCTCCCTAAAATCGGCCTGTTTGTGGAGTCTAATTGACTTAAATAACCTGCAACAAAATATCTTTAGGGTTAAAAACAAATGAATTGCTTATTCTATTCTTCCAACCTGATTCTCTTACTAAGTAAAAACTGATTGCCTTAAATACAATTAATGACCCAATCTTGACGCCCTTCGCAATAAAATAATTCACAGATTGAATACTCTTTGAGAAAAAATTCCTCCTATTCTCTGTATTAACTGGGCAACCCCTTACTCTGGTCAAGACTCTCCCTGAAGGGAAAGCATCCTTTCGGCAACCACACTATCAACCCTCCAAAGATTCTTTTATGTTACGAGAAGGTTGTTTCTCATTCTTCTTAACCCTAGTGAGTAAAGGCTAAACCTCATGAGAAAGTCACTCTGTATCCCAGATAAACCTAATGTATTTTCTATGCAATTTCAGTGTGTGTTTCTACAGATAAGGGGACCAAACTGTTTCACAGTATTACAGCCATGGTCTAACTTGTACTTTGTCTGGTCATAGCAAGATTCCCTATTTTATACACCATCACACTTAAAATAAAGGCTAAGATTCTATTTGCCTTCCCTATTACCCAGTGAACTTGTATGTTAGCTTTTTGTGATTAATGCTAGGACTCCCAATTTCCTCTGTGCTGCAACGTTCTGCAATCTTTCTCTATTTAAATAACATTCAGCACCTCTACGTCTCTTGCCAAATGTAGAACCTCACATTTTCCCGCATTATATTTCATCTACCAAGCATTTGCCCGCTCATTGCAAAAATTGCAGTTTGGGAGCTTGCAAAAAATTTCAGTTTCTCTCTGGCCACAGGAAAGGTGCTGGAGGACTGGAGGACTGGAGGTCAGCCAATGGCACTGTTATTCAAGAAGGGATCAACGAGGAAGCTACAGGTCCATCGGTCTAAACTTGGTGTTGGCGAAACTATTGGAAGCAATTCTGAGGGACAGAATGGATCTGCATTTGGAGAGGCAGGGATTCCCAATTCCTTTGCCTCTGCTGCATCTGCTCCCATGAAGAGGCATTCCACTCCCGTACATGCCAGATGTCCTCGTTTTTCAAGGACCGCAACTTCCCCCCCTCAGTAGTCGAGAACGCCCTAGACCATGTCTCCAGTATTTCCCGCAACTCATCCCTCACACCCCCTCCCCGCAATAAAAAAAACCAAAACAGAATCCCCCTCATCCTCATGTACCACCCCACCAACCTCTGGATCCAACGCATCATCCTCCGACACTTCCGCCATCTGCAATCCGACACCGCGACCAAAGACATTTTTCCCTCCCCACCCTTATCTGCCTTATGGAGGGACCCCTCTCTCCGTGACTTCCTTGTCCGCTCCACACTCCCCTCCAGCCCCACCACACCTGGCACTTTTCCCTGCAACCGCAGGGAGTGCTATACCTGCCCCTACACCTCCCCCCTCACCGCCATCCCAGGCCCCAAGAAGACTGTCCACATCAAGCAGATGTTCACCTGCACATACTGCATCTGCTGTTCCTGTTGTGGCCTCCTCTACATTGGGTAAACCAAGCGGAGGCTTGGGGACCGCTTTGCAGAACACCTACGCTTGGTTTGCACTAAATAACTGCACCTCCCATTCGCAAACCATTTCAACTCCCCCTCCCATTCCTCAGACGATATGTCCATCCTGGGCCTCCTGCAGTACCACAACGATGTTACCCAAAGGTTGCAGGAACAGCAACTCATATTCCACTTGGGAACCCTGCAGCCTAATGGTATCAATGTGGATTTCACAAGCTTCAAAATCTCCCCTCCCCCAACCACATCCCAAAACCAGCCCAGCTCGTCCCCGCCTCCCTAACCTGTCCTTTCACCTATCCCCTCCTCCCACCTCAGGTCCCACCCCCATTTCCTACCTACTAACCTCTTCCTGCCCCCTTGACCTGTCCGTCCTCCCTGGACTGACTTATCTCCTCCCTACCTCCCCACCTACACTCACCTTTACTGGCTCCATCCCCGCCTCTTTGACTTGTCTGTCTCCTCTCCACCTATCTTCTCCTCTATCCATCTTCTATCCGCCTCCCCTTCTCTCCCTATTTATTTCAGAACCTCCTTCCCCTCCCCCATTTCTGAAGAAGGGTCTAGGCCTGAATCGTCAGCTTTCCTGCTCCTATGATGCTACTTGGCCTGCTGTGTTCATTCAGCTCTACACCTTGTTATCCCATTGATCAAGAACAGTCAGTTTGGTTTTGTTTAGGGAAGGTCATGTCTGACCAACATAATTGAATTTTTTTGAACAGGTGGCCAGGTGTGTAGATGAGGCCAATGCTTTTGCTGTGGCCTACCTGGACTTCAGCAAAGCTTTTGATAATCTCCTGTGTGGGAGACTCATTGCAAAGGTATTTAGACATGCTAAGGCACACAAGGCTATGGGCCAAGTGCTCAAAAAAAAGGATTAGAATAGTTAGGTAGAGATAACAAGGTGTAGAGCTGGATGAACACAACAGGCCGAGCAGCATCAGAGGAGCAGGAAAGCTGATGTTTCGGGCCTAGACCCTTCTTCAGAGATTCTGATCTCTTCTGATCTCTGAAGAAGGGTCTAGGCCCAAAACATCAGCTTTCCTGCTCCTCTGATGCTGCTTGGCCTGATGTGTTCATCCAGCTCTACACCTTGTTATCTCAGATTCTCCAGCATCTGCAGTTCCTACTCTCCCAGAATAGTTAGGTACTTGTTCTGACTCTGGGCTGAAGGGCCTCTTTCTGTGTGATAGATCTCAATGACTCATTTAACCTGTATACATCCCTCTGGAGGAATCATCCTCATCACTTGCCTTCCCACCTATTCTTGTGTTGTCTGCAAACTTAGCAATAGCATAGTCACTGAATGACCTCCAATGTCAAGAGTATTAGAGGTAAGATAGATGAGTTAAAGGTATGGATTGACACATGGAACTGTTGTTGTTGGATGATGTTGCCATCACAGAGACTTAAATGAGGGTGGGGAAAGACTGGAGAAAATGCTGGCAGGCAACTTAATATTCTCGAGTATAGGATCTTCAGGTACAACCATTGTTGGGGGTGTGGGGGGTTTGAGAGGAGCTGCAAAAGTGGAGCTGATGTCACATTATTAGTGAGGGAGACAGTTACTGTGATAGGAATGGATGATATCTTGAAAAGGGTTGTCAATCGAGGCTTTGTAGGCAGAGTTTATGAATAAGTAAAGGGGCCAACACAACGTTAGAAGTGTATTATAGGTCACCAAACAATCAGTGGGCAATTGAGGAACAGATTTTTAGACAATTCACTGTGGCTTGAAAAAATAATCATAGAGTAATTAATTATATTAAAGGATATCAACTATCCCAATATTAATGGGATAATCATAAATCATAATTTAGAGGGGGCAGATTTCTTGAAAAGTACACGGGAGTGCTTTTTATACAAACGTGTAGATAATCCTATAAGGGACATCACAATGTTGGACTTAATTCTGGGGAATGAAGCCAACAGGTGTTTGAAGTGATAGTGGGAGAGCATTTTAGTGATAGCGACTGCAACATTTTAAATTTGTTAAGGAAAGTCTGCAAAAGGGATTTTGATTAGGGAAAGCAGATTTTATTAAATAAGGCAGAGTCTGCCAAAGTAGACTGGGAACAGCTATGTTAAGGTAAATCTACCATAAGCCCATAAGATAGAGGAACAGAAATAGGCCATTCAGCCCTTCGATTCTGCTCCACCGTTCAATCATGGCTGATATGTTTCTCAACCCCATTCTCCTACCTTCTCTCCGTAACCCTTGATCTCCTCACTAATCAAGAACAGTTACTTGAGGGTAAATCTACAGCATAACAGTGAGAGGCATTCAAAAAGATATGGGAGAGGGAGTACAGGCCCAACAACCTCGCTTTAGAGGGAAATGTAGGAGCCATAGGCCCAGAGAAGAAAAAAGACATGAATAACAACAGGTACAAAAGGAGTAAAACAATGAAGGCCCTAGAGGAGTATAAAAAGTGCAAAGGGGACCTCAAGAAAGAAAGTAGGAGTGCAAAGAGGAAGCAGGAGAAAATGCTGGCAGGCAAGATTAGGCAAGATCCACTAAAAGTAGATCAAGGGTAAGAGAATATCCAGAGAAAAAGTAAGGCCCATGATGGACCAAAGCAAGGGTGGGAAGCAATCTGTGCGTGAAGCTAGAGGACATTGCTATGGTGTTAAATGAGTACTTCAGTTCTGTCTTCACTCCAGAGGATGCAAGCATAGCATTTGAGAAGATGGACTGTCAAGTTCTTGAACAGATTGATATAAGAAACGAGGAGGTATTGAAGATTTGGGCAGATTTAAAGGTGAACAAATCTCTGGGTCTGGATGATTTTATCCTAGATTGCTGTCGGTGATGATGGAGGAAATTACAGGGTCCCTGACCTAAATATTTAATTCCTGTTTGACCACAGGGGAGGTGCCAGAGAAGGACAAATAATCTGATTCCACTTTGCAAGAAAGGTGGTCAAAATAGACCAGGGAATTATACACTAGTCTAATACCAGAGGTAGGGAAACTATTGGAGAAAGTAGTGAAGGAGAAAATTAACTTCCATTTAGTGAGACAAGGTTTGATCAAGGATAGTCAGCATAGCTTTGTCAGAGGGAGGTCATGCCTAATGAATTAGATTAAATTTTTCAAGGAGATGACCAAGTATGAGGATAAGGGTAGGGCAGTTGATGTGGTTTATAAAGATTTCAGCAAAGCCTTTGGCAAAGTCCCACATGGGAAACATGATACAGAATGTAAAATTTATGGGATCCAGGGTAACTTGGCATGTTGGTTTCAAAATTGGCTTAGTGATGGGAGACAGAGGATGGTGGTAGAAGGCTGTTTGTGTGACTGTAGCCTGGTGTGTAGTAGCATACCTTAGGGGTCAGTACTTGTATCCCATCATCGTTTGTGATATTCGTAAATGATGCAAATGAGAACGTGGTAGGGATTTTAAGTAAGCTTACAGATGACACAAAGTTCTGACAAGGTAGTTGACAGAGAGGAGGAAGGTCTTAGATTACAGGACGATACAGATGGATTAGTCAGATGGGCAGATGAGTGGCAGATGGAACCTAATCCTGACAAATGTGACACGTTGCACTTTGGATGAAGTAACAAAACAAGGGAATACTCAATGAATGGCAGGACACCGGGAAACCCAGATTTCTAACTTTCTAGTCTGGAAACAGCACAAACTAAACTTCTGATGAGGTAACGTGTACCCTGAACTGCTCTTAAAAACTCCATTGTAGGAGAAATATTGTGCTTGATTTTGACCTCAATCCGATCTCATCTAAACTACCCTAAAATCTTTTAATATCTGGGTTTTTTCAATTATAATTAATTCTTGATTACTCCTAACTAAAAATAAGTTAATGATGTATTCTGCTTGTTGTAAGTCTTATAGTACAAGCATCTTATTCCATTAATGCTCCAGGAGTTTGTGGTCACCTGCTCTTTTACACTTACTGTCTGATGTTATTTTGTCTTTAAATAAAAGCTTTATAAAAGTAACCAATTTGTCATTATACTGAAATTCAAAATCTAAAAAATTATATCAAACATTTAAAATCACATATTTTGTATCAAACCAATCACTGGCATCAAGTTTTTAATACCTGAGTATGGCACTGATCAAGTCTTCAACATACGATCCACAGACACAAGGAGGCTTAGAAACATATCGTCAAACACGCAAAATGATGATCAGGGCATATTGTCATGAATATCCTCATGATTGGGGCATAAGCCTCAAATTTATTTTGTTTACCACACGGGATTTATCTAATGATCCTATTGACGGTCATCCTTTTGGATTAGTTTGTGGCTGTGAGGTAAGGGGACTTCTAAAATCAATCAAAGAATTCTTTTTAGTACTGAAAGATGTTATCCACATTGCAATATATATCCACCCTCTGAGAGCAACTCACAGGATCCTGCAAAGTGGGCTCAAGGGCACCACAAACAATAATGAAGCAATGGGCCAACAAACTGTGCCATATCCCAAACACTTCAACCAGAGGATGAGGTGTTAAGAGTTCCTGATTTTACAAAGTGAGTGATTGAAAGCACCATTCAGTAATCCATATCGGGTAGTCAAAAAGATTAGGAAAGTAAAGGATCTGATTCACAGCCCAGACTGACAGAAAAAAAGAGTCAGCCGTGTCACATCGATACATTGAAGCATTATTGCCATTGGGAGGGGAATACACTTGTGTAGGTGTGTCAGCTAGTAAGGACGGTGGAGGCTGAAATGGGGTAGTGAGAATAAAGCAGAAGGCAGGCTAGACAATTCCTAAATTGAATCATTACTATCCAGTTACCTAACATTAAATAGTTGGGGAGGATGGACAACGTGTCTAGAGGCAGAAGAATGAAATGACCTAGAAAGGTTCCTCACCAAATTTAATGATGGCTGTCGGGACAAACCAAAGTGTACATGTTTACCACATGTGATGTGATTGTAGGGGAATCCTCTTCTATAAAAAAAATTCTTATCGCTTATCCAGAGAAACAGAACCAGATGAAAGCAGAAATCTAATACGTTGGAAAATGCCTAACTGAACCCAAGTCAAAGTAGTTGGATCTCCTCTACTGTCAGTGCCTAAGCCCAATGGTTCAACAATTCTACATCAGTCAGGAAGGCCATTCCAGTAATGAAGGCAGATTCCTGCCCAACTCTTCTCTTGGAAATCTGTATTGATAGTGTTGGCAGTGCATGATGTCTAACCAAAGGGGATTTATTAAAAGGATACTGGTAAGCTCATTTAACATCCAGAACCAAAGAGATATTGTCTCAGCAAATGGTCTTGTCCAAATCTAAGGGATGCCATTCAGGTGAAAGAAATGTTGCAGCGACTTCCCAGAGACTGAAACAACAGAATATTCTGGAGCCTGGAATGAATCAAGTGTAGCTAGCATTCCTAATTGTGTAATTTACCTTGATGATGGTAGATAGTGACACCTAGGAAGACCATTTAGAACAACTGGAAGTGTTGTTTAGGTAATTACAATATGATAATTCAACAATAAACCTTGTCAAAAAGTGAAATTGCAATGGTGTAAGTAACTGAGGTCATATAGTCAGGCAACAACAAATATTTCAAAGAACAACAAATATGCATGCATTAGGAGAGCTCCCCATCCCTAAAGCCTAATGACAAATAATGATATTTTTGGGAGAAGTGTGTTTTTTTAACAAGTTTGTATTAAATGTAGCTGTTCCATGATGGATTTGCTCCAAAACAAAGTCAAGGTAGTGTGGTCTGGAAAGTGCCAAGAGTCTTTGAGAAACTGAAAGTCATTTTTGACCTGTATTGGCTGTGAAACTTTTATTAAGTCTTTCAAGGTATCAATTGATGCTCATGATTTTGGAGTGGTGCTGTTCTGTCATGAGAAGATGGGTTGAGCTTGGAGAAGCCAGCATAATACTTCTCTTAAAATCTAATTCAACATCAAAAAAGATGGCCTAAGGTGGAAAAGGAAACCCTGGGATTGCCAATGGCTACTAAACACTTCAAAGTGTACATCTACCATAGATACAGACATTTGTAAATCCCCTAGAGCAATTTAAAAGGCAAAATGCCAAGCTATTTTGATGGCATTTGCTATTACAACCTTATCTCTTAAATCGTGTTTTTTGTATTGTATGGAAAATATGTAATTGCTGATGCTTTGTCAAGAATTAGCCTTGTTTGAATTGTCTAAGTTCTAACACGATATCAAAGATAATGGTGTACATTCACATGACAAGCAAAAGAGATTGAGTGAGTGAATTTGTCATTTATTTAATAATTTTTGTTTTGTTCACAATTTTCAATGAAACCAATTGAAAACAATGTTTCACTTTCCAAGGGTGGAGGTGTGACACAGATGCTCCATATTTATTATTGCTTGGAACACTTAAGTTTTCAAGGATTGTGGAAAATTGATTCATTTCAAGTTTTATGGAAATATCTGGAGTGATTTATTTAAAAATAATGAAAAGCCCACTGTGTAATTTATAGTCTTTTTTAACACAAGACCTCCCTTAAATCACATGACTGGTATAAGTGCTTTGCTGTAGATCCCTGCTGGGGTTATTTTGATATGGAAGTGTTGGACTTAGGTGGACAAAGTCAGAAGTCACACAACACCAAGTTATAACCCAGCAGGTTTGTTTGAAATCACAAGCTTTCGGAGTGCTACTCCTTCATCAGGCGAAAGGATAATTGTGAACAGTGACTGGCATGGAGAGGTGTTTGATTTATTCATTTTGATTGGAGGAAAACCTGCCAAAAGCAACTTGAGTTGGAGGAAAGACACCAGAGAACAAGCTGTCCAGTTGATCATACCCATTTTAGAAAAGAAAACTCTTATGTTGAGTTCATGGTGAAATCTATAAGTTCTTTTGAAAAAGTAATTGAAGGAACACTTGAAGATTATACTTCCTGTGTCTGCACGACTTCAGAAAGAACCTGACATGATGATTGGTGACTTGACCATACCAGCCAGAACATCTTTGATGCAAGCTCCAGAGCATTCTACACTTCACTCCTTTCATTCAAAATACTTTCTTTATTAGGAAGCAAATCTCTTTCAAGCAATCTGTCTTTTTCTCTTTTCTTGATAAATATCTCTGATTTTGTGCTTTGGGGATATTTAGAGGGATAAACATTTATATGTCTGTAAAACTGAGAATTAGTCATTTTGGTAATTAGAGAAAGTATTTTTACTTTACGTTGTGACCTATGGAATTGTGGAGTAACAGTGCTCACCCCCAGCCTAGCCAGAACAGCTTACCATATTCACACAGTGTGAAATTGGGGCAGAGTGAGTGTCTGGGACAGTGTGTGAGATTGAGACAGAGTGAGTGCCTGGGATTGTGTACAATATAGCATGCGTGATTAGGACAGTGTGAGACATTGTTCAGAGTGTGTGATTGCAACACAGTGTGTGAGATTCGGAAAGAGTGAGTGTCTGAGACAGAATGTGTCACTGAAGTACAGTGAGTGTCTGAGACAGTGTGTAAGATTGGGATAGAGTTTGAGATGAGGACAGTGTGAGAGATTGGGTCAGTGTGTGAAATTGGGACAGTGTGTGAGATTTGGACACAGTTTGAAATTGCCACAGAGTGAGTGAATGGGAGAGAGTGTGAGATTCACATAGAGTCTGGACAATTTGTGAGATTGGGATAGAGTGAGTCTCTGGGACAATGTGGGAAATTAGAACAGGCTGAAAATTTGGGACAGTGAGTGACTATGGAACAGAGTTTGAAATTGGTCCAGAGTGAGTTTCTGGACAGAGAATGAGAGATTGTGACAGAGCGTGAGATTTGAATAGAGTGAGTCTCTGGGACAACATGGGAGATTAATATAGAGTAAGAAATTGAGACCGAGTGTGAGGTTCGGGACACAGTGTCAGGGATCCAGACAGAGTGTGAGGGATCAGGACAGTGTGAGATTAGGACTGCTGTGTTTGTGGTTCACTAGAATTATAAGTGGAATATGGGGCAGACAGAGGGTAAATAGAACATGGGGTAGATGGAGGGTAAGTAGAACAGGGTATACGTTATTGTGCATCCTCTCAGCTCCATAGTCAGTCCTATACTATTTCCCCTAGCTCCCACTTCCAGGCCACCCGAACCATTCTCTTAAAGGGGCAATGCCACACAACTCCATAAATAACACTCCTCCCCCTTTATTTCCATAATCCCCTTATCGATACATATACATCCAGCAATTATAATCATTATACAGGCATTATAACTATTGTATGTATATTGTCAGGAATATTTATTTACAAGAAAGAGAAAAACTCTTCCATAGTCTACATTGACGTGATCAGCCTCTCAGGGAGGAGGGGTGGGGGGGAGGTGCTGGTAATTCCTAAAAGACTGTCTTCTTGTCTCATTGGTAACTCCAGGCTAGTTCACCGCTGTCTCCACTGGGATTCATTTTCTCCCAAGACATATAATTCTGGACCAACACAGTTTCTCCTCTTTGAAACACTCTCAACCTTGAGGTTCCCACCCTTCTGACCATCTGTCCTTCTTGATTTCACTCCACTACTTCTCTGGTCTCTTCTGGCCACAGGAGGGTAAACATGGTTCTCAGCCGGCTGTTGAACATTAAAGGACCCCAAGCAAGCACTGGGCAGTCATATGTGCGGTGTTCCTGTAGATGCTGAGGAAATTCAGTCATCATTCTAGCAAACACCTGCTTCAAGGTTTGAACAAATCTTTTTGCCTGGCCATTTATCACAGGGTGATAAGGAGCTGATCTCACATGTGTGACTCAGTGATTTTCCAGGTACCCCTCAAACTGTGGACAGCTGTCACTCATGACCTGTTCGGGATCCCTGAACCTGGCAAATATTTCATCCAGTTGGTCTATTGCTGATACTGACTTTATGATCACCACTTGGGCTACTTGGAGTGGGCATCCACAACCACTAATAATATCCATCCCTCTTCTGGTCCCACAAAATCATTATGAGTCCACTGCCATGGTGATTGAGGCCATTCCCATGGGCAATGGGCGACAGCAGTGCCTTCCTTACTAACATGCAGGATTCGCATGATCCTGCATTCTGCTCAATCTTTCGGCCATCCAAAGTAGGTCCTGGCTATTTCTTTCATTTTCACCACACTTAGCTGTCCTTAGTGCTCTTGCTCCAGCACCTTTCCTCCTAACTGGGGAGGGATAAGAATTCCATTCTCCACATTAAACACCTGTCCATTATGGACAACTCCCATCTCCCTGACAGGTAAGCATGTATTTCTAGGCAGTTTCTATGACAAGTCCTTCCTCTAAGGACTGAGTCCACCAGTAGGCCATAGACCAGGTCATTCTGGATAGCATCCTGCATGTGACTGGTATTTTTTTTCTGGGAAAAGTACATAATGTTTAGGTTCCAGTCGGGAACATCCTTATTTCTCAGCAGTGTTAACCTTGATGTAACATCTGCATTGGTGTAGTTCTCCGACTGTCAGTATCTGATTTTATTAGAGTAGGCTGACAGAGCCAGTATCCATCTCTGCAGGCGTGCTGTCACCATCGATGGCATTCCCATACATGGGCCAAAACTGCGGGTTAGCAGCCTGTGGTCTGTCAGCAGCATGACATGCCCGCTGTAAAGGAAATGGGTGAACTTCTTGACTTCAAACAGAATGGCCAATCCTTCCTTTTCCACTTGGGCAAACTTCTCCTCCATCTTTGTTAGAGATCTCCAAGTGAATGCAATTGCCCTTTTCTTTCCATTTGGCAAGATATGTAACTGTGCAGCACCAACTCTGTAAGGTAAGACATCACATGCCAACTGCAGTGGCAACTTCAAGTCAAAATGAGTTGATGTTGCCAACCTTTTTAGGGCATGCTTCACCTCCCAGTAGGCCTAATCACATTCCTGGGTCCATTTCCATGACTTTTCCACAGCTTCCATGCTCTTTTCCTAGCAATCAATGCCACACCAGATATGAACTTACCACTGTTATTTACAAGACCCAAGAATGATCTCAGTTCAGACACATTCTCTGGTCTGGGGGCCTTCATGATAGCTTCGATTCTGTTGCGTAGTACCTTGTAATTGATTAAATGGCCCAGGTAATATATGTAGTCTTTAAAACACTCACTTTTCTCCCTTTTTACTTGTAAGCTGAGGTTATACAACCATTTTAGGGTTTCTTCTAGGTTTTTCAAATGTTTCTCTTAGAGGATCCAGTAACGAAAATATTGTCCGGATAACACTGGGCACCAGGCAATACATTAAAACCATGGATATGGTTCTCTGGAATAGAGGAAGTACTGACATGATGCCGGAAGGAAATTGCTTGTAGCAGAACAGTCCGCTCTGTGTCACTGTCATCAGCAGCAGCTGGGACACCTTTGCAATCTTCATCTGTAAGTAGACCTGCAACAGATTCATTTTTGACAATTTCTTTCCCCTTGCCAGTCCACTGAACAGGTCTGCAATGTGTGGAAGGGATTACAGGACTGGATTTGCTGTGATCTCAAAGTCACCACAAATTCTCACCACACCAACTGTTTTTAAGACTGGGATGATTACAGTGGCCCATTCACGAATGATTACCGGTTCCAACTCTTCCAGGTTCCACTTCCACATCCACTTTAGGTCAGATGGCATATAACACTAAACATGTCTCCAGAATCCTTGGACAAGCTTCCTGCTTCAACTGAAGTTTAATTTATACTCCTTTAATTCCTTCATATCTGTCCAAACTATTTGCCAACTGGTTTTTGAGTCCAGCCACTTATTAACTACATTCCTATTTCACTTTAGTTTCTGTAACACGGAGCATCTGAATAAGGCAGGATAGTCACCTTTCACTTTATACAGAGGCAGTTTGGCATACTAGTTCCTTAACTGTGCCTTTACCCATATCTCAGCGATACCACTTGTTCTGTGTATGTCCGTAGTGTAATCTTGGTTGGCCTCATGGTAGTGTCTCTAATTTTGCCTATATATTCATTCGAGGATGAGAGACACTGCTCCACCTGTGTCCATTTCCATTTTTACAGTCTTTGCCCCAACTTAATTTGAGAAGAACCCAGATATAATCAGCTTCACTCTGTACCAAGAAGATGTTTAACCAAAACTCTGCTGACTCAGGAGCTTCTGCTCTCCCACAGACCCAGCTGACTCCAGGTCTAAGATATCACAGTGTAGAGCTGGAGGAACACAGCAGGCTAGGCAGCATCAAAGGAGCAGGAAAGTTGAGGTTTTGGGTCAGGACCCTTTTCAGAAAATCTGAAGAAAATTTTCTGAAGAAGGGTCCTGACCCAAAACGTCAACTTTCCTGCTCCTCTGATGCTGCCTGGCTTGCCGTGTTCCTGCAGCTCCACACTGTATTAATGCTGACTCCAGCATCAGCAGTTCTTACTATCTCAGACTCCAGGTCTCCTCTCTAGCTGGCAGTACGTATGTTATGCTTTGTACCCCAAACTGTCTCCTTTAAACACCCCTTCTCTTGCTTCAGTTGGGCCGGCAATTTCAGGCAATATGGCCCATTCACTTACACGTGCAGCACTGGGCTTTGAGTCCAACACCTTGTGGTCACTCTTGCCACATCGGCAGCATTCTACAGTTGGGTACTGCACTCTGCTGAGTTTCTGCTACTTTATGCACCCAGGTGTCGTCATTCAACTGTGTTGCTTTGCTGGTGGCCAACTTCCGTTAAGGTAGCAATTTCAAAAGCTGCCTTCAAATCCAGGCCTCCCCTTGTTAGTGGCTTCCGTTAGATAGCTTAGTGTTGGAGGCCACTAACCAAACAGTCCCGCATAGCATCTTGGAGAAACCTTCCGAGTTTGCAATGTTGCACTAATCTCTTTAAGGTGGCCTTTAATTGTGTGATGGTTTCTCTTTCATGCTGCACCCGTTTAGAAAAACAGAAATGTTCCGTGATCATCACTGGCATGGTGCAAAATATTTCCCCAACACTTTGCATAGTTCTTGGTTTGTCTTCCCTGCAGGTTTTTCTGGTTGCACCGGGCTCCTTCAAATCCTGAAGGTCTTACTCCCAACGGGACTGAAGAAAACTGGGACCATTATGTATTCAGCCATGTTATTCGCCTTTAAATATGTATCAAAACATTCGGTGTCCAGCGTACAGCATTCCATCTCTTCACGAAATGGCTCCACCACCCCAAATTGGCCTGTCATTTTGTTTCCCCGCCACTCCAGTCTAGTAGCCATTCACAGTCGGAGTCCCCTCAGTGACCATTCTCTGTGCTGGCCGCTCCCTCAGTGACTGAGCCAGTGTACTGCTCTATGCTGGCGTCAACTGTAGTCGCGTTCATTCACAACCACTGCCCTCGACATTACTTCCACAATCCCGCACTGGTTACGGAGTTCGGGTGACATCCTTAGCCCTGAAAGAAAATGGCAGTCGCACACAGTTTGTGGCCTGAATCCCGTACTGGTCACCAGTTGTCGTGTTTGTGGTTCACTACAACCAGAAAGGGAACACAAGGTAGACGGAGGATACACATGAACAGGCAATACTTTGTTGCACATCCGCTTAGCTCCACAATTGGTCTTAGACTTGCTCCCCTAGACCCTTTGCTGGGCCGCCTGACCCGCTCCCTTAAAGGAGCATTATGGGACATTGGGACAGAGTGTGAGAGATTGGGACAGGGTGTGAGTTTGGGACAGAATGTGGGATTGGAACAGGATGAGAGACTGGGACAGTGTGATTGGGACAGTGTGTGAGATTGGGACAGAGTGGGTGATTGGAACAGAATTTGAGTTTCGTCCAGAGTGGGTATCTGGGTAGAAGTGTGCGAGACTGAGACAGAATCTGAATTTGAGAGACTGGGTCAGTGTGATATTGGGGCAGTGTGAGAGATTGGGACAGGTGGGAGATTGGGACAATATGTGAGAGAGATTGGGACAGTGTGTGAGAGAGGGACAATGTGTGAGAAATGGGGACAGGTGGGAGATAGGGACAGGGTGAGAGACTGCGACAATGTGTGAGAGAGGTTGGGACAGTATGAGAGATTGGGACAGTGTGTGAGAGAGATTGGGACAGTGTGTGAGAAATGGGGACAGGTGGGAGATTGGGACAGGGTGAGAGACTGGGACAATGTGTGAGAGAGGTTGGGACAGAGTGTAAGATTGGGACATTGTGAGAGAATCTGACAGTCTAAATGTGCGGCTCCGAATAAAAAGTCTGATCCGGCACATTTGGGCTTTGTTTGTCTGATTTTGTAACTTACCTTTAAACTCAAGCTTCACGAAGTGACCCTTTGGCTGAGCTCATTCCTTCTCACGGAGGCTGTAGGTCAGTGGATAAGGCTGGTCAGATAATGTGGGGACAGTGAGGAATTATTCAGTCAGTGTGAGTGGGAATCACGCGAACTGCCTGAAGTTGCCTGTGTTTGCTGTGAGCTACCACTCACGTTCACCCCACAAGCACAGCTCAATGTGAAACTTCACGCGTTCCCCACAAATCCCACCGCTTTTCGCTCAATCCCATACCTGTCCACATAAGTCCCAGTCATGAAGGCTGTGTTTGTTGCAGTGATGGGAGTTACAGAGTCTTTGAGGGACAGTATCGCTTTAAACAGGCGGGACTCTCTCAGTGAGCTGGCACCGACCAATCGGTGTGGTGGCGGCCAGCCTGTTTAAAACCAGGTCGGCACCAATGTTCCCAAATCGTGTCGGCGCAGCCATCCCGAGCAGCGGGCACCGGCTCAGCGGGAAGCAGCGGGCACCGGCAATGGCAGAGAACGGGCTCCTTGACAACGGGGAGACTGAAAGAGCGAGAGAAAGTCCGGCTCGGTTACCCACAGCAACCAAGCCGCTGGCGGTGAAATACACCAAGGTACAGTGATGACCGAGAGAGAGGGGGAGAGCAGAATGTCACTGCCGGAGTCTCAATGTTACACCAGTCACTGTGATCCGGAGTTAGTGTGAACAGGAATCGGGCCAGAGGGGATCTGGTTCACTGTGATCCGGAGTTAGCGTGAACAGGAATCGGGCCAGAGGGGATCTGGTTCACTGTGATCCGGAGTTAGTGTGAACAGGAATCGGGCCAGAGGGGATCTGGTTCACTGTGATCCGGAGTTAGCGTGAACAGGAATCGGGAAAGAGGGGATCTGGTTCACTGTGAACCGGAGTTAGGAACTGGGCCAGAGGGGATCTGATTCACTGCGATCTGGAGTCCGTTCTATTAGTGGCAAAGGAGGGGGTTCCAACTGTGAGTCCGTGCTCACAGCCAGGACCGGGCTCCCCCGGACTGTGCTCAACCAGGACCGTGCTCAACCAGGACAGGGCTCCCCCGGGACAGGGGACCCCCGGGACCGGGCTCCCCCGGGACCGGGCTCCCCCAGGACAGGGCTCCCCCAGGACAGGGCTGCCCCAGGACAGGGCACACCCAGGACAGGGCTGCCCCAGGACAGGGCACCCCCGGCACCGGGCTCCCCCCGGACAGGGATCCCTCAGGACAGGGCTCCCACAGGACAGGTCTCACCCAGGACCGGGTTCCCCCAGGACCGGGGTCCCCCAGGACAGGTCTCCTCCAGGACCGGGCTCCCACAGGACAGGGCTCCCCCAGGGCAGGGTCCGGGAAGACAGCTCACCTATCGCTAGGGAAATCCATTTTGTAAATATGCCAAAAGAATGAGCGAGAAATCTGAGAAAAGTGGAGAAAGTGATGAAACTGAGGATGATCTACTTATAAACTGGTTTTACCAGAAAATGATACGCCCTTTCCATGAATCGCGCACTTAGCCTAAAAATCAAAGTCTCTGGAAGCTGCCTTTCCAATGGAGAGGACATCTCTGCGGTATAATAATCAGAAAACGAGTATTCCCCTTTCATTGGGACCACCGCTGCCTTTCAAAAGAAAATACATGAGCGTTCTGTTATCAGAGCATCATTATTACCTTTCATTCTTTTACAATATTTAAGCGGCATCTTTTCATTTCGGTACAGCCAGTACAGCGTGAGATAGCAGGTTGTTTGTTGGGAACAGTCTCTTGGTTATTTTGGATGTAGTTCCACTGCCCCTATTGCAAGAACAAGAACACTGCCCAGTCTCCTGACATGGCTTGTTCACTCTCACTGAATCAGATGAGTTGACTTTTGCGTATGTTTTGCCTTCGAAAGGAGTGTTTGGAACGGCGCATGTATCAATATACCCCCCGAACCAGGAGGTCCGCGTTCAAATCCCACCTGCTGCAGCGTTGTGTCGTAACATCTCTGACCGAGTCTACTTCAGAGTGATCAATAGCCGCAGAAGGTTCGGACTGAAAAGCCTGATCCACCTGTGTGTCTGTGGGGGACCGGAAACGCTGATTTAGGGAGCATTCGCTCATCTTATTTCGAAGTTTCAGTTGCAGAATTCTGCTTGACAATGTATTAATGAGAGGACGCAGTTCTTATCTGAAAACAGTGTAGGTAGTTTTGCAATGTTCAGCTTTATTGCTGTGAAATTGTATGCATGGGAACTGGTCATCTTTCGGTACCTGAATTATCGCTAACTTCAATAAACTTTTCTTTCCCCGGAGCCCTCCTTTGTCACTTCCCTCCGCTCCATTAAAAGGCTCCTTAAAATTGGCCTTTGATCATACCTTTTGTCACCACCTGAATCTATCCCTTATGGAATCCATATAGTGTGGAAGCAGGCCATTCCACCCAGCAAGTCCACACCGACCCTCGGAAAAGCATCCCGCCCACCTACCCACCTACCCTTTCCAATTGCTAATCCCCTTGGCCTGCACCTCCCTGGACACTATGGCCCAATTCAGCATGGTCAAGCTACTTAACCCGTGGGAGGAAACCAGAGCACCGGGCAGAAACCCACACAGACACGGGGAGAATGTGTAAACTCCACACAGATAGCCGCCCCATGGTTGAATTGAACCCGAGACCCTGGTGCTGTGAGGCAGCAGTGCTAACCACTGAATAACCATCACCACTGTTTGATGCCAGGATATTTTGTCTTTCTGAAATTTAAGGATATTCTTACAACACGCACAGAATCTAAGGGCAAAATGTGACTGTTATTAAATTCACACTATGTGTCTGTATCCATCCGTTTCTGTATCCATGCGTGCCTGCAGCTTTGCATGTCTGTATCTATGTGCGTGTCTGTATCTTTGCATGTCTGTATCAATGTGTATGCCTGCAGATTTGCATGCCCGTATCTATGTGTGTCCATGTGTGTCTGTTTCTGTGTAAATCTGAACCTATGTGTGCCTGTGTCCACGTGCATTTGTGTCTATATGTATGTCTGTACCTTTGTGTATCTGCATGTCTGTATCGATGCATGTGTCCACGTGCACCTGCATCCATGTGTGTGTCTGTATCTTTGTGCATCTGCATGACTATCTATACCTGTCCATATCTAAGCGTATCTGTGTCCACATGTCAGTGACTATGTGTGTAACTGTATTTATGCATGTCAGTGTCAGTGACACCTTCCATGATCCCTCTCCATTAACGATACACTTCTCAATACTCCAACCATTACCCTAAATTTGCCAACTGTCTGATTTGTGATATCAATGAAATTTGGTGATTTTCTTCTGCCAGCTGTCTGTCCGTTCTGTTAAACTTGTTTCCATCCACATTCTGCCAGGTATCTCAGTTACAGCCTTAAGAGATAATAGGTACTGCAGATGCTGGAGAATCCAAGATAACAAGGTGTGGAGCTGGATGAACTCAGCAGGCCAAGCAGCATCATAGGAGCAGGAAAGCTTGACGTTTCAGTCCTAGACCCCTTATCAGAAATGGGGGAGGGGAAGAGGGTTCTGAAATAAATAGGGAGAGAGCGGGAGGTGGATAGAAGATGGATAGAGGAGAGGATAGGTGGAGAGGAGGCAGACAGGTCAAAGCGGCGGGGATGGAGCCAGTAAAGGTGAGTGTAGGTGGGGAGGTAGGGAGGAGATAGGTCAGTCCAGGGAGAACGGACAGGTCAAGGGGGCGGGATGAAGTTAGTAGATAGGAGATAGGGGTGGGGCTTGAGGTGGAACTCCCTACCTACGTCCGTGACACCACCCACACCCTCCACCTCCTCCAGAACTTCCAATTCCCCGGTCCCCAACACTTCATTTTTACTATGGACGTCCAGTCCCTATATACCTGTATTCCCCATGCAGATGGCCTAAAGGCCCTCCGCTTCTTCCTGTCCTGCAGACCTGACCAATCCCCCTCCACTGACACCCTCATCCACTTAGCCAAACTAGTCCTCACCCTCAACAACTTCTCTTTCAATTCCTCCCACTTCTTACGGACAAAGGGGGTGGCCATGGGTACCCGCATATCCCCAAGCTTTGCCTGCCTCTTTGTAGGTTATGTGGAACAATCCCTCTTCCGTACCTACACTGGCCCTAAACCCCACCTCTTCCTCTGTTACACTGATGACTGTATCGGCGCCGCCTCGTGCTCCCACGAGGAGCTCGAACAGTTCATCCACTTCAATAACACCTTCCACCCGAACCTGAAGTTCACCTGGACCATCTCCAACACCTCTCTCTCCTTCCTGGACCTCTCTGACTCCATCTCGGGTAACCACCTAGAAACCGATGTCCATTTCAAGCCCTCTGACTCCCACAGCTACCTGGAATACACCTCCTCCCACCCACCTTCCTGCAAAAATGCCATCCCCCATTCCCAATTCCTTCGCCTCCGCCGCATCTGCTCCCAGGATGAAACATTCCACTCCCGTACGTCTCAGATGTCCTCATTCTTCAAGGACCGCAACTTCCTCCCCGCAGTGGTCGAGAACGCCCTCGACCGTGTCTCCCGCATTTCCCGCAACTCATCCCTCACACCCCGTCCCCACAATAACAACCAAAAAAGAATCCCCCTCGTCCTCACGTACCACCCCACCAACCTCTGGATCCAACTCATCATCCTCCGACACTTCCGCCATCTGCAATCCGACCCCACCACCAAAGACAATTTTCGCTCCCCACCCTTGTCTGCTTTCCGGAGGGACCACTCTCTCCGTGACTCCCTCGTCTGCTCCACACTCCCCTCCAGCCCCACCACACCCGGCACTTTTCCCTGCAACCGCAGGAAGTGCTACACCTGCCCCCACACCTCCTCCCTCACCCCAATCCCAGGCCCCAAGAAGACTTTCCACATCAGGCAGATGTTCACCTGCACATCTGCCAATGTGGTATACTGCATCCACTATACCCGTTGTGGCCTCCTCTACATTGGGGAAACCAAGCGGAGGCTTGGAGACCGCTTTGCAGTACACCTGCGCTCAGTTCACAACAAACAACTGCACCTCCCAGTCGCGAACCATTTCAACTCCCCCTCCCATTCCTCAGATGACATGTCCATCCTGGGCCTCCTGCAATGCCACAATGATGCCACCCGAAGGCCGCAGGAAGAGCAAATCATATGCAGCCTGGGAACCCTGCAGCCCATTGGTATCAATGTGGATTTCAGAAGCTTCAAAATCTCCCCTCCCCCAACCGCATCCCAAAACCAGCCCAGCTCGTCCCTGCCTCCCTAACCTGTTCTTCCTCTCACCTATCCCCTCCTCCCACCTCAAGCCCCACCCCTATCTCCTATCTACTAACCTCATCTCGCCCCCTTGACCTTTCCGTCTTCCCTGGACTGATCTATCTCCTCCCTACCTCCCCACCTACACTCACCTTTACTGGCTCCATCCCCGCCTCTTTGACCTGTCTGCCTCCTCTCCACTTATCCTCTCCTCTATCCATCTTCTGTCCACCTCTCCCTCTCTCCCTATTTATTTCAGAACCCTCTTTCCCTCCCCCATTTCTGATGAAGGGTCTAGGCCCGAAACATCAAGCTTTCCTGCTCCTCTGATGCTGCTTGGCCTGCTGTGTTCATCCAGCTCCACACCTTGTTATCTCAGTTACAGCCTTGCTGTTATTGTTTCATTTCATGTCATTTCATATGCAAATAAGGGACAATTCTTTTGGAAAAGCAGCCGGAATCAGTGATATGCATTTCTACAAAGGGCACCACTGTCTTTGAGTACGAAGCTCTGGATGTCAGTCAATCCTGTGTACAGTCCACACCTCATCTCCAACACTGTATACAGTCCAGAATGCATCTCCAATCCTGTGTACAGTCCAGTTCACATCTCCAACACTGTGTACAGTCCAGACCACATCTCAAATACACAGGTGGGGCTGACTTGTTTGAAGCCCAAATGATTCCAAATTGTCTTGACAAGGTGGACGTGGAAACAATGTTTGCTCTTGTAGGGTGGTCCAGAACCAAAAGACACTGTTTTAAAATTAGGGTTGCCCTTTGAGGACAGAGATATGGAGAATTTTTTTTCTCTTAGATGTTGGAACTCTGTCTCAGAAGGCATTCGAGGAGGGGTAAGTGAACTATTTGAAAGACAGAGGTAGATAGGTTGTTGTTGGGCGAGAGAATCGAAGGCTACCAGGAATGAGATGGGAATGAGGAATTTGGAATTCAAACAGATCAGCCATGTTCTTACTGAGTGGGCAGCTTGAGAGGCTGAATGGTTCTCTTCAGTTCCTGTTTCATACATTCGCATATTCAAGTCATAACATTTCCAATTTCAACAATGAATTCGAGAATTAATGTGATTAATTTATTGGTTTAATTGCCGTTTGTATCTTTGATTCATTTCTTTAGTTGATGGTTCAGCCTTTTAATAACTGGGACCTAACTTGATTTTCGTGTCTAGAGCTGTGGAGCTGTTAGCATCGGTCAGCATGTGCAATCTGAGCATGTACCATATACTAAATGTTCCAGTATGCACCTTCAATCAGTCACGACCTTAAAATAGTTTTCTTTGTCATGGAATAGAACATTACAGAGTGAGGCCATTCAGCAGAGTGACCTGTACTGGCTCTTTGTAAGAGCTATCCATTTTGCCCAGCATCCCTGCTGTTTCCCCAAAGGATTATCTCCATTTCCTTTGATCACATTCCCTTTTATTATTGAAAGTGATTCTACTGCCTTTTCAGGCACTGTGTTCCTGATTACAGTTGCTCATTGTCTAAAAGGCTGTGGGGAGCTGCTGCCATGCATCTTGAAGGTAATACACATTGCAGCCGTGGAGAGGGTTGCTGTTTGGGCTTCAGATTTGTTCAGTGCAGACATAAGCTCATTACCAGCTTAAGCCAACCACACCACCGTGCCTTTGCGACCATGTGTCCTCTTTTTGAGAGTATGGTTGAAAATGGCTGTGCACTGGACACTGACCGATGTTCCCCTGGCAAGTTCCTACAGTATCATTCAGCCTGCTCCTCCACCATCCAGCATATCTCTGAGACTGTTCCCTCCAGCTGCCTGTCCTCTGCCAACCACCAAAACCATATCAGTGGAGATGCAGGTTCCTGAACAGCAATCTCCTGTTAATAGCAGGGAAGACAGTGAGTATTCTGAGGGCGCCTGCCCGGCATGCGTCAACTGCGTTCCAAACCCGGATCAAGTAAAAGACAGACAACGCTTGTAATGAGTTACAAAGACCTGAGCGATCCATAAAGGGAAGCTATGTGTCATCATTGAAACTGCAGAGTTGGTGATAGAAATACATCAGCAGAGTGCACCATCTGGGAGCAGGTTTAAGGTAAAGGTATCACTGCAGGTTCTGCAGATAGAAAGCCACCACCTGGGTACTCAGACACACCAATGCTTGACTTTCCTCTTCAAGCAGGTGATTCAGAACCTCAGTAGTGACTCACCACTGCCTTTTGCCACAGAAGATGTCCATGAGCATCTTCTGTGTTTTGGTGCCAAACCCAAGGAGAAAGATCAAAGTGACCAACTGGTACAGCTGTAGCAGGGAGACTCCTCTCTTGATGGAAAACATGTCTCCCTATCCACCCCATCTATACCCTCATAATCTTATACATCTCTATCAGGCCAGCACCCCTGTGCCAACCTTTGCTGCTCCAAGGGAACAATCCCAGACTCTCCAATCTTTCCTCATATCTCAGACCCTCCAGTCCAGGCAACATCCTGGTAAATCTCCTCTACACCCTCTCCAGTGCAATTACACCCTTCCTATAATGTGGTGAACAGAGCAGCACACAGTACTCCAGTTGTGGCTTAACCAGTGTTTTATACAGTTATAGTATGACATCCTTGCGCTTGTATTTTATGCCTCAGCTAATAAAGGCAATATCAGTTCTGAGGAAGGGTTACCGGACCCGAAACATTATCTCTGAAATTTTCTTCACAGATGCTGCCAGACTTCTGTTTTGTCCCTAATAAAGGCAAATATTGCGTATGCCTTCTTATGTAACTTATCTATATTGCCTGCTACTTTCAGGAAACGGTGGATTTGCACACCCAAGTCTCCTGATCTTCAGTACTTGCCAGGTTCCTACTATTTATCTCTTGCATTGTTTGCCCTCCCCAAGTGTATTATCTCACACTTTTCTGAGTTGACTGCCATTTATAGAGTGATACAGTCTTACAGCACGGAAACATACCCTTCAATCCAACTCGTCCATGCCACCCAGGTATCCTAAACTAAATTAGTTCCATTTGCCTGCATTTGGCCCACATCCCTCTCAGCCTTTCCTGTTCATGTATCTGTCCAAATGTCTTTTAAATGTTGTAATTTATCTGCCTCTATCACTCTCTCTGACAGCTCATTCCACACAAGCACCACGCTCTGTGTGAAAACTTCAGGCCCCTCAGGTCCTTTTTAAATTTTTCCTCTTTCACCTTAAACCTATGACTCCCCTACTGTTGGAGAAAGACCTTGGGCTACTCACCTTATCAATGCCCCCCATGGTGTTATAAACCTCCATAATCTCTGATACTCCAGGGGGAAAAAAGCCCCATCCTACTGAATGGTATGGTGGCACAGTGGTTAGCATCACTACTTCACATTCATAGGGGCCTAGGTTCACTTCCAGCCTCAGGTGAGTGCTTCTGTGGAATTTGCACATTCTTCCTGTGTCTGCATGATTTTTTCCCCCATAGTCCAAAGATGTGCAGGTTAGGTGGATTGGTTATGGCAAATTGCCCATCGTGTCTAGGGGTGTGCAAGCTAGGTAGGTCAGCCATGGGAAATGCAGGTTTACAGGGATAGTGTCTACATAAGGAACTTATCACAAGCCTTGCTAATGTCCGTGTAGATAACACCGCTGGTTATCTGCTTAAAGAATTAAATCAATTTTATCAAAGACAACCTTCCCTTCACAAATCCATGCTGACTATTCCTGATTAATCCATATCTATTAAAGTACAGGTATATTCTGTCCCTCAGAATTCTTACTAATAACTTCCACAACACCAAACTGGGGCCAGAAATTTCCTGATCCATCTCTCCCTCCTTTTTATTAATGTACTTTCTTAGCTTTTTTAATACCCTTTTAAGTTCCCCCTGCACTCGTCATGCTCTTCTGCTATATGAAGCACTCAGTATTTGCCACAAGCTTCTCATTTTTTCTCAAACTCTCTTGACATCCAGATTTCTGTGGTCTTGGTCCCATCTTTTGTCTTTGCATGGGCATACTTGCCCTGTACTCTCACTATTTCCTCCTTCTCCCACTGCTGAAGAAAGGTTCAGACCTAAAACGTCAGCTTTCCTGTTCTCTGATGCTACCTGTCCTGCTGTGTTCATCCGTCTCCACACCTTGTTATCTCAGACTCCAGCATCTGCAGTTCCTACTATCTCTGTAACTGCAAGTGGTTGCTCCCAGTCTCCACTTGAGCAGAATTGTATCTTATCTCAGTAAATTCGCCAGATTAGAATTTGTATTCCTGGCCCATCCATATCCTTTCTGTAGTTACCCTGAATTTAACTGGGTTATGGTCACTTTTTCCAAACTACTCTTTCATTGATACACCTTCGACATTCCTGGACCCTTTTCAGAACTGAGGTCCCTTCACTTGTTAGGTTTTCTACAGACTGACAAAAAATGTTCTCCTGGATTCAATCTAATAATTTTGCTCTATCCCCTACATTACGCACTAAAACTATTGTAAAAACATTGGTAATTAAGATTCCCTACTATTACTGTCTTGTGATTACACTTCTCTGAATTTTGAATTCATATTTTATCCTTCATCTCTCCCTGACTGTTTGGGGTATTGTACACATCCAACAAAATATTGCCTCATTTGATGATTCTTCCAAGAATCTCTTCTCATGACTATAATTGATTTTTTGATCAATATTGTGACCTGTCCCACTCGGCTATTTCCCCTCATGAGCTACCATGGAAATCCCCGCTTCTGATCTGCTCCTGCAGCCACAGTACAGATGTGGTGAGTTGAGTTAAATTTCTCCACTGAACGTTGACAGTAGGGAACTTGAGGGGATTTGTGCTTCACCCACTTGTTGTCCATCCCTAACTGCCTGTGAGCTGAAAGGCTTGCTAGGGCATATCAGAGGACAGTTAAGAGTCAGCCACATTTCTGTAGGTCTGGAGTCACATGGAGGCTAGACCAAGTAAAGATGAAGGTTTAAGGATAACTTGAGTGACAGCTGAGGAAGTGGATGGTGAGAATACAGCAGTGAAGTGGACAGTTGAAAAGAGAAGAGGAAAGGATAGCAATGGGTGTGATCGTGTCACAGCAGAGGTGTGGATAGTGACAGGTACACGGTTGTAGGAAATACAGAGATATTGAGGAGGAGACGGGAGACACCTGCTGAGAGCCACATACTTCCTGCCACCCTCTGCATTGGCAGCTTCTTACCCTGATCATCACCCACAATGTCAGCTCCTACCTGGAAGGTAATAATTAGAGGAAGACAAGAAGAACATTCACAAAAAGAAGTCTTAAGGACAAAGGGAAAGTCAGAATTAAGAAAGTGAAACAGAGAGAGAAACAGAAATGCAAATACAAAACAGAAAATCAAATAAAGAGGATCTCGGGGTAGAGAAAAACAAGTGAAAGCCTCGCACTGTTTACTTTGTCTTCCCACTAAGTCAGTTGTAATCCTATAGTTACAACTGTGGTCACCAGGTAGCTCCACTGAATGAGATAGTGATATACCTCTCCCAGATATGTATCTTGTATTGAAAATGCTTCAGCTCATCAACTGTGCCAATACTGAGACACATGCACACATACCTACGTATTGTGGATGTATATATCTGTATGTGTCTGTATATCTGTGTGTGTGTCTGTATATCTGTATACATGTGGGTCTATATGTCTACGTGTGTCTGTTGGGGCGGTACAGTGGCTCAGTGGTTAGCACTGTCGCTTCACATCTCCAGGTACCCGGGTTTGATTCCACCCTCAGGTGACTGTGTGGAGTTTACACATTCTCCCCATGTCTGTGTGTGGGTTTCTGATGGGTTCTCTGGTTTCCTCCCACAATCCAAAGATGTGCAGGCTAGGTGGATTGGCCATGTTAGATTGCCCATAGTGTTCAGGGTTGGGTAGGTTAGGTGTGTTAGCCATGGGAAGTGCATGGTTACAGGGAAAGAGTAGGGTTTGGGTTCTGGGTGGGATGTTCTTTGAAGGGTCGGTGTGGACTTGTTGGGCCAAATAGGCTGTTTCCATACTGTAGGCATTCTATGATGATGATAACTGTGTGTTTGCATATCTGATTTTGATTTAATTCATTGTAGTCATTTGTACCTAAATACAGTGAAAAGCTTTGTTTGTGAGCAGCACAGATGGATTGTAGTAAGCAAGGATATACAGAGCATAGGTGAGGCATGCAGATTACACTGCACAGGAGGTGCTTGAAGCAAGATCAATATTATTTGCAGTTAGAGAGTCTACCCATCAGGCAGGGAAGAAGCTTTTCTCGAACCTGTTGGAGCTTGTGTTCAAGTTTCTGTTGTCTACCTGATGGAAAAGGCTGTAGGAGAGCATTACTGGGGTGGAAGGGGTCTTTGATGTTGGCAGCCTTTCCGTGTCAATGAGAAGTGTAAATGGAGTCAATGGCTGGAATGTTGGCTTCTGTGATGATCTGGGCTTTGCACACCATCGTCTGTAGTTTCTAATGTCCCTGGGCAGAGCAGTTGCCATACCAGGCCGTTATGCACACAGACAGTATGCTTTCAGTGGTGCATCTGTATAAGTTGGCGAGGGTCCTTATGGTCATGCCACATTTCCTGACCTGCCTGAGGAAGAAGAGGCGCTGTTGTGTCTTCTTGACATCTACGTAGGTCAGGTTGTCGGTTATCATCACTTCTAGCAACATGATACTCTTACCCCTCTCAACCTCTGCTCCGTTGATGTAGATGGGGGCATGTTCTCCTCCTTTCTTTCTGAAGCTGATGATCAGTTATTTTGTTTTGCCGACATTGAGAGAGAGTTTGTTATCTGTATATCTATGTGTATTTATATATCTGTGTGCATGTGTACATCTTTTGGTGTATCTGTGTTCTATATATCTGTGTGAATCTGTATACGTGTGCATCAGTGTATATCTCTGTGTCTGTATATCTATCTGCATTTGTATATCTGTGTGCCCGTATATCTATGTGTGTTTCTATATCTGTGTGTTTGTCTGTACATCTGTGGACATATCTGTGCTTGTGTTTGTACACCTATGTGTGTCAGTGCACATCTGCGTACATCCCTATCCTAAAGCATTTCTATTTTATGGATGGCCTCAAAAGATGTGTAAGTTTTAAGATAGTTATGAATAAGAATAAGATTGGCTCTGGTGAAAGTGCTAACTTTGGGGGAGGCTAATTACAACATTATTAGGTAAGAACTGGAGGAATTAGATTCGACGTGTCTCTTTGAGGATAAATCCATTTCGGACATGTTGGAGTCTTTTAAAGGCCATTTGATCAGAGTTCAGGACCAGCATGTTCCTGTGTGGAAGAAAGCTAAGGATGGCAGGGTTTGGGAACCTTGGATGACGCGCGATATTGAAAGTTTAGCCATAAAGTAAAAAGAACCACATGGAGAGTTTAGGAAACTGAAATCAGACAAGACCCTTGAAGAATATAAAGGAAGCAAGAGAGGACTTAAACAAGAAATTAGGAGGGTTAGAAGGGGTCATGAAATGTCTTTGGCATTTTGAATTAAGAAGAAACTCAAGGCATTTTATATGTATATTAGGAGCAAGAGGATAACTAGGGAAAGGGTAGGTCCACTCAAAGACAAAGGAGGGAATTTATTCATGGCGCCAGAGGAAGTGAGTGAGGTCCTTAGTGAATACTTTGCATCAGTATTCACCAAGGAAAATGACATGGATGATGGCGTGTAAGATTAATGAGGGATATGTTGATACTCTGGGGTAAGTCAATATTAAGAAGGAGAAAACGTTAAGGTATATAAGACCCCAAGGCCTGATGGGATTTATCCCCGCATGCTAAGGAGGCAAGAGACGGGACTGCTGGGGCCTTAGCAGAGATCTTTCTATCATCTTTAACCATAGGCAAAGTCCAAGAAGACTAGAGAATGGCCAATATTGCTCCCCTACTTAAGGAGGGCAATAGGAAATTACAGGCTGGTGAGCCTAACATCAGCGATAGGGAAATTATTAGTGAAGATTCTTAGGGACAGGATTTGGAGAAGGATAGACTTATTAGAGATAGTTAGCATGGCTGTGTGCAAGGGAGGTCTTGTCTCACGAATTTGATTGAGTTTTGTGAGAAAGTGATGAAGATGATTGAGTATGGTAGGGCAGATGGACTTTACTAATGCATTTAGCAAGGTCCCTCATGGTAGGTTGGTCCAGAAGATTCAGTCATATGGAATCCATGGTCAGTTGGAAAGTTGGATACAAAATTGGCTTGGTTCTAGCAGGCTGAGGGTCGTTGTGGAGGGGTGCTTCTCTGAATGGAGATCTGTGACCAGTGGTGGTCCTCAATGATCAGTGCTGGGATCTTTGTTGTTTGTAGAATGTATTAACTGTTTGGATTAAAATGTACGTAGGCTAATTAGTAAGTTAGCAGATGACACAAGAGTTCATGGAGGTGTGGATAGTGTGAAAAGTTATCAAAGGATACAGCAGGATACAGGCCAGTTGAAAGGTTGGGTAGAGAAATAGCAGATGAAGTTTAATCTGGACAAGTCTAAAGTAATGCATTTTGGGAGGTCAAATGCAACAAGAAAGTATATGGTAAATGGCAGGACCCTGAGGAGTATTGATGCAAGTCCAAAGCTCCCTAAAAGTGGCAACGCAAGTGATTAAGGTGGTAAAGAAGGCATATAGCATGCCTGCCTTCATTGGTTGGAGCATTGAGTCTAAAAGTTGGCAAGTCACATTACAGCTGTAAGAAACTTTATTTAAGCTACATTTGGATTACTATGTGCAATTCTGGTTGCCAGACTACAGGATGGATGTGAAGGCTTTGGAGAGGGTGCAAACGAGGTTTGAGATTTTGCCTGGATTGAAGCGTATTTGTTATGAGGACAGGTCGGACAAACTTGGATTGTTTTCACTAGATCATCAGAGGCTGAGGGACAACCTCATAGAAGTGCATAAAATTATGAGAGGCATGGATAGAGGGGATAAACAAAGGTTTTTTTGCCCCATTGTGGAAATGTCAAATTCCAGGCACATAGGTTTAAGGTGAGAGGGGGAAAGTTTAAAGGAGATGTGCAAGGAAAGTTTTTTACACAGGGTGGTAGCTGCTGGAACACGCTGCCAGGGGAAGTGGTAGAAGCAGATATGATAGCAAGATTTAAGAGACATTAGACAGACACATGAACAGGCAGAGAACAGAGGGATGTGCACCATGTACAGGCAGATATGATTATTTTAGAATGGCATCATGGTCAGCACAAGCATGATGGGCCAAAGGGTCTGTCCTGTGCTGTACTGTTTTATGTTCCATGTTCTATCCTTGAAGAAGTCAAACAGCCCACTGACTCATGGGAATTCCTGGCTTGTCATCAACGAAAATTGGGAAGGGTCATTTGGGAAGGCATCAAACACATCAAGAAATTAAAGCAGGAATGTTCAGGAGAGACATCCAAGAACTAGAGGGTGCTCACAAACTTCCAAACAGCCCATCTTCCCAACCCTTCAGGCACCAGCTGCCCCATATGTGGTAGAGTCAGCAGATCAAAGTTTAGGCTTATCAGAACCCACTGAGCCAGAGCAGGAGCATGACATCTTCGAATCTGAGGGACTGCCTAAGAAGGAGACTCGTTGTGCGGTGTATCTGGGCGTGTTTGTATCTGGGTGTGTTTGTATCTGTGTATGCATCTGCACAAATGTTTCACTTTTTGTTGTCTGTTTCATTGCAAGAGCACTGTTTTGAAAGTATCAGGGCTGTTCTCAGCCTTGCCAGTTTGGTAGAATAGAGCTGACATCTTAATAATTATTTCATTAGTAACTAATACGTGAACAGAGATGAATGTAGACATTTAGACCTTGTGCAGCAGACTGATAAATTAACCAGGAAGTACAAAACAAAAGTCTCTTCATTGTAAGCTCAGTACAAATATAGCAGGTACAGGGACTCAAGGAGGAGAAAGGAGATACTGCATTCCTGTATCCTGCTGTCTACTACATTTTTGTTAAATTTGCAAATCACTCATATAATTTTGATTCAAACTCCAAAATATGCAGAAATCCCAGTTCACCATCAGGTTCATTAACATAGTCTGTAGCAGGAGTAATATATCAGGGTGAACATTTGGAGGGAGTGGTCACTATAGGTGGGTGCAGTACTAGTTTGTGGGAATTTTGTCAATGACAGCGGGAGACTGGGTTTTAAGATTTGATGACAGTTTGATCGTTATGAAATTAATCTTTAGCTTCCATGATCTCTTCCAATTTCTTTAATACAGTCATAGAGTTATACAGCGCGGAAACAAACCCTTCAGTCCAAGCAGTCCATGCGAAACATAATCCCAAACTAAACTAGGCCTACCCTCCTGCTCCTGGCCCATATCGCTCCAAACCTTTCCTATTCATGTACCTATCCAAATGTCTTTTTAACACTGTAATTATACTCACATCCACTACTTCCTCAGGAAGTTCATTCCACATGCATAACACACTCTATGTAAAAAATTTGTCTCTCGTCTTTTTAAAATCTTTCTCCTGTCACCTTAAAAATGTGCCCCCTAGTCTTGAAATCCCCCATCCTAGGAAAAAGACTACTATTAACTTTATTTAAACTTGTACTTGTGCCTGTACCGTGCTGTACAGTTTTATGTTCTATATAGACTTTAGGTTTAGGGTAAAAGTTCAGCACAACATCGTGGGCCGAAGGGCCTTTACTGTGCTGTACAATTCTATGTTCTACTTCTCATTATTTTATCAACTTCTATCAAGTCATCTCTCAACCAGTGAAAAAAAGTCCCAGCCTTTCTTTTTAACTCAAACCTTCCATACCCAGCAACATCCTAGAAAATCTCTTCTGAAACCTCTCCAGCTTAATAATGTCCTTCATCTCACTGGGCGACCAGAACTGGACACAGTATTCCAGAAGACGCCTCACCAATGTCCTGTACAACCTCAACATGATTTCCCAACTCCCATACTCAAATGATTGAGCAATGAAGGCAAGCTGGCTACACACCATTTTTAACCACTTTGTCTATATGTGACGCAAACTTCAAAGAATTATGTATCTGCACCCCTAGGTCCCTCTGTACTACAACACTACTCAAGGCCCTACCAGTAATTGTATAATCCATACCCTTGTTTGTTGTACCAAAATGCAATACCTCATACTTATCCAAATTGAACTCCATCTTCCATTTTCAGCCCATTGACCCATTTGATCAAGATCCCTTTGTAATCTTAAAAAAACCTTCTTCATTGTTGACTATGCCACCAATTTTGGTGTTATCTGCAAACTTTTTATCTTTTCCTCAAAGAAGCAGAAAGCATTTTAGAAGCATTTTCAGGGCAGCACGGTGGCTCAGTGGTTAGCACTGCAGCCTCACAGCACCAGGGACCTGGGTTTGATTCCAGCCTCAGGTGACTGTCTGTGTAGAGTTTGCACATTCTCCCTGTGTCTGCGTGGGTTTCCTCCCACAGTCGAAAGATGTGCAGGCTAGGTGGATTGGCCATGCTAAATTGCCCATAGTGCTTAGGGGGATGGGTCTGGGTGGGATGCTCCAAGGGTCGGTGTGGACTTGTTGGGCTGAAGGGCCTGTTTCCACACTGTAGGGATTCTAATTCTAATATTCTGATGAAAGGATATTATCCTGCAATATTTACAATGTTACATATGTACATTTGCTGCAGTCCTTTGCAATACCCAAGCTTCACACCATCTTTAGCTTGCTGAGAAGTCTAAATATCCTTCAGTTAAGAACTCAAATAAGTCAGAGTCTGAGCATGTAGGAACTGCCAATGCTGGAGTCTGAGATAAAAAGGTATGGAGCTGGAGAAAAGAAGGGTCCAGACCCGAAATGTCAGCTTTCCTACTCTTCTGATGCTGCCTGGCCTGCTGTGTTCCTCCAGCTCCACACATTGTTATCTAGAGTCTGAGCAATCCACTTTAAATCATTCTTTGAATCTGAATTATACTCAACACAGTAAAAGTAAAGCCTGTTGTCATGAGAAATGAAATCACTATGATATCCATGTAAAAGTCCTTTTCATTTCATTTTTCTTTTTATATTATAACTGTATTTTCCTGCCTTTACTATGTTTTTCCCACTGAAGCTGTTTCTCCTTTTCAAATCGCAACCTTTTTCAACTTACCCATCAGGGGATAAGCTGCGTATAAAAACAAAGTTGCTGGAAAAGCTCAGCAGGGCTAGCAGCAACTGTGAAGGAAAAAACAGAGTGAACGTTTTGGGTCCAGTGACCCTTTCTTAGATAAGTTGCGTATTTCAACCTTTCTAATTCCCTATTGATTCATCGTTGGCTACATTGTAAAAGGCTAGAAATAATCAATGATAAGTTAGCAATAACCAATAATTTGTTAGCAATAATCAATAAGCAATTAGATGATAACTACCTGAAGAAGAGCAAAATATTTACATCTAAATTCTAACTCTGTTCCTGCTCAAATATGATGGTTATCTCCCTCAAGGACCAACTGATTCAATCATTGAGCAAATGTACGCATGTCATTGCTAATCAGAGCTTGGCTTTCTTTCCAATAACTAAAGTAGACCCAGTGAGAGAGACTGATTAGGTAATGTAGAATTTGTGGGTATATTCATTAGGTCAACTAGACCCACACTACACAGTCATGCCATCTTCACTGATTGCTAGAACAGGAATGACAACATCCTGGTCACCACCTGGTGATGTGTGAAACAAAAAATGTAGCGTTCTTCTTGAACAACACTGAATCCCCCAGTATCAACATCCTTGGGGTTGCCATCATCCAGAAACTGAACTGGACTAGCTATATAAATACTGTGGCTACAAAAGCAAGTCATGAGCATTCTACAGTGAGTAATTCACCCCAGACACAATCTACACCCTCCCCGTCACAAAATCCTGTCCTGCTGGAATTTCCACTTGCTTCCCTACTGCTCCTTCAACACAGTCTTTCTTGCTCAATAGGCAGGTTACCCATTTATTGCCTGCCAATCTGCCCATGAATCAGGCTAACAGGTGATTGTGAAACCCGCAGAGAAGAAATTAAAAGACCATCTGTAATTTATAATACACCCTATAGACCCAGGTTTCCTGTGCACAACGCTGCCATACACCTTGCCCCTCGGCCCACACACAGCTTGTAAGCATTGGGACATGTCAGCTCTCAAGCTAGCTTTGAGGAGGAAGCTTGTAACAGCCCCATCTGGTGGTCAAGTACAGCCTTACTGGTCTGAAACGAGCTCAGTTTCTGGGGTCTTTTGATAACCTCAGTCACTGATAACACTCAACATGTCTTGATAACAAATCAATGTGAGCCCTATTCGCTTGTTTTATCCCCATCCCTCTTCTCTCTCATACTCCAACCCGTTCTACAACTCCATTATCTTCCTCATCAATTCCTCAGTTTTGTTTTCACAGTAAGTGTTTTTCTTTTTTTATCGTATGCTGGTAAGTAGAGTAATTTGGTACAAATTTTTTTCATTTCATTTATCTAGTATTTGATATTATAGTAGGACTAAGTTAAGCTTAAAAGTAAAAATGGCAGGAGATCCCACACCCGTGTAATGCTTCTCTTGCTCAATGTGGGAGCTCAGGGACACGGCTGATGTCCCTGACTTCTACACGTGCAGGCAGTGCGTCCATCTGCAGTTCTTGTTAGACCGCATGATGGCTCCGGAGCTGCGGATGGATTCACTTTGGAGCATCCACGATGCTGAGGAAATCATGGATAGCACGTTTAGCAAATTGGTCACACCGCAGATTAGGATTGCTGAGGGAGAAAGGGAATGGGTGACCAAAAGGCAGAAAAAAAGCAGGAAGGCAATGCAGGTGCCCCCTACGGTCATCTCCCTCCAAAACAGGTATACCGTTTTGGATACTGTTGGGGGAGATGGCTCACCGGGGGAAGGCAGCAGTAGCCAGGTTCATGGCACCGTGGCTGGCTCTGCTGTACATAAGGGCGGGAAAAACAGTGAAAGGGCAATAGTCATAGGGGATTCGATTGTAAGGGGAGTAGATAGGCAGTTCTGTGGTCGAAAACAAGACTCCTGAATGATATGTTGCCTCCCAGGTGCATGGGTCAGGGATGTCTCAGAATGACTGCAGGATATTCTGAAGGGGGAGGATGAACAGCCAGCTGTCATGGTGCATATAGGCACCAATGATATCGGTAAAAAAATGGGATGAGGTCCTACAAGCAACTTTAGGGAGTTAGGAGCCAAGTTAAAAAGTAGGACCTCAGAGGTAGTAATCTCAGGATTGCTACCAGTGCCACGTGCTAGTCAGAGTAGAAATGAATAAATGAGTAATTCGCCCCAGACACAATCTACACCCTCCCCATCACAAAATCCTGTCCTGCTGGAATTTCCACTTGCTTCCCTACTACTCCTTCAACACAGTCTTTCTTGCTCAATAGGCAGGTTACCCATTTATTGCAGGATAAATGAGTGGTTTGAGAGATGGTGCAGGAGGGAGGGGTTCAGGTCTTTGGGACATTGGGACCGGTTCTGGGGGAGGTGGGACTATTACAAATCGGACGGTCTACACCTGGGCAGGACTGGAACCAATGTCCTAGGGGGTGCTTTTGCTAACACTGTTGGGGAGGTTTAAACTAATGTAGCAGGGGGATGGGAACCAAATAAGGAGGTTAGTGGACAGTAAGGAAGTAGTAACTAAAGCCTGTAAGGAACTAGATAATGAAGTCAGTGTGACGAAGGGGAAGAGTAGGCAGAGAGAAGATGATGAACGCAAAGGGGCAGGTGGTCTGAGGTGCATTTGTTTTAATGCGAGAAGTGTAGTAGGTAAAGCAGATGAATTTAGGCCTTGGATTAGTACCTGGGAGTATGATGTTATTGCTATTACTGAGACTTGGTTGAGGGAAGGGCAAGTTTGGCAACTAAATATCCCAGGATATAGATGCTTCATGCAGGATAGAGAGGGAGGTAAAAGGGGTGGAGGAGTTGCATTACTGTTCAAAGAGGATATCACAGCTGTGCTGAAGGAGGGCACTATGGAGGACTTGAGCAGTGAGGCAATATGGGCAGAGCTCAGAAATAGGAAGGGTGCGGTAACAATGTTGGGGCTGTACTACAGGCCTCCCAACAGTGAGCGTGAGATAGAAGCACAAATATGTAGACAGATTATGGAAAGATGTAGGAGCAACAGGGTGGTGGTGATGGGAGATTTTAATTTTCCCAGCATTGACTAGGATTCACTTAGTGTTAGGGGTTTAGATGGAGCAGAATTTGTAAAGAGCATTCAGGAGGGTTTTCTGGAGCAGTATGTAAATAGTCCAACTCGGGAAGGGGCCATACTGGACCTGGTGTTGGGGAATGAGCCCGACCAGGTGGTTGAAGTTTCAGTAGGGAATTACTTTGGGAATAGTGATCTAAGTTTTAGAATAGTCATGGACAAAGATGAGAGTGGTCCTAAAGGAAGAGTGCTGAATTGGGGGAAGGCCAACTATAGCAAAATTCGACAGGAGCTGGGGAATGTGGATTGGGAGCAGCTGTTTGAGGGTAATTCCACATTTGATATGTGGGAGGCTTTTAAAGAGAGGTTGATTAGAATGCAGGATGGACATGTCCCTGTGAAAATGTGGGATAGAAAGGCAAGATTAGGGAACCTTGGATGACAGGTGAAATTGTGAGACCAGCAAAGAGGAAAAAGGAAGCATACATAAAGTCGAGGCGACTGAAAACAGACAAAACTTTGGAAGAATATTGGGAAAGTAGGACCAATCTGAACCGAGGAATTAAGAGGGTTAAAAGGGGTCATGAAATATCTTCAGCAAACAGGGTTAAGGAAAATCCCAAAGCCTTTTATTCATACAAAGGGAGCAAGAGGGTAACTAGAGAAAGGGTTAGCCCACTCAAGGACAAAGAAGGGAATTTATGCGAGGAGTCAGAGAAAATGAGTGAGATTCTTAATGAGTACTTTGCATCGGTATTCACTGAGGAGAGGGACATGACGGATGTTGAGGTTAGGGATAGATGTTTTATTACGCTAGGTAAAGTCAGCATAAGGAGGGGGAAAGTGTTGGGTATTCTAAAAGGCATTAGGTTCGACAAGTCCCCGGGTCCGGATGGGATCTATCCCAGGTTACTGAGGAAAGCGAGAGAGGAAATAGCTGGGGCCTTAACAGATATCTTTGCAGCATCCTTGAGCACGGGTGAGGTCCCGGAGGACTGGAGAATTGCTAATGTTGCCCCCTTGTTTAAGAAGAGTAGCAAGGATAATCCAGGTAATTATAGACCAATGACCCTGACGTCAGTGGTGGGGAAGCTGCTGGAGAAGATACTGAGGGATGAGATCTATTTACATTTGGAAGAAAATGAGCTTATTAGCGATAGGCAGCATGGTTTTGTGCAGGGAAGGTCGTGTCTTACCAACATGATAGAATTCTTTGAGGAAGTGACGAAGTTGGTAGATGAGGGAAGGGCTGTAGAAGTCATACACATGGACTTCAGTAAGGCATTTGATAAGGTTCCCCATGGTAGGCTGATGGAGAAAGTGAAGTCGCATGGGGTCCAGGGTATACTAGCTAGATGGATAGAGAATTGGCTGGGCAACAGGAGACAGAGAGTTGTAGTGGAAGGGAATTTCTCAAAATGGAGAACTGTGACCAGTGGTGTTCCACAGGGATCCATGTTGGGACCACTGTTGTTTGTGATATACATATATGATCTGGAGGAAGGTATAGATGGTCTGATTAGCAAGTTGGCATATGACACTAAGATTGGTGGGGTAGCAGATAGTGAAGGGGACTGACGGAGAATGCAACAGAATATAGCTAGATTGGAGAGTTGGGCGGAGAAATGACAGATGGAGTTCAATCCAGGTAAATGCAAGGTGATGCATTTTGGAAGATCCAATTCAAGAGCGAACTATACGGCAAATGGAAAAGCCCTGGGTAAAATTGAAGCACTGAGATATCTGGGTGTTCATGTCCATTGTACCCTGAAGGTGGCAATGCAGGTGGATAGAGTGGTCAAGAAGGCATACGGCATGCTTTCATTCATCGGACGGGTTATTGAATACAAGAGTTGGCAGGTCATGTTGCAGTTGTAAGGGACTTCGGTTCGACCACATTTGGAATACTGCGTACAGTTCTGGTCGCCACATTACCAAAAGGATGTGGATCCTTTGGAAAGGGTGCAGAGGAGGTTGACCAGGATGTTGCCTGGTATGGAGGGCACTAGCTATGAAGAAAGGTTGAGCAGACTAGAATTATTTTCATTAGAAAGACGGAGATTGAGGGGGGACCTGATTGAGGTCTACAAAATCATGAGAGGTATAGACTGGTGGATGGCAAGAAGCTTTTCCCCAGAGTGAGGGACTCAATTTCTAGAGGTCACGATTTCAAGATGAGAGGGGAAAAGTTTAAGGGAGATATGCGTGGAAAGTTCTTTACACAGAGGGTGGTGGGTGCCTGGAACATGTTGCCAGCGGAGGTGGTAGAGGTGGGCACGATAGCATCATTTAAGATGTATCTAGACTGATACATGAATGGGCAGGGAGCAGAGGGATACAGATCCTTGGAAAATAGGTGACAGGTTTAGATAGAGGATCTGGATTGGCGCAGGCTTGGAGGGCCGAAGGGCCTGTTCCTGTGTTGTAATTTTCTTTGTTCTTTGTTCTCAATCTTCTCTTTTCCTGTTCTCAGTTTATTTCTCAGCAATTTCAGACCTTCAATCTGAACATCCCTAGCACCCCAGAATCAATGGGTTCTCTTAAGTCCACAGATTACTTATTCTATTTTAGGAGTATGACATCAATGCTCGCCTGTATGGTGAACATTATTACCCATTGTAATCTCCCAAGCTTATATCAACTATTCTACAGTTTCCAAAACAGCATTAAAGCTCCCAGTTAGACATGGCCTCCACTTTAGTTACAGTCTTTTTTTTCATATTCTTTCGTGGGATATGGGTGTCACTGGCTTGTCAACCAAGCTCCAACATTATTCAATTCAAATAAAAATACAAGTCTGAAATACCTTTCACTACCAATTTGCTGGGACTTTGGCCATTCAGTAATTCTATACAATTAGAACATTAGCATCTGAGCAGCAAGTTAGCGTTAGAACACTGGACAGAGAGGAATAATTATGCTAACACAGCACCTTTAACAAATATTCTCCCATCTTTCTCTTTTTTTCTCCCTAGTTTATTTCATCCTCCTGCCAAGCCAAGCTTGTCTATGAGACTCACCTCCTGGTCCCTTAATCCTATTCTCACTAAACTACTGATCAACCAACCTCCCCTCCTGGTCCTTCTTAACGTTGATGTTTTTGGTTCCTCAGGTGTTCTTTTAACTCTGTCATCATTGCCCATTTCTCAAAGTGCAGAACTTTGCTTCACTTTCCTCACAAACTTATTGCCCCTTCTTCCTTTCCTCTCTCAAGCTCTCATCACCTGCTAAATCCATGCTCTCTTCCCTGGACTCCATGTTTCACAGTACTGAGACAGCTGTTATTAAACTAACAAATAGCATCCTTTGCGAATTCATCTTCAGTGATCTGCCCAGTAGCATGTCTGAGTGACAGCAGCAGGACTCCAACATGAGAGGGAAAGGGCATGTTTTGAATCCACCCCAGATGGAATGGTGATTAAGCCTGGGGACGTGGAGGCATACATTTTATATGCATGTTGTGACTTAGAGCTATGGATAATGGTGGTAGAGGCCCCAATTTTTGTTGCATCAATGATGGGCCCGGAATCTTTCCCAGTCTTATTGTCTGCCATTGGCATGTGTTGCAAGGATTTACAAGTTGATACTTAATCTGTTTGGCCTTGTAATGAATGCACATTACTTGGTCATCAAATTCTGGAGCGGGGCTTGAACTCAAAGCTTCTGGCTCAAAGGCGGAGACACTATCTACTGCTCTACAAGACATCCTAATTCTATGTGACTGTGAAAAATATAAACTTTCCATCTTCATCGTCTTTCTCCCATCTGCAGCCTTTGACTCTCTTGACCACACTATTGCTCTGCAACCCTTGGACCTTTTTCCAGGGGCAAGACTACTCTCACTTGGTTCTATTGTTATCTATCAATCACAGCCAGACGATCGCTTGCTCTCGCAGTCTTATCCCTGGAGTTGCCCTGTGATCTGTCCTTGTCCCCTTCTATTTCACATTTGTGTGTTAGAGATCTCTTCCAGAGAGATCTGTAACTAGGTTTGGCAGATACACTGACGACATTAAAGTTTTAAGGTATAAAACCTATTCAGACAAATATCTAGGCTGACAAAGACTGTTTTGGATGTTTTTCGTTTCTCAAAGATTTTGTATTCCTTGAATGTTGCCAGCTCACCTCCATTCACTCAGGAGACATTACAATGAATTGAGCTGCAGAAGAATTACACCACAGAAGCAATACTGAACTTTTCCTGAAGAAGATTCTTATAACTGCCAGAAACAGAGCCGCAGGGATCCTTTAGAGCAGAGGAGGTCATTCAGCCCCATCATGTCTGCACTGGTTCTAGAATGAGCGTTTGTGATTTAGTGCCATTCATCTGTCTTTTTCCCATATCCTTGCAGGTTGTTTTGATTCAAATAATCATCCTATGCCCTCTTAAATGCTTGAATTAAACCTGCTTCCACCACATTCCAAGGCTGTACATTCCATACCTTAGCTTGTGTTAATTTTTTTTTCTCTCACATCACATTTGCTACATTTAGAAACCACTTTAAATTGCTGTTCTCTCATTCTTAATCCTTTTATATGAGGTAACAGTTCTTCCCTAATTACTCTATCCAGCCTCTTCATGACTTTGAAAACTACTGTCAGTCTTCTATCAGCCTTCAGTCCCAATCTCTCCAATCTATCCTCATAATTAGGATTTCTCGTCCTTGGAACCATTTTTGTAAATGTCTTCTGCACGGTCTCCAGTGTGTTCACATCCTGCCTTTCATGTAGCATCCAGAACTATAGAACATACTCCAGCTGAGGTCTAATAAGTGCCTTATACAAGTTCAACAACTCCTTCTTGCTCTTGTACTTTAAGCCCCTCTTAATAAAGTAAACTGCTCTCTCCATCTGCCCTGCCATCTTCAACGATCTGTGCACATATGCATACAGGTCCCTCTGCCCCTGCATCTCCTTGAGGATATTTGCCACAAATCCTACTGTAAGGAGAGGAAGAGAGAGAGAAAGGAAGAGAGAAAAACGGGAACAGGTAGAGGCTGCAAGACACAGACTGAACCCAGTGTAAGATAAAGGAGGTGGAAGCTGGAAAGTAAAAGGCTAAGGGAGAAGCAGCATTTTAAAAAAACCCAAATCCACATCCATGGGCACTTAGTCAATAGTAAGCTGTTCTCGAGCTTTTTCTTGCTGTCACAGTATTCATTATCCCCCTCACTTCAGAGCTAGCTATACTTTGCTGAAGTAGGACTGCCCATTGTAGGTGGTCCAAATCCTCCCAGCTCTTTTGAGATCAAAGCCTGTCTCCTTCCAGCAGACTCGGGATTGTAAGACATCTTTGAAATCTTTCTGCTGGCCACCCTGTGAACGTTGAACCTGGAGTAGAGAGTGTGGTTTGGAAGGACAGTGTCCAGCCGTCTCATGCAGTGGCCTGTTCAATGCCACTACAACTCGAAAATGAAACAGGGCACCAGCTTCCTGGAAGATGCTTGAGTTTGAGGGGCATTCAATGCAGGTGAAAATAAGGGTCTTCCATGGGCTGTACTGAGGTATATCTCGAGCGTTTTCAGGTGTTGGTAATACATCACACAGGTTTCACGGCTAAAGAGGCATATTGGAAGCATGACTGCCTTGTAGACTACAACCTTTGTGCCTGTCCGTAGTGGGGATCATTGGCCTTTGTGCAGCATTGTTGACCATTCCTCCAGACTGTTGACACTTCAATGACTCAGATGGCAACCTTGGACCAGGTTGGCAAGTTCTGATGGTGTGGTCTCCTGGGCAAAGGAGACAGCCTTCCTCTGCACTTTTCACTAGCATCTCTAGGACCCTGCCTGCAAATTGGGTGCCAATTTTCCTTTGTCTGATTTATCTGTGGCAAATTGCACAAACCAGGCACAGCAGTGCTTGGCCTTTTAAAAATGTCATTGGTGCCAAGGATCCCTGGAGGTCCCAGCAATGGAAAGCCAATCTAACTATGGCAGGTGGGGAGATATGACTGGCGGACACCACAGGGCAGTGTGAACAGCTAATATGGCAAGCTTGGGAAGATAGGCTGAGAAAACTCAATAGGCTTTGCAGAGAGAAGCCCTGCATGAAACTTGCCAAAATTTAGACTTAACTGATTTCTGGCAAAATTCAGCCCTCTTTCTCTCCCCCTTTTTTTTCTCTTTCTCTCTTGTTTCTTTCTTTCTCTTTCTGAAGTATCTAATTTCTGTTGCTCAAATTTTAATCTTTCTATTGCCACTCTGTTACATTGTCTTCAGTCCATTGGCCGCCCCTTTTAAAATGTTGGGTTTTCTGACTTTTAGGAGAAATTCTAATCCCAAGTGCCTGCCTGAAACTTTTAATTACTTGAGGGACAAAACCATTTTGCAGTTTCTTTTTCAAATTGATTTTTAAGACACAATTTACTCAGTCCAATACTTTCATTTCAACTGTGGGTTTATGACCAAAGCCCCCAATTTGTTCTAATCAGATCCTGAGCACACTTCCCCAAGTGATTAATGTTCTCCGTAAGATGCCCCAAATTGTCAAGCTCTGAGGTGAGGAGGGATGAAATGTCTCCCCTTCTTTATTCACCTGCCCACTCAGTTGGTCATAAGAAGGTTAATTTAATGAGGAAATATTTCCTGATGGACACCTTTCTCCCAGATCCAAATGAATTTATGTTTTAAAAGAAGCCAAATTAACAAGGCTTTCTTGGGTTAAGAAAAGAGTGAGTTTAGTAATTACCGAACATGAGAAGAATTGGTAACAGAACACACATGAACATAGATTAAGAATGTGAAGCATGTTAAAAAAAAAGGTTAGAAGATAGAAGGGTCAGTCAGTAAGTTGTTTCTGCGGAGTAAAACCATTATAGTGAATGTTACTGATAGTATTCACATTGGTAGTGAATTTCAAGATTAATGGATTTGAAGATTGGTTGAAATTCCCAGTCCCAGTTCTTTTTGACAGTGGCTAGTGGGCTGCACTCAGGAAGACACCCCTTCTTGTCCTAGGAGCAGGAAAACTTGACGTTTCGG
>JAHRHZ010000048.1:1224226-1235164 GCA_024137785.1 Ginglymostoma cirratum | reverse complement strand
TTTCTGATGAAGGGTCTAGGCCCGAAACGTCAAGTTTTCCTGCTCCTATGATGCTGCTTGACCTGCTGTGTTCATCCAGCCCCACGCTTGTTATCTCGGATTCTCCAGCATCTGCAGTACCTTTTACCCCTTCTTGTCCTATTTCCTTTTGACTGACTTGCTGGCTACTTGGTTTCTAACACTACAAGGGAGTTCTAACCTGCAATGCAAGGGTGACTAGGTTCTTTAACTGGGATCGTCATCGCACTCTAGCTCTTAAACTTAGACTAATGTATACCTCAGTTCACGAACACACCATCTTGCACTAGTACACACCAAACAGGGTTGAACTGACTTTTAACCCCAGTTCTTATGTATTCCTGAAAGGGGAAGATTCAAAACGTGTCTCTCACTAAGACTGCTGCTTTTTCTCCCAAAAAGTGCATAGTCTGATTACAATTCAGTTAGTAGTGCTTTTTTATTTCCATTTGGAGCTTCTTCGACACTCACAGGAGTGACATTCCAGTGTTCACCTCCAAGCTACCTTTGGATTTACATCTGCAGTCATTTTCACTGTATCAGTCCACTTTAAAAATAACATGTTGGTCTTTAAAATTTGATACAAGCTTATGTGATCCGCAGTTATGATCTGTGGTCATGAAATTACTGGCTATTTATACAAGGATACAGATTTAAGGTTTTGGGAATGGAGGAAAGAATTTTTATAAAATGAATGATAAATGACCTGAAATTCACTGCCCATGAGGTGGTGGAAGTGGAGAAGTTCAATTATTTCAGAAATAAATTAGATGGGCACTTGAGGGAGATACAAATTACAAGGCCATGGAACAGCAGTGAAATGGTATTTGATAACTCTACAAAGGAATGAATTTCTTGTGTGCTGTGATGACTCCCTGACTATGGCATTGCAAGAGTTAAATGCCCCAGAGTTTTGAAATAATGGAATACAAAGGTCAAGTACCTTTTTTTTAACAGTGTCACTATGGGAATTAATAAACGAGATAAGGGTGAGTTTGAACAATGTACAAGAACGCATCTCTTGCAATGCTAATGAGCTATTGAGTTCACACCTCAGCACCATGGGCTGTTCCTGACCTCACTGAACCTTGACTCACTCAGTACTATTCTAAAATGTACATAGCAACAACATGAACCTTTGAGGCTGTAGACTTGCTCGCTGAGCCGGTGTGTTTGATTGTGGACATTTCGTCACCCTGGTAGGTAACATCATCAGTGAGCCTCCGGTGAAGTGTTGTGTTCTGTCCCACTTGTTATTTTTATGCCTCGGTTTGCTGGGGTGGTTGGTATTACTTCCAGTTCTGTTTTTCAGTGGTATGTATATCGGGGCCAGTTCAATGTGTTTGTTGATGGCGTTCCAAAGTGCCAGGCCTCCAGCAATTCACTGCCATATCTCTGTTTGGCTGTGCCATTATGGATGTGTTGTCCCAGTCGAATTTGTGTTCTTTGTCCATGTGCATTGAGACCAATGAGAATTGGTCAGAGGATGCCAGGGAATTCCCGGAGACCTGGCATTCCGACTGGAACTCCATCAACAAACACATTGAATTGGACTCAATATACAAACCACTGAAAAACAGAACCGGAAGTGATGCCATCCATTGCAGCAAACTGAGGCACATAAATAACAAGTGGGACAGAGCACCAACGCTTCACCGGGGGCACACTGCTGATTTTACCTAGCAGGGTGACAAAAAACACACTCGCTTGGCAAACAAGTCTACAAACCTATCCACAACACGATCTACAAATCTTCTCAAAGACTTTAAACATGAACACCTTTCTATAACCAATATTATAACTGGGTTTTGATTTCATCTCCGCTTGTTCTTTCTGATAGATCTTCATCAACAATGAATGGCATGAATCTGTGAGCAGAAAAAAGTTTGCTATCTTCAACCCAGCATCTGGGGAGAGGATCTGTGATGTGGAAGAAGGTGATAAGGTCAGTCATTGCAATGCTATTTGTTTTTAAAACCAAACAAGATTTGACTGACTATTGGTTTTGCTATTAATTTTCAGGCTGTAAGAAAAATAATGTCAAATGCTCTCTTCATTTGTTCTCTCACTGGTCAACCAACCCATCATTTCTTTTTCAATTCCTCCCACTTCCAACAGACAAAGGGGATGGCCATGGGTACCCGCATGGGCCCAAGCTATGCCTGCCTCTTTGTAGGTTACGTGGAACAATCCCTCTTCCGTACCTACACTGGCCCTAAACCCCACCTCTTCCTCTGTTACATTGATGACTGTATCGGCGCCGCCTTGTGCTCCCACGAGGAGCTCGAACAGTTCATCCACTTCACCAACACCTTCCACCCCAACCTGAAGTTCACCTGGACCATCTCCAACACTTCTCTCTCCTTCCTGGACCTCTCTGTCTCCATCTCGGGTAACCACCTAGAAACCGATGTCCATTTCAAGCCCTCTGACTCCCACAGCTACCTGGAATACACCTCCTCCCACCCACCTTCCTGCAAAAAGGCCATCCCCTATTCCCAATTCCTTCGCCTCCACCGCTTCTGCTCCCAGGATGAGACATTCCACTCCCGTACATCTCAGATGTCCTCATTCTTCAAGGACCGCAGCTTCCCCCCCACAGTGGTCGAGAATGCCCTCGACCGTGTCTCCCGCATTTCCCGCAACTCATCCCTCACACCCCGTCCCCGCAATTATAACCAAAAAAGAATCCCCCTCGTCCTCACGTACCACCCCACCAACCTCCGGATCCAACTCATCATCCTCCGACACTTCCGCCATCTGCAATCTGACCCCACCACCAAAGACATTTTTCCCTCCCCACCCTTATCTGCTTTCCGGAGGGACCACTCCCTCCGTGACTGCCTTGTCCACTCCACACTCCCCTCCAGCCCCACCACACCCGGCACTTTTCCCTGCAACCGCAGGAAGTGCTACACCTGCCCCCACACCTCCTCCCTCACCCCAATCCCAGGCCCCAAGAAGACTTTCCACATCAGGCAGATGTTCACCTGCACATCTGCCAATGTGGTATACTGCATCCGCTGTACCCGTTGTGGCTTCCTCTACATCGGGGAAACCAAGCGGAGGCTTGGGGACCGCTTTGCAGAACACCTGCGCACAGTTCGCAACAAACAACTGCACCTCCCAGTCGCGAACCATTTCAACTCCCCCTCCCATTCCTCAGACAACATGTCCATCCTGGGCCTCTTGCAATGCCACAGTGATGCCACCCGAAGGCTGCAGGAAGAGCAAATCATATTCAGCCTGGGAACTCTGCAGCCCAATGGCATCAATGTGGATTTCACAAGCTTCAAAATCTCCCCTCCCCCAACCGCATCCCAAAAGCAGCACAGCTCATCTCCGCCTCCCTAACCTGTCCTTCCTCTCACCTATCCCCTCCTCCCACCTCAAGCCCCACCCCCATCTCTTATCTACTAACCTCATCCCACCCCCTTGACCTGTCCGTCCTCCCTGGACTGACCTATCTCCTCCCTACACCCCCACCTACACTCACCTTTACTGGCTCCATCCCCGCCTCTTCGACTTGTCTGCCTCCTCTCCACCTATCATCTACTCCATCCATCTTCTATCCGCCTCCCCCTCTCTCCCTATTTATTTCAGAACCCTCTTCCCCTCCCCCATTTCTGATGAAGGGTCTAGGCCCGAAACGTCAAGCTTTCCTGCTCCTATGACGCTGCTTGGCCTGCTGTGTTCATTCAGCCCCATACCTTGTTGTCTCGGATTCTCCAGCATCTGCAGTACCTTTTATCTCATCAGTTCTGTTAGTTGTGCAGGAAAGTCATGAGTATCTCAGCTCACAGTCTGTTTCCTTTGACAGCTGCATGGAGTGTTTCCCAATGGTAACTTTGCCTCCAGTGCTCCAAACAAGGCCTACTTGCCTACTTTGAATATTTCTCCATCATGCACCCAATCTGCTTTGATGCCACATGCCTGTTTCCTTCGCTTTCTGATCACATACCCTGGCTCTGAAACAAACAATCATCTTCGTGATAAATCTGAACATAAGGAGCTACTTTCCTATATATATATCATAATTAACATTAAACTTAATTTCGGGCCAAATTTTCGTGACAGACTTGAGAATCACAACTCAGCTCATTTCTAATGTTACATTCTGAATCAACCAACATGCCTGTGTTATTTTGCCTCTGAAGAGTTGGGGCAGGTTGATTTCAAAGTTGCCATCTCATGTAACAGGCTCAAGGTGGGATTGAAGATGGGTAAATACCTCAGCTAGCAGGCTACATTATCCATTTCCATGCACTGGATGTCAGTCCAGTTCTGAGGAACATTGTTGGGGCCTCACCGATCACCCCACATCTTCCCTCAGTCTTTACCACCCTGTGCTCCCTCAAATTCCCCAATACCTCCTCCAAACCTATTCATCCAGAACCTACTATGAGCCATATATCAAAACCTAGAAGTATTTGAAATGCTTATGGAGTAAATAAGTAAGTAGTCAAACATTCAAACTTCACTTGAAAAGAATTGTTCCTTTTCGGAACAATGTCAAAACAATTTCAAATAAATGCCAAGCACACTGACATGCAAACTTTCTTCAAAATCATCTCTCTTTTTCAGTGTTTATCAATCTGTCATTTAAAGGTCTCTTCAAAATATTTCAATCCTAGCAACTGCTCATGAAACTGTTAAGCAAATAAAGTTCAGACTCATTCACAGATGTGTAACCAATGTTTGCTTAGTTTTATTCCTTAGTGGTACTTTGAACTTAGTCAAGTGTTCTTAATGAGATTCCATTGCATAAGTCCCAATTCCCCAGAGCTCAATGCAATGGTGCTTTACTCACATCTGTTCATTTTTACAAATGTTCAATAGATGGACATTCAAGTAAAGTTAGGCATCTATTCGGCTCTTTCAGATGCTCAAAATACTTCTGGACTTTGAGATCAGTGCAGAGGTGAAAGCAGAGATTCCAGATAACACAATCATATCCAATTCCTAATGTTATGCAGCTTACCCACTGGAGAGGTACCCTAATGCATATTAAACCTTACATAGCGCTGAGTAATTTAAAGAAGACTTACATTTTAAAGACAGACCCTTATGATTGAACCATACTTACCTCATACAGTGTCTAATTAGAACTTTGAACTTGGCAACAACTTGTAAACTTGTCTATCAAAACATTCTTACCTCAACAGAAGGTTTCCTCAGAACTCAAGAGCTGATTGGTTTGATGGGTTTCTCACAGGCTTTCAGGAATTCACCTGGCAACTGAAGATTTCAAATTTAAGGAAATTTAAGCTTGAAATAGCCATTTTAAAGGAAAATCCCAACATCACTTTGAGGCTGCTCAAATGCCAGCTGTTGGGATTTGGCTGGGAAGTTTGAATTCATTATCTACCTGTCTCCTTTTCCAGCTTCTTCAGTTTTCCAGGGCAAAGCCAGTCCCTAAAATCTTGCCTTAATTTCTGCCTCTGATTCCTACCTTCTCATATGGAACTGGCAGAAATTTCCAGAATTAACATCGGAATCCATTGAAGAGCAGCTTTAAAGGTTCAGTTTTTTTTAATTGAGCCAAAAGTCCAGAAGCTACAGGGGTATGACTGGACGTCATCACCAATATTTTGATGTTGCTGCATTCACTAAACTACAAAGAATGCTGCTGAGTGAATGAGTGTACTGAAGCAAAGGTAACGACAATCAGAGGTTGTAATCTGCTTTAACAAACTCGAAAACAAAACTCCAAGTTGTCAGGGAACTGCTTACCTTTTGTCTGCCATCTAGCTTGGTATTGGAAGATCAGGAATTAGATATTTCAACCCTGGGCTCTGTGAATTGTCCTTTGAGGATGGTGCATTCATTAATTTCTGGGCAACGTCTCTCAATTGCCCAACCTGCTGGGAGATTTGCAGACTCTGGGGATACTGTCTAAGGTCAGACATTTCACGTTCCCAGTCCTTAGCCCTCCCACCCATAAACTGCTTTTTGCGGGTCCTATGTTTCCTATCAACGATGGAGTAGGCTTCTCAAATTTTTGGACTACAGGATGCTAATGTGTCCTTAGGAGTCAGTTGAACTAGATCTGTCACAGGCAGCAAACAGATGGAGTGAGGACATGCAGGTGAGAGATGAGAAAGGATATATGTACACACAGATAAGTGATCAATACAATCAGACCAGGAATCACTCAGTATGGGAAGCATTCAGATTGCTGGATGGGAGACTGTTTAAGAACTGTTGGGGGCCCTTGGATGTGAGAGTAGCTAGGATACAAAGACCTCAGTGCGGGTGAGTTGAGACAAAGCATGCTAACATGTGGGGGTGGGAGCTGAGGGGGTTAATGGGCCAGGAATCATTAGCACCATGGGTAAGAAATACTTGGGGCTAAGCTTGGCCAGAGGGTGGGTGGAAAAGCTAGTAAAAGCAATATACTATGGATGCTGAAGATCTGAACGCTGGAGAGACTCAGCAGGTCTGCCAGTGTGAGTGAAGAGAGGAACAGGGTTAATGTTTCAGCTCTGGTATGACTCTGGGAACACAAGTGTTCGCAAGTCCCCAACAATATGAGACGTGCTTAGGTCAGTGGAACATCCCTGGCACTGGTATAAGATTTGTTATAAATATCAGAACAAAATGGAATAAACTAATGGAAGAAGGTTCACGGGAGCAGAGTGAATAAGAAATCATTGGGCAAAGAGACACGAGTTCACTCAATTCTGTCACTTTAATTTCAACATGCAAAAAAACAATCTGGAGACTTCTTTATTCATTTTCCTGCTCATTGTGCGCTCAGGGGGCCACTGAGCCAGGAAACCTACTTTAAATTACCTCCAAAACTTCTATTCAGGGTCAATAATGAGTGTGTTGATGTTGGCTGCGATGTTTTCTATGATCCCCACCCTTTTACATAGAATGTTCAGCTGTACAGTCCCATTCTCAAGCACTAGAGCTGCCTTTCCAAATGTCAGTCAGGAGAATATGGTCATACATATCTATGACCAGCCAAGGCAGAGGCCACTAACCGTACTGCAGACCAGAGCTAATTTGACACTAGAAAAGCTGGAAGAGCTTTGAACAGCTGTGGAAAAGTACAGAGAGCAGAAAAATCCTGCATACAACTGCAAGGGACCACAACATTGCAGCACTTAATTGGAAACAATGACATCCTATCTGAATACATGTTGTTTAGCTGTGCCTTTTTTTTTCTGGATCACAATATATCCGAACCAGATGGAAAACAATCAAAATTAAATTGTTCTCAAAGTAAATGTCAATTTTTCAGCACATCATCTAGAATTCATGTCACTTAGGTAGCAACTGACATTGACCATTAACTAAGTAGGTAGGCATGGGATTCAGGGAAATTTGGCTGTCTGGATACAAAACTGGCTGTCCAATAGAAGACAGAGAATGGTAGTAGATGGAAAGTATTCAGCCTATAGCTCGCTGATCAGTGGTGTTCCGCAGGGATCTGTTCTGGGATCTCTGCTCTTTGTAATCTTTATAAATGACTTGGATGAGGAAGTGGAAGGGTGGGTTAGTAAGTTTGCCGATGACACGAAGGTTGGTGGAGTTGTGGATAGCATGGAGGGCTGTTGTAGGTTGCAACGGGACATCGACAGGATGCAGCGCTGGGCAAAGAAGTGGCAGATGGAATTCAACCCAGATAAGTGGGAAGTGATTCATTTTGGAAGGTTGAATTTGAATGCAGAATACATGGTTAATGGCAGGATTCTTGGCAGCATGGAGGAACAGAGGGATCTTGGGGTCCACGTCAACAGGTCCCTCAAAGTTACCACCCAAGTTGATAGGGATGTAAAGAAGGCGTACGGTGTGTTGGCTTTCATTGGCAGGGGAATTGAGTTTAAGAGCTGCGAGGTTATGTTGCATTAGACCACACTTTGTGTTCAGTTCTGGTCGCCTCATTTTAGGAAGGATGTGGAAACTTTAGAGGGGGTGCAGAGGAGATTTACCAGGATGCTGCCTGGACTGGAGGGCTGGCCTTATGAGGAAAGGTTGAGGGAGTTACGGCTTTTTTTCATTGGATCGAAGAAGGAGGAGAGGTGACTTGATAGAGGTGTTCAAGATGATGAGAGGCATAGATACAGTGGATAGCCAGAGACTTTTTCCCAGGGTGGAAATGACTATCACAAAGGGGCATAATTTTAAGGTAATTGGAGGAAGGTATAGGGGAGATATCAGAGGTAGGTTCTTTACACAGAGATTCGTGGGCGTGTGGAGAGCGCTGCTGGCAGTGGTAGTAGGTTCAAATACATTAGGGACATTTAAGTGACTCTTAGACAGGCAGATGGATGATTGTAAAATGAAGGGTATGCAGGTCAGTTTTGATCTTAGAGTAGGATAAGAGGTCGGCACAACATCGTGGGCCGAAGGGCCTGTACTGCGCTGTACTTTTCTATGTTTTATGTTTTTAATTCCCACATAGATGTTTTGGATGTGAATATAGAAGTATGGTTAGTAGGCTTGCAGATGACACCAAAATTGATGGTATAGAGGACCGTGAACAAGGTTACCTCAGATTATAACAGGGCCTTGACCAGATAGGCCAATGGGCCGATGGGCCAAGGAATGGAAGATGGAGTTTAATCTAGATAAATGTGAGGTGCTACATTTTGGGAGAGCAAATCAGGGCATGACTTATACACTTAATTGTAAGGTCCTGGGGAGTGTTGCTGAACAGAGACCTTGGAGCTCAGGTTCATAGTTCTTTGAAAGTGAAGTCGCAGGTAGATAGGATAGTGAGGATGGTGTTTGGTGTGCTTGCCTTTATTGGTCAGTGCATTGAGTCAGTAGAGGAGGAGGAATGAAGGAGGAGGGGGAGTGCATACCGGTGAGAATCAACTGCAAAAAGAAAACATATCGAGCCTCCACGGGCCCACAGCAAAATGGAAAGAAGCATCTGCATGATGGACACAACAGCAGCTCCTCTGACAATGAAGATGTGGGGAGAGATAGCCACCAACACAAAAAGAGGCAGAACACCACGGGGGAGAAGGAGAGGAGCATCCCCAACCCAGACACACCGGATATCACGAGGAGCACTGTGAAGCCCAACTTCCAGCCATTAGGATACAAGGGGTACCCACCGTACCACAGCTCCGGGCAGATGGGAGCTGTGATGCTCTGAATCAGAAGCAGGGCATGACAGTCCCTCTGTTGGACTCAGAACTGGACCTTCCTGGCTTCATTCCCACCCTGATGACTCTGGTTGAGGATTATCCCCTCAGGGAGGAACAGGACAGCTACCTCAGTCCAGAGAATGTCCAAAAGTTTTCCCACACCACAGGGGTGCAGGGACTGCCCCAGTGACAAGACCATGGGTGAATGGACATCGGGTCTACAGGTAATTCTATAAACTCTCAAAATAGGAGTTAAAATTGCCAGTATTGACATGTGTAGTTTTAAAACTACTACATATTGGCTTCCCTGGCCAATGTCAAAGCGGATCTCCTGTTTCTGCAGGAGTGCAGGATACCGCACCTCAGCAGCTACAGGAAATGATGGAGATTATGGACCCATGGGCCTTTGAGTTGGTCAGGGAGAGACGATAGTCGTTCCTGGGTAATGAGTTCTGAGAAGGCAACTTCGCCATCACCGAGGTTAAGGAGGTGGCAGATGGGCACTTCCTCAAAGCAGACATCATGTTTAGAAACACTCCCCAAGACTAATTAATATATATGGCCTGGTGGTACAGAGTGAGCGGCTGGCCATTCTGCAGCATCTCCCACTGCTGTTGGCGAAGTCCAGGCCAGTCATTGTGGCCGGACACTTCAACTTCATCATCAATGCACATGGACAATCCAGAGGGGGCCGACAGCAAACCAGGTTCCTGATGGATACGGTAAAAGGCGTGAAGCTACATGACATCTTAAGCACCCCTGCAGGCGGAGTGCAGTGTCAATACACCTGATCGCAACTAGATGGGTCTATCCGCTTCAGAGTAGATTTCCTGTTTGTGTCCCACTCATTCTTGGTCAGATCCACCAACATCAAGCTGGTGTTCTTCTCTGACTACTGCCTGACTGTCTGTCAACTACAAGTTAACCAAGTGGCCAGCAATGGAATGTGGAAACCGAATGCAAAACTGTCGACCCCAGAACACATTGAGGAGTTCAAAACGGATTACACAGGTTGGACAACTGTGAAACCCCTCTTTGAGTCTCCAGCAGACTTGTGGGAAACAGCCAAGGGTAACAACAAGAAGTTCTTTATCCTCAAAGGTGTTCAGAAGGCAGGAGAGAGAGGTGGAGAAAACTGTCAAAACTCTAGAAAAGCATGCAGAACCTACTCCTGCAGCAGGTGATGGGGGTCAGTTTCATGGAGGATCTCCAGGAGGCAATGAGCCAGCAAGCCTTGGCCTTTACCTCAGAACCTCCAAGATAATCTTCCAGGGTCCACACTATACTGCAGGATGAGATGTGCTCGTGTTTTTTCTTCCAGAAGGTGCACAAGGAGAGCTCTGTGCTCAGCAGCCTGAAGGAAGAAGATCGTTTGGTAACGTCATCTCAGTCTGACATTCTGAGGATCAGCAAATCCTTTTATTCCAGACTGTATGAAATGAAGCCCACAGACAGCATGGCCCCCCGGTCATTCCCATCCTCTATCAAGGAGGTCTTAGATAACAGCACCTGGGAGAGGCTGGACCAGCCATTATCTCTGGATGAGCTGAGCAAGGCTCTCAAACCCTTAAAAAGAATAAAACTCACAGAAATGATGGCTTAACAGCAAGTTGTATTCAGCTCTGACAGTTGGCCAGGACCTGATAGAGGTATAAGACAGGGATAGTAGGAACTGCAGATGCTGGAGAACCTGAGATAACAAGGTGTAGAGCTGGATGAACACAGCAGGCCAAGCAGCATTGGAGGAGCAGGAAGGCTGACGTTTCGGGCCTAGACCCTTCTTCATTTCTGAAGAAGGACCTAGGCCCGAAAC
>JAHRHZ010000048.1:1165984-1223826 GCA_024137785.1 Ginglymostoma cirratum | reverse complement strand
ACACAGCAGGCCAAGCAGCATCAGAGGAGCAGGAAGGCTGACATTTCTGAAGAAGGACCTAGGCCCGAAACATCAGCCTTCCTGCTCCTCTGATGCTGCTTGGCCTGCTGTGTTCATCCAGCTCTACACAGAGTTTTAAGAGAATATGTTTTTGGCAGGTAGCATGTGCGAATCTATGAGGAAAGGTATCATCACCCTCATCTATAAGTGGAAGGGGAAGAACGGTGAAATTAGAAATTAGTGACCAATTTCACTGCTGAATGCAGACTACAAAATCCTGTCTAAGGTCATCACCAACCGAGTCAAATCTGCTGTGAGATCAGTGATTCACCCTGACCAAATCTATGCTTTATCGGGCAGAATGATCTCTGAGACCCTCATGCTCCTCAGGGATACAATCGTGCAGGAGAGGGGTGGGGACATCTGCCTCCTCAGCTTGGACCAGGAGAAGGCCTTTGACAAGATATTGCACACCTACCTATGGGATGTTCTCTCCAAAATGGGCTTTGGGGAGGCCATCTGCAATTGGATCAAACTGCTCTACACCAACATCATTAGTGCAATCTCAACCAATGGGTAGGAATCAGAAAGCTTCCTGATCAGATCTGGAGTTAGGCAGGGCTGCCCACTCTTTCCTGCCTTGTTTGTGTGTAGTATAGAGCCTTTTGCTGAGTTCATCAGGAAGGATGTGATTCTGAGAGGGGTGGCTCTTCCAGGTAGTAGAGGCCTGCAGGTCAAACCCTCCCAGTACATGGATGGTGTCTCTGCTCAGATTCACTGTCAGTGCGCTGACTCATGCACATCTCCAACCAGTTTGAACTGGCCTCGGGATCCAAGGTAAATCGAGGCAAGAACAAGGCTATGTTCTTTGGGATCTTTATTCTCTTCACTGCTGGGACAGATAAGCTGAAGTTCCTGAAAATGTGGTTTGGAGGGGCCACAGCGTGAGCAAAATTTTGGGAGAAGCGTATCACCAAGTTGAGGCAGAAACTGGGCTTTTGGGAGCACCGCTCCTTCCCCATTGTGGGTAAAAACTTGGTAATCACATGTGAGGCACTCTCTCTGTTGTTGTATGTGGAGCAAGTCTGGCTCATTCCCAGAACTTGCGCTGCAGCAGTCACCCGAGCCATCTTCCTTTTCATCTGGATGTCAAAGATGGACCGTGTCCACAGGGACACCACGTACTTAAGCTCTGAATAAAGAGGGGAAGAACGTACACAACACTGCCCTCACCCTGATAGCCACCTTTGTGTGTGCCTGCATCAAGCAGTACGTAGATCCTTGGTACATAAACACCAAGTGTCACTACGTACTGAGGTTCCACCTGCCCCCGGTGTTGTGAAGGATGGAATTGGCCTCACTGCTATGGAATGCTCCAAGAAGTTGGACTGTTCCATATCTCTTGTCCTTGGAGAAATTTGCAAAGAAAAACACCTTTGACCATAAGTCCATCAGGAAGTGGTTAGCATGCAGTGTCCCTGTGGGAAAAAGAGAGGATGGATCCTGTCACATGGTTCCCTGAGCAGACTGTCAATGTCATTTGGCAGGATGCCTCATCACCAGAACTTTCCAACAAATACCAAGACATCGCTTGGCTGGTGGTGAAAAGATATTTGAAGACCTTCATGTATGCCTGGACTCTGTGCACCACTGCATGCTGCCGTCAAAGCAGCTGCAACGGGGTGGAGACTGTCACACATCTCCTTCTGGAATGTGCCTTTGCAAAGGAAGTCTAGAGGAGATGCAGTAGCTTTTGTTGAGGTTCATCCCAATCAGCCCCATGATGTATGACTCTGTGCTCTACGATCTGTGTCCCAGGATGCGCACTGAGACAAACATCAACTGCGCTTGGAGGACCATCAACTCAGTGAAAGATGTTGTTTGGTCTGCCTGAAACTTGTTGGTTTTCCAGAGCAAAGAGTTGACTTCAACCAAGTGCTGCAGACTGGCACATTCCAAGGTCCTGGACTTCGTGCTGGGGGACACAGTAAAGCTTGGGGCAGATTCCGCCAATGTTCAGTGGGGAAATACCTTAGTCTTTCTGCTGAAGTTAAGTGGGGATTTGTTCAGTTATTGGATGCACCCCCATATCATACATATGTAAATATAGTCTTGCACAAGTACAAAATACCATTTTTTGTTGGATTGTGTCAAGTTCCAAAGTTTGTTTCTCTGTATGCTATTGTACACAACAGAAATGCTTTAGTGATTATGTAGATAAAGATTTTTTATGAATAAAGCATGTTTTGAAATAAACAAACTTACTTTCTGTAGTTGTAGTGTGTTAGGACTAGAGAATGGGAGTGAGAGACCTGAAGTGACTAATGGAGTAGGTTGTGTAATCAGTTTCTGGTTTGTTGTCTATAGTTGATAAGATTTGAAATGGCAGGAGAATGCGGCTCCATGGAATGTTCCTCCTGCAATATGTGAGAAATCAGGGACTCTTCCAGTGACCACGCTGACAACGTATGCAGGAAATGTGTTCAGCTGCAGCTGTTGATTGGCTGCATGGATCAGCTGGAACTGCAGCTGTACTCGCTACGGAACAACCGTGAGGCTGAGAATGTTATGGATAGCATGTTTAGCGAGTGGTCACACTACCAGGAAAGGGCTACACAGACAGAGAAGAGTTGGGTGACCACCAGGATGACCAGGAAGCATGGGCAGGTAGTGCAGGAGTTCCCTGTGACCATTCCCCTCTCAAAACAGGTATACAGTTTTGGATACTGTTATCGGGAGTGGGGCTGGCCTCTCAAGGGAGAGTAACAGCAGCCAGATCATTGGCACTATGACCACAAGTGTTGTACAACAGGGAGGGTCAAAGTGTAGGCGAATGGTAATAACGGGGGAATCTAGTCAGGTGCACAGGTGGGCGATAGTATGTAGAGAGAGGTGATCACACTACAGGCTAAGGCTGCGCAAGCAGGCAACTCCTGTGGCTATTCCCCTGTAAAACAGGTATACTGCTTTAGATACTGTGAGGGGAAATGGCCTCTCAGGATAAAGCAGCAAATTCATTGGACCAATGTTGACTGCTACACGGGGGAAGAGTAAAAAGTGAAGCAATGCAATCGTAATGGGGGATTCAATTGTAAGGGAAATAGCCAGGTGTTTCTGTGACACTAAATAATACTGCAGGATGGTATTTCTGAAGAAGAATTTCTGAAGAAGGGTCCAGACGTCAGCTTTCCTGCTCCTCTGATGCTGCTTGGCCTGCTGTGTTCATTAGCTCTACACCTTGTTATCGCAGGATGGTGTGTTGCCTTCCTGGTCCTAGAATGCTTATTTATTTATTTATTTGTGGGATGTGGGCCTCACTGGTTGGCCAGCATTTATTTCCCGTCCCCAGTTGCCCTTCTGAGCTGCCTTCTTGAAACGCTGTAGCCCACCTGCTCTGTTGGCACACAGTGTCATTGTGGGAGGAAGTTCCAGGATTTTGACCCTGCGACAGTGAAGGAACGGTGTTATATTTCCAAGTCAAGGTGGTCAGGGTGAGAACTTGAAGGTAGTGGTGTTCCCATATATCTGCTGCCCTTGTCATTCTAGATAGAAGTGGTCGTAGGTTTGCAAGGTGCTGTCTGAAGATCTTTGGTGAATTTCTGCAGTGCATCCTGTAGATAGGACACACTGCTGCTACTGAGCATTGGTGGGGAAGGGGGTCAATGCTTGTGAATGTAGTGCCAATCAAGTGGGCTGCTTTCTCCTGGATGGTGTCAAACTTCTTGAGTGTTGTTGGGGCTGCACTCATCCAGGCAAGTGGGGTGTATTTCATCACACTCCTGACTTGTGCCTTGTAGATGGTGGACAGACTTTGGGGAGTCAGGAGTTGAGCTACTTGCTGAAGTATTCCTAGCTTCTGGCCTGTTCTTGTAGCCATTGTGTTTATATAGTGAGTACAGTTGAGTTTCTGGTCAATGAAAACCCCCAGGATGTTGATAGTGGGGAATTCAGTGATAGTAACACTGTTTGTTGTCAAGGGGCGGTGGTTAGATTGTCTCTTATTGGTGATGGTCATAGCCTGGCATTTGTGTGGCATGCATGTTACTTGCCGCTTGTCAACCAAGCCTGGATATTGTCCAGATCTTGTTGCATTTGAACACGGACTGCTTCAGTATCTGAGGAATTGTGAATGGTGCTGACCATTGCACAATCATCGGCAAACATCCCACTTCTGACCTTATGATGGAGGGAAGGTCACTGACGAAGCAGCTGAAGGTGGTTGCGTCTAAGACACTACCCTGACGAGCTCCTGCAGAGATGTCCTGGAGCTGAGATGATTGACCTCCAACAATCACGACCATCTTCCTATGTGTCAGGTATGACTCCAGCCACCAGAGAATTTGCCCCCTGATACCCATTGATTCCAGTTTTGCTAGAGTTCTTTGATACCGCACTCAGTTGAAAACAGCCTTGATGTCAAGGGCTGTCGCTCTCACCTCACCTCTGGAATTCAGCTCTTTTGTCCATGGTTGAACCAAGGCCGTAATGAGGTCAGGAGCTGAGTGGCCCTGGCGGAACCCAAACTGAGCGCCACTGAGCAGGTGCTGCTTGATAGCACTGTTGATGACACCTTCAATTACTTTACTGATGATCGAGAGGAGTCTGATGGGGCTGTAATTGGTGGGTTGGATTTGTCTTGCTTTTTGTGTACAGGCCATACTTGGGCAATTTTCCACATTGTCAGGTAGATACCAGTGTTGTAACTGTGCTGGAACAGCTTGGCTAGGAGACAGGCAAGTTCTGGAGCACAAGTCTTCAGTACTATTGCCAGAATGTTGTCAGGGCCCGTAGCCTTTTCTGTACCCAGTGTCTCCAGCTGTTACTTGATATCACGTGGAGTGAATCGACTTGGCTGAAGATTGGTACCTGTAATGCTGGGAACCACTAGAGGAGGCCGAGATGGATCATCCACTCAGCACTTCTGGCTGAAGATTGCTGCAAATGCTTCAGCCTTGTCTTTTGCACTGATGTGCTGGGCTCTTCCATCATTGATGGGGGTATTTGTGGACCCTCCTCCTCCAGTGAGTTGTTTAATCATCCACCACCATTTATGACTGGATGTGGCAGGATTGCAGATCTAATCGTTAGTTGTGTCAATCTCTAGCTCTGTCGATCACTTGCTGCTTTCACTGTTTGGCCTGCAAGTAGCCCTGTTTGGTAGCTTCACCAGGTTGATACCTCACCTTCAGGTATGCCTGGTGCTGCTCCTGGCTTGTCCTCCTGCACTCTCCATTGAACCAGGGTTGATCCCCTGGCTTGATGGTAATGGTTGAGTGGGGGATATATCCAGTCATGAGGTTACAGGTTGTGCTGGAGTACAATTCTGCTACTGTAGATGGCCCACAGCACCTCATGGATGCCCAGTCTTGAGTTGCTAGATCTTTGCAAAGTAGTCTGTCCCATTTAGCACTGTGATAGTGCCACACAACATGGTGGAAGTTATTCTCAATGGGAAGGCAGGACTTCTCTCTGCAAGGACTGTGCGGTGGTCACTCTTACCGATACAGTCATGGACAGATGCATCTGCAGCTGGCTGATTGGTAAGGATGAGGTCAAATATGTTTTTCCCTCTTGTTGATTCCCTCACCACCTGCCGCAGACCCAATCTAGCCGCTATGTCCTTTAGGACCCAGCCAGCTGGATCAGCAGTGCTGCTGCCGAGCCACTGATTGCGGTGGACATTGAAATCCCCCACCTAGAGTACATTTTGTGCCTTTGCCATCCTCAGTGCTTCCTCCAAGTGTTGTTCAACACGGAGGAGTACCGATTCATCAGCTGAGGGAGGGTAGCATGTGGGAATCAGCAGAAAGTTTCCTTGTCCATATTTAACCTGAAGCCATGAGACTTAATGGTTCTGAGTTAATGTTGAGGACTCCTAGAGCAACTCCCTCCCGACTGTATCCCTCTGTGCTGCCACCTCTGCTGGGTCTGTCCTGCCAGTGAGACAGGACATATCCAAGGATGGTGATGGTAGTGTCTGGGACTTTGGCTGTGAGGTATGATTCTGTGAGTATGACTATGTCAGGCTGTTGCTGAACTAGTCTGTGAGACAGCTCTCCCAATTTTCGCACTAGCCCCAGATCTTATTAAGGAGGACTTTGCAGGGTCAATAAGGCTTTCATCCAGCTAGTTTGGCCTGCTGTGTTCATCCAGCTGTATACCTTGTTACCTCAGGCTGTTTCTGCCGCTGTTTTTTCTGATGCCTAGGTCGGTGAAGGCGATCTGTCCGGTTTCATTTCTTTGACACTTTATCACCATTGGTTCAACTGAGTGGCTTGCTAGGCCATTTCAGAGGGCAATTGAGCATCAAACACATTGGTGTGTATCTGGAGTCACATGTAGGCCAGATGAGGTGAGGATGGCAGATTTCCTTCGCTGAAGAACACTTGTCAACCAGATAGGTTTTTCGAACAATTGACAATAATTTCATGGTCATCAGTAGAGTCTCAGATTGTCTACAGGGCATTCTAGAGTGGGAGGAAGAACAGTCAGTGGCCATGGTGCACATCGGAACCAACGACTTAGGTGAAAAAAGGAATGAAATCATAAAACCAAATATACAGAGTTAGCAAGTAAAATGCAAAGTAGGATCTCCAAGGTTAGAGACAAAAATAACTGCAGATGCTGGAATCCAAGGTAGACAAACAGGAGGCTGGAATAACACCGCAACCCAAGCAGCATCTGGAGGAAAGGAGAAGTCAACATTTTGGGCATTACTCTTCTTCAGGACTGGTTGTGTGAATAGTGGGTGCCACAGTGGTGGGGGGAGGTAGTGGAATGGTGGTGATAGGTGGACATTGGCAGTAAGTACCACTTGGTTGGTCGATGGGGAGGAATGAATCCGGTTGGTAGCTGGAAGGGACTTCCAAGGTAGTGATCTCAGTTTACTACTGGTGTCCTGAGGTTTTTCAGAGCAGAAATAACAGGATATATCAGATTAATACATGGCTGAAGGGATGCTGCAAGGGGATGGTTTCAGATTCCTGGGGCATTGGTTCTGGGGAAGGTGGGACCAGTACAAATTGGATGAGTTACATCTATGCAGAGCCAGGACTGATGTCCTGGGGGGAATGTGTTTGGAGAGGTTTTACACTAAAATGGCAAGTGAGGGAACCTAAGCAAAGAGTCAGAAGAAGAAGAATCAAAGACAAGAACAAAAGATTGAAAAGAGAATAAGAAAAGTGATAGACAGAGAAATCAAGGGCCAGGATCAAGCAGGGCCATCGTGAAAGGTAATGGGGCAAGTAATGTCCCATTAAAGAAAAAGAAAGACCTTAATGCTGTGTGCCTTAATGCCAGGAGCATTTGTAATAAAATGGATGAGTTAATTTTGCAAATAGATGAGAACAGGTACAGCCAGCTACAGGATAACCAGGAATTCCAGTGGTATTCAGTATTTAGGAAAGACAGATATAAGTGAAAAGGCAGTGGAGTCACATTGCTGATTAAAGAGGACATGATGAAGGATATTAGTTCCAACAATGTAGACTCTGTATGGGTAGAGCTGAGAAACACCAAGGGACAAAAAGCATTAGCAGGGATTGTTTGTGGACATCCTAACTATAGGGGTGATTTTGGGAATGGCATTAAACAGGAAATTAGAAGTGCATGCAATAAAGGAACATCTGTAATTATGCGCGACTTTAATCTGCATGTAAAGTGAGTAAATTAACTTAGATGCAGGTACAGTTACAACAGTTCAAAGACATTTTTATAGGACAAGAATTGGAAAAGTCTAGAAGGATATGGGCTAAACACAGGCAAACAGGTCTGGTTTAGTTTGGGAAACTCGGTTGGCATGGACAAGTTAGACTGAAGGGTCTGTTTCCATGCTGTATGACTCTATGATTCTAAATAGTCACAATGTCACAGAGGAGGATTTCCTGGAATACATACGGAATGGTTCTCTTGACCATAATGTTGAGCAACCAACTAGAGAAAAGGCCATACTAGGATAGTATAGTGAAATGAGAAAGGGACAATTTGCAATCTAGTTGTGTTAGGCCCTTTAGGGAAGAGCAACAATAATACGATAGAATTCCCAGCAAGGTGCAGAATGTCAAAAGTCACATGACACTGAGTTATAGTCCAACAGGTTTGTTTGAAATCACAATTTGAATTTTCACCTTACAAAGGGGCTACGCTCTGAAAGTTTGTGATTTCAAATAAACCCATTGGACTGTAACCTGGTATCGTCTGACTTTTGACCTTGTCCACCCCAGTCCAACACCAGCACCTCCACATCAAGGTGAAGAATGATACAGTTGTTTCTGAGACTAGGGTCTATACAGTTAAATGGGCTCTGTTCAGTTATTGGACGCACCCCCATGTCATACATATGTAAATATAGTCTTGCACAAGTACAAAATACCTTTGGTTTGTTTGTTGGATAGTGTCAAATTCCGGTTAGGGTTAGGGTCAGTTCTGAGACTAGGGTCTTAACAAATCTGAACAGAGGAAATTATGATAGTATGACGCATGAGCTGGCTATAATTGTGGAAAGGCAATGTCACTCATTCAAAGAGCCCAAGGGTGAACTGCAGCAACTGTTTATTCCTGTCTAGCACAAAAGTAAAATGGGAAAGATGGCTAAACCATGACTTACAAAAGAAATTAGAGATAGTCTTAGATCCAAGAAAAAGGCATACATATTGGCCAGACAAAATACACAGACTTGAGGAATGGGAGAAGTTTAGAATTCAGCAAAGGAGGACAAAGGGATTGATTAAGAGGGGAAAACAAATGAGTGTAAGATTGCAGGTATGTGAAGAGAAAAAGGTCTTGCACAGTTGGAAACAGGGGATTTTTTCACTAGGAACAAAGAAAGGGCTAACCAATTAAATATATACTTTAGTTCTGTGTTCACAAAGGAAGACACAAATAACATGTCAGAATTGTTGGGGAGCATTGGGTTTAGTGAGGGGGAATAACTGAAGTAAATCAGTGTTAGTAGGGGAGATAGCTAGAACTGCAGATTTCGGAGTCAAAGTGAAAACAGTTTGGAGTTGGGGGAACACAGCAGGTCAGGAAGCATTGGAGGAGCAGGAAAGTCAACGTTTTAGGTTTAAACCCTTCATCAGAAATGGGGAGGGGGAAATTGATGGGATTGAAGGCAGATAAAAAGCCTAGAGTTCGATAGTCTACATCACAGAGTACTTAAGGAAGTGACCCCAAAAATAATTGATGCATTGGTGGTCATCTTCCAAGATTCTATTGAGTCTGGATTAGTTTGTACAGTTTGGAGTGTAGCTAATGTCACCACACTATTTAAAAAGGGAGGTGGAGGAAACTATAGACCAGGCCAGTAGGAAAATTCATAGAATCCCTACAGTGTGGAAACAGGCCATTTGGCCCAACAAGTCCACCCTGCCCCTCCAAAGGGCCTCCTGCCCCAACTCATTCCCCTACCCCTGCATTTCCCATGTCTAACCACCCCCTAACCTAAACATCCCTGGACACTATGGGCAATTTAGCATGGCCAATCCACCTACCCTGCATATCTTTGCACTGTGGGAGGAAACCAGAGCGCCTGGAGGAAGCCCACACAGATACAAGGAAAATGTGCAAACTCCACACAGACAGTCACCTGAGGGTGAAATCGAACCCACTGTAGGGCACTGTGAGGCAGTAGTGCTAACCACTGAGCCACCATGCCACCCGTGAAAGAGTTTGTTATAAAAATGTTAGAGTGTGTTATAAAAAACAATTAATAGCAAGGCACTTGGAAAACATCGTTGTCAACAATCACTCACTAATGAGTATGATTGGCCACCTGAGAAATTCTATGTCAATGGTCATGTGTTCTGTGTGTCTGGTGATGAACCCAATCCTAGAGCCACATCTCCAGCTACATGTTTTTTCACACAGGCATTTCTGGGAGATGAAATTAGCCCTTAGCCTTGAGTTTGCTGATTTTTTTTTTCATAATTCATCTTGTAGTCAGGTGTCCCTGACAAATTGAGTCCCTTCTGACAGGAATTTACTCCCAAGTGCTAATATCACCAGCACTGAGGCCATGATCATCCAAAACCAATTCTCCTGGGCTGGCCATGTGCTACGTTCTGACTACCAAAGCAAATTATCTATGCCCAGTTCAAGGAAGGAAGTTGAACAAGAGGAGGAGAAAGGAAGCATTTCAAAGACTCCCTGAAGGCTTCCCTTAAGAAATGCAACATAGGCATCAGTGCAGGGAGACGTTCATTCAAAAAAAAAATGACCAACATGGAAAACTGTGGTTGGATCAGACATCATCAGCATAGATTTACGAAAGGGAAATCATGCTTGACAAATCTACTGGAATTCTTTGAGGATGTAACTAGTAGAGCTGACTGGGGGGGTGAGGTAGTGGATGTGATTTATTTGGACTTTCAGAAGGTTTTCGATAGGTCACCCATAAGAGATTAGTATGTAAAATGAAAGGTCATTAAACTGGGGTAATGTACTGACATAAAAAAGAGAACTGGTCAGCAGACAGGAAACAAAGAGTAGGAATAAAGGGGTCTTTTTCCTAGTGACAGGCAGAGATACCAGAGCTGCACCCATCAAGGGGAGTATTCCATCACACTGCTGACTTGTGCCTTGTAGATGGTGGACTGGCATTGAGGAGTCAGGAGATGAGTTACTTGTCACAATGTTCCTAGCCTCTGACCTGCTGTTGTAGTCACTGTATTTGTATGGCTAGTCCAGTTAGGGCTTTAGGTGATGGTAACCACCAGGATGTTGACAATGGAGTTTGCTGTTGTCCAACTTGCGCTCACCCTGTCCAACAAATTGCATCAGATCAATGAAGCAGCATCTGCAACTTGCTGGTTTCATAAGAACGAAGGACCAACCAATTTCAGTCAATCCTCAGCCAAAGGTCAGTCACATCACCTGTTTTGGTTCTGGAGTTCAATGCCAACCAATTGCTGACTAACACTTTGCACAGCAAACTGGAGAGCAATTCCACACCACAGAAGGTCAGAAAGAGGGCACAGATTAAAGGAAGAATAGAAATTTGATGCAAAACGTCCACCAACAAAAAGGTATTTCTTGATGGAGATGGCCATTGCCTGGCACTTGTTGGTGCGAATGTTACTTGCTGCTAGGCAGCCCAAGCCTGGATATTGTCCAGATCTTTCTGTATTTGGACATTGACTGCTTCAGTATCTGAGAAGTCGTGAATGATGCTAGACTTTGAACAATCATTGGTGAACATCTCCACTCTACACTAATGAGGGAGAGGTGGTCGTTGTTGAAGCAGCTGAAGATGGTTGGAGCTAGGGCACCAAAATAAAGGCCACAGTGTAGAAAAGAGTGAGAGAGTCTTACTCTAGAATAAGGATGAACTAAAGATGCTATAGACCAAGGAAAGTGGTAACCTGGTAGAATGGAACAGCCTCATAACTGTGTGTAGACCCCTCCAACACAGGGATATAGATATGGAGTACCTAAGGATGTTAGCAGCAGTGACAGATATCAGAGGTACTGTATTTAGCTGCCCTGAGCTCACTGTCGGAGGCTTTCACAGAGGATCCAGGCTGATGGAAATCTGCCCAGTGGACATTTAAACTTCCTGAGCAATATCGGCATATGTCTGTGTGTCAGTACATCCGTGGGCATACCAACATTTTTCTCCCGACTTTACCCCATCACCAACAATCCAGAGATAAGAAAAGATTTGGGCCAAGTCTAGGTTTTAATTTGTTCACAGGAATGGGGCTGCAATGATTTGAGCTGCATCTCACTTTATATTTAATGTGACATATTAATTAACCTAAAAATATCTGATGCAGCCTAATTTTGATAACTCATGCAAGATTCAAATTTCTCAATAATTTGAATTAGCTACTAGATTTTAAATGCCAAGATTAAAAGAAAACATAAAAATCATTCAATGTTATCCAGAATTTCAAACGAATCAATCTTGAATGAAGGTGAGCAGTCTCTGGGGCAGAAATGTGTTCGAGTCCATCCACAGTCAAGGAGAGGTGCCCCAAATTAGGCCTCGTTCCCGTTGCCTTGTTACACCTCCACAAGCAGCTGAGAAATGTCATCTCGAGAATACATCAGGCATTCAATCATCAACAGTGCCAGGACAGCAGTGGGAGGTGGAAGTATTTATGAGGACTCTGGCATTAGGGGAAAGGTAGAGAAAGTGAAGTTAGCAGGGTAGGCCCTATAGAATAACAGAGGGGATTTGGAGTTCAAGGAATGACCTAGGGCTGCCACTTTATCTACCTCCATAGGTTTGAAACAGTTGTTCTCCAACAGGAATAACTGAGGAATGCTGATTTGTGATGTGTCACACCCCTGTCCTGCTCACTTCAGCCCAGTTCCTCTCAGGGGTCTTCACTTACACTGTATGCAGTGTATACCCTTAAAGCAGGCAGATTGAGACTCAGTTTCCAGTCAAGATCACATTGTTGTAGATTATCTGGATGCATTTATTTACTTCACTGCTCCTAATTCAGCACATTGTTGGCTTTGATTTTAATCTGCATGACGTCAGTCAAAACTGGAAGGGACACTGCGAAGCTCGAAATAATAATTAAAGAAATATAATTGTTAAGAAATATCATTGATCGCTGTCTCTGTTACAGAAGAACTGGTTGATCAAGTTCCTGAATGTACAGCTTGAAACACACAGGCAGTTTTTGACACCCAGTATCAATCAAAGTCACAAACTGAAACTGAATTAAGTTCGTGAGTGTGGATTTCTCAGGACGGAAAGGAGTTCCCAGAATTTATGAAATACAGTCCCTCTCTTCAGCTAGCCAAAGTTTATCCCACGTGACAAAATATTGAATTGCTTCCAGCAGCACCAAACTGCAAAAGGAATGTGTTATAATCAACCAAGGGCTGATTATTCAATGATATTGCATTTGATCTTGTGTTTCACATTTGTTGCTGTAGTTTAAAACGAGATCGGAATGCAAATTGTTGTTGCAGGTTGATAAGTGCTTAGGGGCATTTCATTCAAATGCATTCTCCTGTGGGCAAGGCTGATGCACCATTCCCTTTCATCATCTTTGCTGCCAAATGATTTCCAATTCCCACCCACAGCCCTGACACTACGTCCTGAACACACGATCTTGCATCATAGGAGGCCTTACCCTCATTCTTTGAACACACCAACACAATAACTAACAAACTATAAAAACAATACACATGAGTGATATGTCATTATTAATATTTTCCCTTCACATTCCACAGAGGTAAACTATGATGTAAAGAGTTTATTTTTCAAATACTAGGATCAATCTGAAAGGAATTTCATGAAGATCAAAGGATCCACCATATTGAGGACATGATACTGATTGTTGATACTGGTGTTCCTATTGAAATGTACAATGCTTGATGGCAAAAGGAAGGCTCAGACTGTGTGAATGTTATATTGCACCAAATAATTATGCAAGTGTGGAGACTCTCGATAATAGAACAAACTTAAAGGCTGTGTACCTTAATGCACAAAGCATTTGGAATAATGTAAGCAAACTGATGGTACAAACTGAGGTAAATTGAGATCACGAGGACTTTAAACTAGTTTGTGGGGTGGGGGGAGGACTCAGGAGAGTTTATTAAAATTTCCAAAAGAAGTAATAGGACAGAGAGTTTGGGAATCCAATTTCAGGCACAGCAGATAAGGGGACAACTATGAGAATGGGCATGGTCAATGTAGGACTGAGGGTGTTATATAGACGCGGTATATGAAACAAGATAAATGAAGTTGTAGTGCAGATTGAAATTGGCAAGTATGATGTTGTGAGTATCAAAGAGACATTGCTGCAAGGGGATCAGGGCTGAAAACTATATATCCAAGAACACACGTCATATCGAAAAGACAGGTAGATGGGCAGAGGGGGTGAGGTGACCTTGTTAGTAAGGAATAAAATTAAAGCGATAATGATAAGCTATACAGCATCAGAATCTGTGTGAATAAAGTTGAGGAACTGGAAAAGAAAAAAGACCCAGATGGGGGTTGCATACAGGCCTCCTAGCAGTGGTCAGGATGTGGGGCAGAAAATAAATCATGAGATAGAAAAGGTATGTAAGAAAGGCAATATTACAATAATCACAGGGGACTTCAATATGCAGATGGACTGGGAAAATCAAGCTGGTAGCAGATCCCAAGAAAAAGAATTCGTGGAATGTATATAAGATGGTTTTTGGAGCAGCTTGTGGTAGAGTCTATTGGGGAACAGGCAATTCTGGATTTGTAATTCTGATGTGTAATGAAGCAGACTTGATTAGGGAGCTGAAGGTGAAGGAGATAACAAGCATGGGGCTGGATGAACACAGCAGGTCAAGCAGCATCATAGGAGCAGGAATACTTGACGTTTCGGGCCTAAACCCTTCATCAGAAATGGGGGAGGGGAAGAGGGTTCTGAAATAAATAGGGAGAGAGGGGGAGGTGGATAGAGGATGGATAGAGGAGAGGATAGGTGGAGAGGAGGCAGACAAGTCGAAGAGGCGGGGATGGAGCCGGTAAAGGTGAGTGTAGGTAGTGGGGTGAGGAGGAGATAGGTCAGTCCAGGGAGGACGGACAGGTCAAGGGGGCGGGATGATGTTAGTAGATAGGAGATGGGGGTGTGGCTTGAGGTGAGAGGAAGTACAGGTTAGGGAGGTGGAGACGAGCTGGGCTGGTTTTGGGATGCGGTTGGGGGAGGGGAGATTTTGAAGCTTGTGAAATCCACATTGATGCCATTAGGCTGCAGGGTTCCCAGGCTGAATATGATTTGCTCTTCCTGCAGCCTTCGGATGGCATCACTGTGGCATTGTAGGAGGCCAAGGATGGACATGTCATCTGAGGAATGGGAGGGGGAGTTGAAATGGTTCGCGACTGGGAGGTGCAGTTGTTTGTTGTGAACTGAGCGCAGGTGTTCTGCAAAGCGGTCTCCAAGCCTCCGCTTGGTTTCCCCGATGTAGAGGAAGCCACAACGGGTACAGCGGATGCAGTATACCACATTGGCAGATGTGCAGGTGAACATCTGCCTGATGTGGAAAGTCTTCTTGGGGCCTGGGATTAGGGTGAGGGAGGAGGTGTGGGGTAAGGTGTAGCACTTCCTGCGGTTACAAGGAAAAGTGCCGGGCGTGGTGGGGCTGGAGGGGAGTGTGGAGTGGACAAGGGAGTCGCGGAGGGAGTGGTCCCTCCGGAAGGCAGATAAGGGTGGGGAGGGAAAAATGTCTTTGGTGGTGGGGTCGGATTGCAGATGGCGGAAGTGTCGGAGGATGATGCGTTGGATCCGGAGGTTGGTGGGGTGGTATGTGAGGACGAGGGGGATTCTTTTTTGGTTATTATTGCGGGGATGGGGCGTGAGGGATGTGTTCCGGGAAATGCGGGAGACACGGTCGAGGGCGTTCTCGACCACTGTGGGGGGAAAGTTGCGGTCCTTGAAGAATGAGGACATTTGAGATGTACGGGAGTGGAATGTCTCATCCTGGGAGCAGATGCGGCTGAGGCGAAGGAATTGGGAATAGGGGATGGCATTGTTGCAGGAGGGTGGGTGGGAGGAGGTGTATTCCAGGTAGCTGTGGGAGTCAGTGGGCTTGAAATGGATATTGGTTTCTGGGTGGTTGCCCGAGATGGAGACAGAGAGGTCCAGGAAGGAGAGAGAAGTGTTGGAGATGGTCCAGGTGAACTTCAGGTTGGGGTGGAAGGTGTTGGTGAAGTGGATGAACTGCTCGAGCTCCTCGTGGGAGCACGAGGCGGCGCCGATGCAGTCATCAATGTAACGGAGGAAGAGGTGGGGTTTAGGGCCAGTGTAGGTACGGAAGAGGGATTGTTCCACGTAACCTACAAAGAGGCAGGCATAGCTTGGGCCCATGCGGGTACCCATGGCCAACTCTTCAGGGCAGTGGCCATACTATGATAGAATTCACCCTGCAGTTTGAGAGAGAGAAGATTGAATCAGGTGTAATGGTATTATAATTGAGCAAAGGTAACTACAAAGACATGAGGGAAGAGCTGGCCAGAGCTGATTTGAAGGGGAGCCTGGCAGGGAAGATGGTGGAGCAGGAATGGCAGGATTTTCTGGGGGTAATTTGGGAGGCACATCAGAAATTCATCCCAAGGAAGAAGAATCGTACTAAGAGGAAGATGAGGCAACCATGCCCAACAAAAGAAGTCAGGGACAACATTAGAGCAAAAGAAAGAACATACAATGAGGTGAAGTTTAGTGGAATGCCTGAGGAATGGGAAGCATTTAAAAACCAGCAGAGGACAACTAAAAGCAATAAGTGGGGGAAAAGATTAACTATGAACGTAAACTAGATAGTAATATAAAATAAGATTACAAGACTTCTTTGAAGTATTTAAGAGATAAGAGAGAGGCAAAAGTAGACATTGAACCACTGGAAGAAGAAGTAATGAGGAACAAGAAATGGCAGAGGAACTGAATAGGTACTTTGCATCAGTGTTCACGGTGGAAGACACCAGCAATTTCCTGGACTTCAAGAAAGTCAGGGGGCAGAAGTGAGTGTAGTGACTGTTATTAGGGAGAAGGTGCTGAGGAAGCTGAGAAGGCTAAATGTGGATAAATCACCTGGGCCAGATGGTCTACATCTCAGAGGTCGGTAGGAGATAGCTAAGGACAGTGTGAAGGCATTGGTGGTGATCTTTCATGAGTCACTGTAATCAGGAAGGGCCCCAGAAGACTAGAAAATAATTAATGTAACAGCCCTGTTTAAGAAGCGAGGTAGGCAGAGGACAGCAAACTGTCAAACAGTTATCCTGACTTGGTCATTGGTAAGATTTAAGAGTCCATTATTAAGGCTGAGACTACAGAGTACTTTGTAGTGCATGGTAAAATAGGGCTGAGTCAGGACGGTTTTGTCAAGAGGAGGTCATGCTGGACAAATTCTTGAAGGAGGTAACAAGCAAGTTGGACAAAGGACGACTAGTGGATGGGATCTATTCCAGAAGGCCTTTGACAAGGCACCACACAGGAGACTGCTAAATAAGAGCTTATGGTGTTAGAGGCAAGGTGCTTGTATGCATGGGTAGAGCATTGGCTAACCGACAGAAGGCAGAGAGTGGAGATAAAGGAGTCTTTTTCAGGATGGTAGCCAGTGACTAGTGGAGTTCTGCGGGAATCTGTGTTGGGACCAGTCCTATTCACATTATACATTAATGGTCTGGATGAAGTATCTGAGGACATTGTTGCTAAGTTTGCAGATGACACAAAGATAGGTGGAGGGACAGGTAATGTTGAGGAGATGGGGGACTACAAAAGAATGTGGACACGCTAGGAGAATGGGCAAAGAAGTGACAGATGGAATACAATATTGGGAAAGATCAGGTGATCAGAATAGAGACATATTTTCTAGATGAGTAAAGGCTTCGGAAAACTGAGGAGTCCCCGTTCAGGATTCTCTTAAAATTAACATGAAGGTTCAGTTAGCAATTAGGAAGGCAAATGTAACGTCATTTCAAGAGGTCTAGAATACAAGAGCAGGGATGTATAGCTGAGTCTGGTCAGCCAGCATTTGGAATATTGTCAGCAGAAACTCCCTCCTTAACTGCACTGTTGGTCAATCTACAGCATGTGGACTGCAATGGCTCAAGAAAGCAGCTTAACACCACCTTCCCAAGGGGCAACTGGGAAGGGGCAATATATGCTGGCCCAGCCAACAAAGCCCACATCCCATGAGAGAATATTAAAAATAAGTTTAAAAATATCTAAGGACAAATATTGTGACCTTAGGGGTTGTCTAAAAGAGGTTTATAAGAATGATCCTGGAGGCGAAGGGCTTGTCATATGAGGAGTAGTTGAGGACTCTGGGTCTGTGCTTGATGGAGTTTCAAAGGATGATGGGACATCTCATTGAAACTTACAGAATAGTGGAAGACCTGAATAGAGTGGATGTGGAGAATATGTTTCCAGCAGTAGGGGAGACTAGGGCATAAGGGAACAGCCTCATGGTGAATTGACAACCCTTTAGAACTGAGATGAAGAGAAATTTCTTCAGCCAGAGGGTGGTACATCTAGGGAACTCATTGCCGCAGAGGGCTGTGGAGGCTAAATAATTGAGTGTATTTAAGAGAGAGATAGATTCTTGATGAGTAAAGGGACAACAAGTTACGGCGAGAATGCAACAAAATGGAGTTGGCAAACATATCTATTTTTATATTAATTCACGGGTTTGAGGGTGTTGCTGGCTAGGCCAGCATTTATTGCCCATCCCAGAGGACACTTAAAAGTAATCACATTGCTGTGAATCTGGAGTCACATGTAATCCAGACCAGGTAAGGATGACAGCTTCCTTCCCATAGGACAGCATGGTGGCTCAGTGCTGCCTCACAGCACCAGGTAATGGGGCTCGATTCCACCCTCGGGTGACTGACTGTTTGCACATTCTCCCCGTGTCTGCATGGGCTTCCTCCGGGTGCTCTGGTTTCCCCTCACAGTCCAAAGATGTGCAGGCTAGGAGGATTGGCAATGCTAAATTACCCATAGTGTCCAGGGATATGCAGGCTCAGTGGATTATTCATGGCAAATGTGGGATTATGGAGATAGGATAGAAGACTGGGTTGGATTCTTCTCGGAGGGTCAGTGCAGACCTGGTCGACTGAATGACCTCTTTCCATACGAGTAGTGATTCTATGATTATAAAGGACTTTAGTGAACCAGGTGAAATTTTTTAACAATCGACATAGTCATTGTTAGAATCTTAATTCCAGATTTTTAATGATTCCAATTTCCACCAGCTGCCATGGCAGGATTCAAACCCAGGTTCCCTGGACATTTTCTGGGTCTCTGGATAGTCCAGTGATAATATCACTGGGCTGCTGCCTCCCCATGGAGCCTCAGCCATGATCAAATTGTGGAGCAGATTTGATAAACTGAATGCCTAATACTGTTTCCATATCTTTTGCTCTTGTGGACTTACGGCAGATGACAGGAGGGTACAATTTCTGAAAAGACAGCGTCGGAGCGGTGATATAAATCATTAGCCAACTACAACACAGCTAATCATGCAACATTCCTCAAGGAATGACCAAACTGCTTAATCAGAATTAACAATGGAAATCTCTTCATCCTGCCCTTCACTATCACTACATTGGATACCAAAGGGTAATATTGTTCTTGGAGTTCACGCGCTGGAGCTCTACACAATGGAGCATTAAAAGCAAGGTGTTTTATTAGGTGTTTGGGTTGTGGGTAACCCCAGAAAATGAAATTGAACAGTTGAGAGAGAAAACGAACTCAAGGGAATATCCATAGGTGAAATGACTGGAATTGGATGTTCGCTGTGTTACAGTGTTTGATCGGAGAGAACAGGCAGTGAGACAGTGACAAACCGTATTGTCCAATTGAGAACAGTTTCAGGAGCTGCTCAGTACGCAAGTTTGAAAGGAATGGATTTCTGCGAAGTTTAAAGGACTGTGAATATGTCCCAAACAGTCTCTCAACATCTCATTAAGGGTTAAAACAAAATCACTCGGCCAGTCACTTTAACCTAGTCAACATTGCCAGTACAGATTCCCCTGGTTCTCAAATTGCTCAGTAATAATGATGGCATGTTAGAATTAGAGGAGGCTGGGTGTTGTAATATTCTTTAAGCTCTTAAAGGTTTTAGTATCTGGTGCCTCAGTGAAAGCCAAGCGCCTAATAACCAAAAATGCTGCAGGTCCACAAGCTGTCAGAATTATTCCTTGCTTTTTATCTCCCCTAATATCATTTTTCTGGAAACAATAATGCATTCTTTTCACACATTGGGCCCAGTCTTCGAAAGCAGAATTGAATGGCTCAAGCTTCCCAAATAACAGCACGATGCCAGAAGTGCTTCTCCCAACTCAAAGACGACTGTTATGAGCAAATTTCTTCAGAAGTGTGCTTTAATCTCATTGCCACTGAAATTAGTCCACAGAGGCCAGTATCCCGTCCCCAAGTCAATCTTTATTCATTCGTGGAGAGTCCTTGACACTGATCCAGTTCCCTCAGAGCCAGCTGTCAGAGTGAACAGGATGTCTGACATTCCTGTTCTTACCTGTCAGCCAAGGTCTCTGATTGGACCAGATTAACAGCCCCAAACAGGGAACCCATGTTCTATGAGGTCCACCTGGCTGACCTAGTTACAATCACTACAGACTCCTCCACTTCGGCTAAGTTATCAGATCCTTAATAGTCAGTATTGAATGAACAGAATTTTCTACAAATTAAATATCGGCAAGACTGAAACTATTGTATCAGTCCCTGCACCAAACTCTGTTATTAAGCTACAACTCTCACCCTCTCCCTGACAACAATATGAGATTAAACCAGTCTGTTCACAAACTTGGTGTTACATTTGATCCTGAAATAAAGATAGCCCCTCCTTTTAATCAAGATTTCAAAATAATGAAGCGTTTAATGGAGATAATAGATTATGGGAAAAAACTTCAATTTGCCACTAAGTCCTGAACATCATAGTTCCATTCTTGAGGTGAACAGCTTTGAGGAAATGACATTAAATCAACTTAAAAAACTGGAGTTAGGTTCAGTTGCACCTTTTTCATCAGAAGAAAATTGTAATGTTATGTACTGTGAGGGAAAATAATTTGCATTACTTAATTCCTAAATTGAAGTAAAATTAATTTGATTATCCATTTTTTAAAATAAATTATTAATCAGTGAACAAATCACTAAATAGATTATGAAATGAATAAAATTAGCTGCTTCTACTGCTCACCTCACGTCCTTTCTTTACCTTCCCTCTTGTTTTTGACCCTCTGGTTCAGACCTTTGCTGCTTGTCAGCCTGCCTGGTCACTATTCACCCTTCCACTGCCCCCGCCATTGCTCAGTACCTCCCTCTCCTGAATATTTGCTGTGAGTGAGAGCTCCAGAGAAGGGTGATGAGAGTCAGGAGGAGTAGACTTGATATGGAGGAGCAGCCTTGATAAAATGCACGTAAAATACAAAGCTGAGGGTCAGCAGCAAGAGGGAGGGTCAGGGAGAAGCAGAGGCCACTCAGAAGTGGCACCCATTCATTTAACCCTGACCCTAACCCTAACCCTAACCCTAGCCCTTCATCAGACCCAGAGCAAAACAACTTTAAAACAGAACTTGTGCCGCGAAATGAGAAAACGAACCTTGTTAACTGACTGATGTCAAAACACAAGAACCTAAAGTGGACAGTTGATTTTTTTTTGCAATTCATTAATTATATATCAGTAAATCATTAAATAGTTCGAGTCAAACAATTCAGAAAATACAATGAAAGAATCATATTGCTCATTTGAGCATTGAGCTCTTAGGTGCCTCCATCCAAAACATTTACTAAATACAAGAGAAAAAAAATGCATTCCGATATAAACTATAAGAGATTCTATAAGCTAACAGATCCTTGGTGTATTATGGCAATAAGGCCTTCGGTGGTGTTCTTCACCCTTCTGTGCTTACTTCAAGCTTTGTTGCATCCCACAGCATGTAGTCCTGGACCTTGAAATGGTCAAGGGCAACTCTTTGCACCGGGAGACCAACAATGTTTCAGACAGGCCAAAGAGCACCTTTCACTGAGTTGATGGCCCTTCATGTGCAGTCAATGTTTGTCTTAGTGTGTGTCCCAGGAAACAGCCCTTAGAGCACAGAGTGCTGCATCACAGAGCTGGTTCAAATGAACCTCAACAAAAACCATTGCATCTCCAGACCTTCATTGCAAAGGCACATTCCACAACGAGATGTGCAGCGGTTCTCACTTAATGCATTTATTGTGTCTTGTAATCCTGCTGTGAAGCACCATGAATATTTTGTTACATTAAAAATACTTAATTTCCTGTACATATGGCTGTTATTGATGCAATCACGATTTATGTCTATAAATTATTGGCTTTAGGACTTTGTTAGTCGCATTGTGAACTTTATGCCTCATCTAGTGTCTGTTGTATTAGGGGATGGTTGAAAGACCAGGGCACCTGGTTGACATATATAATAGGTTCTTTAGAAATGCAAATTGGTTGCAAATCTCCATTTAATCGACTCTGGACCTCAGTGACTTAATAAGTCGTGCTTTGAGGTTTGGCCTTGATGACAGGTACCTTTCAAAACTAAACAAAATGAAATATTATTGCCTGAAAGAGTAAAACAGTTCCAATCTGATGACTGAGATTCTCATTGACATTATGCTCTGATGTTCCTGCATTGTGAGGTTTATTATTTACGATTTCGATAAACTCTCTGCCTTGTTCCTATAGTTGATGTAATTAAGGTGTAGCAGCTCCTTGTTTTGCAGACTAAGTCATTCCATAGTCTGAGGACCAAATGAAGAAAGATTTCAGTTAAATGAAGGCCATTGTATCCACACCTGTGCTCTTCATATGGCTTAGAGCCAAACTAAACATTTTCATAATGCAATCTCAATATTTACCACACCACAGTTTTTGTACTGGAATTAGTCATTACTTTTATAAAGGCAAAACAAATTTAATTGACGTGGCAAACTCTTAAATATTTGTGATTACACTAATTCAAAATCATAATCATGCAAAATTCTTTCCAGAAAATCAAGCAACTTTGCCTAGATCTTCAATTTATAATATTTTCAAAAATATATTTTATTTATAAAATTTGTAAAAATATATTCCAAAGCATTTTGACTCGAATATAACAAAATTTACAATAAAATTTAACTTGTCGCCATGCAACATGTTCCACTCAATATGATTGTAATAAATTTAATATTTACAAAATACATTCCTGTCAGGTATACAGCCAAAAATCAAAACATTTCAAATTGGAAAATAAAATCAACATTCTCACTATTTTTACTCTGAGATGCCTCAATACCTTTTCAATGTTCTCTATCAATGTACTTTCCTTTATAAGGAACACAGCTCGAGAGGTTTTACAATTCCTGCTTTTCAGTGTACTGTGGCTGAAAGGCCGTAGACAATGACTTTTCTCCATTTCATCTCTGCAGTGGTTGCCTCAAGCTTGAGTGCTTCCCTCAATACTTACTCCTGGACCTTGAATGTGCCATTCTGCTACACAAGTTTATAATGATTCTATGCACTAGAAGGCCAGCATGCTGTAGACAGAGCAAAGGGTGTCTTTTGAGCTGAAGGTTCTCCAAGAAGAATTGATGTTTATTGCGTGGCACAGTGGCACAGTGGCTAGCACTGCTGCTTCACAGCACCAGGGACCTGGGTTCAATTCCACCCTTGGGCAACTGTCTATGTGGAGTTTGCATACTACCCCCATGTCTGCATGGGTTTGCTCTGGTTTCCTCCCACAGTCCAAAGATGTGCAGGTTAGGTTGTTTGGCCATGCTAAATTGCCTGTAATGTTCAGGGAGGTATAGATTAGGTGTGTTAGAGGGGGCTGGGTCTGGGTGGGATGCTCTGAGGTTTGGTGTGGACTTGTTGGGCTGAAGGGCCTGTTCCCACACTGTAGGGATTCTATTCTGTGTGTGTGTCAGGGCACAGCCTGTAAAGCAAAGAGTCCTGCATCACAGAGCTACTCAGATAGACCTCAACAAAAGATATTGCATTGTTCTCCAGACCTTCCTTGCAAAGGCAGATTGGACAAGGATATATATAAATAATTTTTGATGCATTTGTTTTATTTTGTTTGGTACTAAGTCACATTAGTGATTTATCTCCCTGTATATATTATTGAGTTTCATTCATCAAAGACCATCATAAAATTGAAACGCATGAGTTATTATTTAGACCCAAGTTACCATTGACTCCTGGCTGCTATTTCACTGCAAGTTGCAGTGATCATGAATTTCCAGGTTGTTTTAAGTACAGAATTTAATGCCTTTATTGTGCAAATAAATTTGTGTTTAACCAGTCGTCCTGTGTGAATTTCCTCAATTCTTGAGATTCACCCACCAGTGAGACTGGTTTGAGTTGTCCGTGGGATTGAGACACTTTATTTCTTTGACAGTTTGATCAGGAACAATTGGCTTTCCAGGAAGATGAACATTGTAAAGGCTTTTCCCAGCAGTACTGATTAGATTAGAGGGTGTTTTCATCAAGGTTACACTTGTTCATAATTTAGAAGAGGAAAAGTCAAAAAAAAGTTGCATTTTCTTAGAAGTCTATTGGTATACTTTCAGTTCTTTGTGGCAAGCTGTCTTAAACTAAAAGTGAATGATGCCCAGTTTTCTGAGCTAACCCTGTGATCTCAGTAAATTGTAATCAGTGTACATCAGTCTGTCTGAGCACAGGATTAAACAAGTATGTGCATTGCATAACCATTAGGAAAGAATTCATTTCCTGACCAGGCGTGCGGTGAGACTGGTGAATGTAGGCTGGCATGCATGTAGAGATTAGGGACTGGGGCTCTGTGCCCAGCTGAAGAGAAATAGTCAAGAGAACAGTGATATTATTATCAGGAGTGAAGAAGATATAGCAAGCTCATGCTGGGATATATGCTGAGAGGGATTTTCTTATGAGGACAGGTTGAATTGGTTTGGCTTGAATTCATTGGCTTTTAAGAAAATGGGAGGAGACTTTATTGATCAATAAGTTTCTTAGGCGCTTGATAATGTAGATGAGGAGAAGTTGTTTCCCCTTGTGCGACAGTCTTGAAACAAAGGTTATCATCTCAGAATAAGGGGTTGCTCATTTCAGGCAGAGATGAGAAGGAATTTCTTCTCTCAGAGTGTAGAATTAGAATTAGCCTTTATTGTCACATATACTGAATCAGTACAGTGAAAAATTTATACATTGCCACATACAGTGCCACTTAGGTACAACAGCACCCTAGGTACAGCCTCTTTAGTTATAAGATTGTAGAAAATAGAGAAATGCAACGTCCAACATTGCAGAAATAAAAGCTCAGAACAACAGCCTTCCAATCCAGACCACACTGACACCTAGCCTCCAGAGTGCACCAGTCCCTGACTCTAGAGGACACCATGCTGGGCCGAGAGGGCACCATGCCAGGCTGAGAGGATGCCACATCAGGCTGAGAGGATGTCATGCCAGGAGGCCACTATAATAGGCAGGGAGGTTGCCATGCCACGATGGGGCCTGCTGCGCCAGGCCGGGAGGTCGCCAGTCTCAGAAGCTGGCTGTTGTTGGAGGTGAGGAGTCAGCCAGAGGCTGGCAATCATCGCCGGAGGCTGGGAGTTATCAAAGGCTGGGAGAGAAGGAAAGAATACTAACAGGGAAATAAAAGAGAAATAAAGAAGGATAATGGGTGGAGCGGATGAGCTCCAGCTGGAGTGTCCTACAAATCAAGTTAGAATCTGTGGGATTCAGTCAAAGCTGGATTTTAAGTATATTCAAGGCTGAGATATACAGATTTTTAATCAGTAAGGGAATTAAGGGCAATGGGAAAATGGCAAGAACGCAGAGTTCAGGATTATCTGATTATCCATGATCTCATTGAATGGCATGGCAGACTTGAAGGACAAATGGCCTACTTCAGTTGCCAAGTCTTATGGTCTTCTGGTATTCCAGCTTGTCACCAGTCACTTACCAATGAGTATGATTTTCTAGCTAGGAGGTTCAGCTTCGGTGGGTCCTTGTGTGGCTCTTGAGCCAATCTTAGTGCCACATCTCTAACTACACTTCTGGCAGGTGCCTCCAAGAGGTGAAATTGGTCCTTCGCCTTGAGATCATTGGCATTCCTTTCTCTAGTTCATCTTCCATACTTCCTCTTGCCACCCGATGTTGTCAAAGAATTGTGTCCCTTCTTATAGGAGTTTCCTCAAGTCGCTTGTTTTTGAATGAGGGTCCCATGCATTCACATCTAAATAGCATTTCGTAGGGTCAATACAGTGTAGAGCTGGTGGACCCCAAAGTGTCCCAACCCGAAACATCGACTTTCCTGCTCCTCTGATGGTGCCTGACCTGCTGTGTTCCTCCAGTTCCACACTGTATCAGCTCTGACTTCCAACATCTGCAGTTCTTGCTATCCCCCAGCATTTCGTAAGGAAAGCTTTCAGTGAGTTTTTGAAACAATTCCTTTACCCCTCCTCTTGTTCGAGTGCCTTCCTTGAGTTGGATGAAGAAGATTTGTTTTGGCACCCAGAACTCAGGTATCCTAAGCATGTAGACAGCCAGCAGAACTGGTTTCACATGATCATGACCTCAATGTTGGTGCCATTGGCTGCTTCAAGGACTGTTATATTAGTTTGCCTGTCTTCCCACCCTTCTCAAACAGCACTGATGGTACTTCTCAAGGGTCTTGAAGCTATGTCTATACTTAGTCTATCTTTTGAAGCCATATGATGAGTCAGAAAAATAACTGCCTTATACACAAGGATCTTGATGTCTGCACAGATGTCACAGCTGAAGACTCTCATCCTGAGACATCAGAAGGCAGCACTTGCAGATTGGATGTGGTGTTGAGTCTCCACATCAATGTCAGCCTTCAGCGCGAGGTAGCTTCCCAGGTAAGGGAAATGTTCCGTGTTTAGAGGATTTCTCCATTGATTTAATGGAGAGATGGAATGGAACTTGCCCTGAGAGAAGTTGGTAAAAGATTTGAGTCTTCTTCAGATTGAGGCTGAGACTAATTCTTCAGTATGCTTCTGTAAAGGCATTAAGCAAGGCTTGAAGATTCTGTTCTGCGTGAGCAGAGATAATATTGTCATCCACATAATGAAGTTCCACAAGCGAGGTCAGTGTCCTTTTCTTCTTGGATTTCACCTGGTTAAGGCTGAAAAGATTTCCACCCATCCTGTAGACAATGTCCACACCATTGGGGAAGTTTGTTCTTGATGATGAAGAATGGTTGTGATGAAAATGGAGAAAAGGTTGAGGGTGATGATATATCCCTACTCGACGCTACTTGACCTTAAAGGATTCTGTCATATTATTGTTGGTGAGGACCATCACCAACGTGTTGCATGTCATGGAGGAACATGTGGATTTTTCCAAAGCAATTCCCAACTGACTGAGTAAAAAACTTTGGTCACATTGATGAAGCTCATGTAGACTATTTGATGTTTCTGGAATTTCTCTTGTAGTTTCTGAGCAGTGAAAATCATGCACACAGTTTCACAGTTTAATCAGAAGACGCATTCCAAGACTGGGAAAAGGCGCCTAGTGAAGATTTTGGCAATGATCTTCCTGGCAATGGGGAGTAGAGAGATTCTTTGGTAGTTCCCACAGTCCACTTTGTCTCCTTTCTTGGACAGTGGCAATGGCAGCATCCTTGAGATTAGCAAGGATTTCTTCTTTGTCTCAGATTTTCAGTAACAGTTGATGGAAATGAGAGGTCAATTCTGTTCCTCCACGTTTGAAAATCTCCACTTGAATTCCACCTACTCCTGTGGCTTTTCTTCGTGTGCCTACTGGTGGTTTCAACTTTGGCCACATTGGGTGGGAGTCCAGAATCATCTTTAACTTGGAACTGGGAGATTTCCCTAAACATGTCCTCATCAACAATTGTATCACAGTTTATGGGTTCCTTGAAGTGTCTCTCAAAAGGGTTCTGTCCTCTTAAGAACCAGCCTAAACCCCATTATAATATATTAAGAAGGTAGCCTAGACCCTGACTTTTTCTTCTTTTAAAAGTAAATGTAAGGTGTTGCGTTCCAGATGGATTTCAATTGTTGAAACTACATGATATTAAGCAAAACAGAATTTATTCATAAGCTATAGTTAAATACAACAACAAACTCCAATGGAGTTTGAGTTAAGAAGAGCAAGGAGGGGATATGAGCAGTCATTAGCAGGTAGAATTAAGGAGAACCCTAAAGCTTTCTATAGGTATGTGGGGAATAAAAGGATGACTAGGGTAAGAATAGGGCCAGTCAAAGACAGAAGTGGGAAGTTGTGTGTGGACCCTGTGGAGATCGGAGAGGTGCTAAACAAATATTTCTCATCTGTTTTCACTCGGGAAAAGGAGAATATTGTAGATGAGAAGACTGAGATACGGGCTATTAGACTTGAAAGGATTGAGGTTAGTAAGGAGGTGGTGTTATCAATCCTAGAAGGTGTGAAAGTAGATAAATCCCCTGGGCCGAATGGGATTTTTCCGAGGATTTTCTGGGAAGCTGGGGAGGAGATAGCGGAGCCTTTGGCCTTGATCTTTGAGTCGTCATTGTCTACAGGTTTAGTACCAGAGGACTAGAGGATTGCAAATGTTGTGCCCTTGTTCAAGAAGGGCAGTAGAGATGACCCAGGTAATTATAGACCAGTGAGCCTTACATCTGTTGTAGGAAAAGTTTTGGAAAGGATTATAAGAGATAGGATTTATAATCATCTAGAAAAGAATAATTTGATTAGGGATAGTCAACATGGATTTGTCAAGGGCAGGTCGTGTCTCAAACTTCACTGAGTTTTTTGAGAAGGTGACCAAGCATGTGGGTGAGGATAAGGCAGTTGACGTGGTGTACATGGACTTCAGTAAATCCTTTGATAAGGTTCCACATGGTAGGCTATTGGAGGAAATACGGAGGCGTGGGATTGAGGGAGATTTAGCAGTTTGGATTAGAAACTGGCTTTCTGAAAGAAGGCAATGAGCGGTTGTTGATGGAAAATATTCAGCCTGGAGTCCGGTTACTAGTGGTGTGCCACAAGGATCTGTTTTGGGACCACTGCTGTTTGTCATTTTTATAAATGACTTGGACGCATGCATAGGTGGATGGGTTAGTAATTTTGCAGGTGACACTAAAGTTGGTGGAGTGGTGGACAGTGTGGAAGAATGTTGCAGGTTGCAGGGAGACTTGGATACACTGCAGAATTGAGCTGAAAGGTGGCAAATGGAGTTCAATGCAGATAAATGTGAGGTGATCCACTTTGGGAAGAATAATAGGAAGGCAGAATACTGGGTCAATGGAAAGATTCTTGGTAGTGTGGATGTGCAGAGGGATCTTGGTGTCCAGGTACATAGATCCCTGAAAGTTGCCACCCAGGTTGATAGTGCTGTTAAGAAAGCATACGGTGTGTTAGGTTTCATTGGTAGAGGGATTGAGTTCCGGAGCCGTGATGTCATGCTGCAACTGTACAAAACGCTAGTGCAGCCTCACTTGGAATATTGCGTACAATTCTGGTCGCCCCATTGCAAGAAGGATGTGGAAGCATTGGAAAAGGTGCAGAGGAGATTTACCAGGATGTTGCCTGGTCTGGAGCGAAGGTCTTATGAGGAAAGGCTGAGGGACTTGGGTCTGTTCTCATTGGAGTGAAGAAGGCTAAGAGGGGATTTAATAGAGACATACAAGATGATCAGAGGATTAGATAGGGTGGACAGTGAGAGTCTTTTTCCTAGGATGATGACGTCGGCTAGTACGAGGGGGCATAGCTGCAAATTGAGGGGTGATAGATTTAAGACAGATGTCAGAGGCAGGTTCTTTACTCAGAGTGGTAAGGGCGTGGAATGGCCTGCCTGCCAATGTAGTTAAGTCAGCCACATTAGGGGCATTTAAACAGTCCTTGGATAAGCATATGGATGATGATGGGATAGTGTAGGGGGATGGGCTTAGATTAGTTCACAGGTCGGCACAACATCGAGGGCCGAAGGGCCTGTTCTGTGCTGTATTGTTCTATGTTGTATGTTCTATGATTTCTTCATCTTCAGCTGCTTCTGGTGGTTTTTGATGGACATTGAGGAGTGGCAAAGCTGATGGTCTGTCCAGCAGTCGTCGGCACTGGTCATCGCTTTAGTAATAAAGACATCCTTTTGGTCTTGGGAGTGAATAATGACATATTGATCGCATGCCACTGCTTTGATCATGGATGCCAACAAGAAGTCTTGAACTTGTCTTTTCAGCAGAACAGGGTGTTAGTAATGATCAGCTGGTGATTTGCACCTTTAGTGAGCAGGAGAATCCTGTTGGTGTTGCAATTGCTAACTCCTTTCTTTTCTTAATTCATTTGTGGAAAGTGAGGATCACTGGCTGGGCCAGCATTTATAGCCCGTCCCTAGTTGCCCTTGAACTGCTGCATTCCTCCTGCTGTGGGTTGACCCACAATGCTATTAGGGAGGGAATTTCAGGATTTTGACACAGCAACAGTGAAGGAATGGTCATATGTTTCCAAGTCATGATGGTGAGTGGCTGAGAGGGGAACTTGAAGGTGGCGGTGTTACCATGTATCTGCTGCCCTTGTCTCTCTAGATGGAAGTGGCCATGGACTTGGAAGGTGCTGGGCTGAGAATCTTTGGTGAATTTCTGCAGTTCATCTTGTACATAGTACACACTGCTGCTACTGAGTGCCAATGGTGGAGGGAGTGGATGCTTGTAGATGTCGTGCCAATCAAGTGGGCTGCTTTGTCCTGGATGATATCAAGCTTCACAAGTGTTTTTGGAGCTACACTCATCCAGTCAAATGGGGAGTATTCCATCACATTCCTGACTTGTACCTTGTGAATTAACTCAGCCACATTAGGGGCATTTAAACAGTCCTTGGATAAGCATATGGATGATGATGGGATAGTGTAGGGGGATGGGCTTAGATTAGTTCACAGGTCGGCGCAACATCGAGGGCTGAAGGGCCTGTTCTGCGCTATATTGTTCTATGTTCTATGAATGTTAGACAGGCTTTGGAGGGATTCAGGAGGTGAGTTACTCGCTGCAGTATTCCTAGCTTCTGATCTGCTCATGTAGCTACTGTGTTTATTTGGTGAGTCCAGTTGAGATTCTGGTCAGTGATAACCCCTATGGTATTGAGAATGGGAGTTTCAGCGATTGTAACTCCATTAAATGTCAAGGGGAGGTGATTAGATTGTCTCTTATGTAGTTATAGTTATGTAGTTATGATGGTCATAACCTGGCATTTGTGTGGCAAGAATATTACTTGCCGCTTGTCAGCCCAAGCCTGGATATTATCCAGATCTTGATGCATTTGAACATGGACCACTTTAGTATCTGAGGAGTCACGAATGGTGCTGGAGATTTGAAGCTTTGATTTGATTTGATTTGAGTTATTGTCACGTGTACCTGAGTACAGTGAAAAGCTTTGCTTGCAAGCAAATACAGGCAAATAACAGTAAGGAAGGACATACAGATCATTGGGTAAAAGAAACTTAGATAGCGTGAGGCATACAGGTTACACCACACAGGATGTGCATGAAGCAAGATCAACATTAGCAAGATGAGCTTATTTGAAGTTAGAGAGTCCATTCATCAGTCTAATAACAGCAGGGAAGAAGTTGTTGCTGAACATGTTGGTGTGTGTATCTTCTGCCTGGTGGAAGAGGTTGTAGGAGAGCATTACCAGGGTGGGAGGGGCCTTTGATGATGTTGGCAGCCTTTCCGTGGCAATGAGAAGTCTAAACGGAATCCATGGATGGGAGGTTGGCTTCTATGATGGTCTGGGCTGTGCCCACAACCTTCTGTAGTTTCTTATGGCCCTGGGCAGAGCAGTTATCATACCAGGCTGTCGTGCACCTGGACAGTATGCTTTCTGTGGTGCATCTGTAGAAGTTGGTGACTGTCCTTGTGCGGACTTGCCAAATTTCCTGAGCTGTCTTAGGGAGAAGAGAAGTTGTTGTGCCTTCTTGACCGTCGCATCTACATTGGAAGTCCAGGACAGGTTGTCAGTTACCATCACTCCAAGGATATTGATGGTCTCCACCCTCTCAAACCGTTGATGTAGATGGAGGCATGTTCTCCTCCTTTCTCTCTGAAGTCAATGATCAATTCTTTTGTTTTGCCGACATCAAGAGGATGTTCTCATTGCACCACATCATCAAGCCCTCTATCTCTTTTCTGTATTCTGACCCATCATTGTTTGATATCTGGCCTACCATGGTGGTGTCATCAGCAAACTTGTAGATGGCATTCATTTGGAATTTAGCATCACAGTCTTGGGTGTACAGTGAGTACAGTAGGTGACTGAGAGTACATCCCTGTGGGGCTCCACTGTTGAATGTTAACAGGAAAGAAGTTCGGTTGTCTTCACTGATTACGTTCTGTAGATCAGGAAGTTGAAGATTCAGTTGCACAGGGCAGAGCTAAGACCTAGGTCTCGGAGATTTGAGATCAGTTTGGAGGGGCAAATGGTGTTGAAGGTGGAGCTGTAGTCGATGAGCAGGAATCTGACGTAGGTGTCCTTGTTGTCCACATATTCCAGGGATGAGTGCAGGGCTCGGGATATGGTAACTTCTGTGGACTTGCCTCTTTGGTAGGCAAATTGCAGGGGATTGAAGCAGGTTGTGAGGCTAGAGTTAATGTGGGCCGTGAACAGCCTGTCAAAGTGCTTCACGATTACAGAAGTCGGAGCGACTGGGAAGTAGTCACTAAGACATGTTGAATGTGCTTTCTTGGGTATTGGGATGGCGGTGGTCTTGTTGAAGCAGGTGGGGACTTTGGCTTGTAGGAGGGAGAGGTTAAAAATATCAATAAATACCTCTACCAGTTGGTCTGCGCAGGATCTAAGTGCACAGCCAGGGACTCCATCCAGGTTTGTCGCTTTCCTTGGGTTGACTCCCAGGAAGACCGATCTGACATCTGCAGCAGTGACAGAGGGAACAGCTATGTCCAGGGCTGTTGGGGGAGGTGACACCATGCCACTGGCATTCTGCGTGAACCAGGCATAGAAAGTATCAGGGTGGGATGTGTCTTTGTCTGCTATCTTGCTGTGCCTCATTTTGTATCCTGTTATGATGTTTAGGCCTTGCCAAAGGTGGTGGGAGTCTGTATGGCTGGTTTGGATGTCTAACTTGGTCCAGTCCTGCCTCTTGGCATCTCTGATGGTTTTGCAGAGGCCATATCTGGATTTTCTGTATTGGTCTGGGTCACCCAACCTGAATGCTGCACATCTGGTCTTCAGTAGGGATTGAATTTCCCGGTTCATCCAAGGTTTTCGGTTGGGGAAACACCCGGATTGACTTAAGTTCTGAAGAAGGGTCACAGGACCCGAAATGTTAACTCTGTCTTTTCCTTCACAGATGCTGAGCTTTTCCAGCAACTTTGTTTTTGACCTGGATTGACTTCTTTGGTACACTGTTGCTAATGAAGTCTGTGATGGTGGTGACGTACTCGTCTAGGTTATCTGCTCGTCCAGTCCATCAATTCCAATTGTGCAATCATCAGCGAACATCCCATTTTCTGACCTTATGATGGAGGAAGGTCATTGATGAAGCAGCTGAAGATGGTTGGGCCTAGGACACTGCCTTGAAGAACACCTGCAGAGATGCCCTGGAGCTGAGATGACTGACCTGCAACAAGCATGACCTAATTCCTATGTGTCAGGTATAAGCCCAGTCACTGGAGAGTTTGCACCCTGATGCCCATTGATCCGAGTTTTGCTAGGGCTCCTTAATGCCACACTTGGTCGAATGCAGCCTTGATGTCAAGGGCTGTCACTCTCACCTCACCCCTGGAATTCAGCTCTTTTGTCCATGTTTGAACCAAGGCTGTAATGAGGTCAGGAGCTGAGTAGTCCTGGCGGAACCCAAACTGGGCGTCACTGAGTAGGATATTGCTGAGCAGATGCTGCCTGATAGCACTGATCATGACAGCACTTTGGGTTGGATTTGTCCTTTTTTTATGTACGGGACATACTTGGGTGATTTTCCACATTGTCAGGTAGATGCCTGTGTTATACCTATACTGGAGCAGCTTGGCTAGGGGAATACTATTGCCAGAATGTTGTCAGGGCCCATTGCCTTTGTAGTATTCAGTGCCTTCAATTATTTCGTGATATCATATGGAGTGAATCAAATTGGCTGAAGATTACCTGTAATGCTGGGGACTACTGGAGGAGGCCTAGATGGATCATCCACTCGGCAATTCTGACTGAAGCTTGCTGTGAAAGCTTCAGCCTTGTCTTTTGCATTGATGTGCTGGGCTCTTCCATCATTGAGGATGGGGATATTTGTGGAGCCTCCTCCTCCAGCAAGTTGTTTAATTGTCCACCACCATTCACAACTGGATGTGGCAGGACTGCAGAGCTTGGTTCTGATCCATTTTTTTGTGGGGATAGCTTAGCTCTGTCTATCACTTGCTGCTTATGCTGTTTGACATGCAAATAGTCCTGTTTGGTGGCTTCGCCAGGTTGACACCTCATTTTTGGATATACCTGGTGCTGCTCCTGGCATGTGCTTCTTCACTCTCCATTGAAGCAGGGTTGATCCCCTGGCTTGATGGTAATGGTTGAGTGGGGGGATATGCCAGGCCATGAGTTTACCGATTGTGCTGGAGTACAATTCTGCTGCTGTTGATGACCCACTGCGCCTCATGGATGCCCAGTCCTGAGTTGCTTGATCTGTTCGAAGTCTGTCCCATTTAGCACAGTGATAGTGCCACACAACATGGTGGAAGTTATTCTCAATGTGAAGGCAGGACTTCATCTCCACAAAGACTGTGCGGTAGTCCCTCTTACCGATACTGTCATGGACAGATACATCTGTGGTTGGCAGATTAGTAAGGATGGGGTCAAGTATGTTTTTCCCTCTAGTTGGTTCCTTCACCACCTACTGCAGACCAAGTCTAGCAGTTATGTCATTAGGACCAGACCAGCTCGATCTGTAATGCTGCTTTCAAGTCACTCTTAGTGGTGGACATTGAAATCCCCACCTAGAGTGCATTCTGTGCCTTGCCACCCTCAATAATTCCTTTAAGTGTTGTTCAACATAGAGAAGTACCGATTCATCAACTGAGGAAGGACAGTACATGGTAATCAGCAAAAGGTTTCCTTGTCCATGTTTAACCTGAAGCTATGAGATTTCATGAGGTCACAGTCAATGTTAAGGACTCCCTTGGCAACTCCCTCTCAACTGTATACCACTGTGCTGCTACCTCTGTTGGGTCTGTCCTGCCAGTGGGACAGGATATAACCAGGGATGGTGATGGTGGTGTCTGGGACATTGTCTATAAGGTATGATTCCAAGAGTATGACTATGTCAGGCTGTTGCTTGACTAGTCTGTGAGACACAGCTCTCCCAATTTGGGCACTAGCCCCAGATCTTATTAAGGAGGACATTGCAGGGTCGATAAGCATATTTCTGCTGTTGTCTTTTCTGGTGCCTACGTTGATGCAGGTGATCTGTCCAGTTTTATTTTGTGGAAACTTTGTAGCGATTGGCTTGCAAGGCCTTTTCAGAGGACAATTGAGATTTGACATTGCTGTGGGTCTGGAGTCACACGTACGCCAGACCAGGCGAGGATGGAAAATTCCCTTCCTTAAAGGACATTAGTGAGCCAGGGTTTTTCCAACGATCGGCAATGATTTCATGGTCATCAGTAGATTCCTAATTCCAGATTTTTTTTATTGAATTCAAATTCCACCATCTGCCATGGCAGAATTCGAACCCAGATCCCGAGAAAATTAATTGAATTTCTGGATTAGTCATAATACCACTAGGCCATTGCTTCCACTTACAGTGGTTCCTTTCCAGAGCTGGGTGTCCTTTCCAAGCCTGGAGTTGAAGTCTCCCAGGGATGATAATTTTACCTTCCTTAGGGATATTGATGAGTGTCTAGAATAGTGTCCTGAATGGAGTAGAAAACTTCTTTGGACTCCTCTATTGCATCAAGTGTTGGAGATAGGTACTCATGATTATTACCTGCTGGTTTTTGACAAGTTGTAGACAGAGTCATGAGGCAATCATTGATATCAACAGAGAGCTCCAAGAAACAGTTGATGACTTTGTTCTTTTTGGCGAAACCAAAAATGCATCCTGGTTTGATCATTGGGTTTTCGTCTGTTGGTGTAACCACAACTTTATATGAATGTGTGAGATTTTAAAGGTTTTTGGCTGTTTCCATCTACAAGCCGACACGAGCTGGATCAAGGAGAATTCTGTGCTGCTCTTTAATTGTTGGGAGAATGGCAGACTGCAATGACTGCTTCCTCAATGTTCACATGGGATCTCTCCCTGTGAAGGGTCATACGACATGGGATAACAATTGGAAAGGGCAGTCAATAGGGCACTGCCTTCAGCCGGATGTGTTCACTCAACGTTATTGTAATTGTGCAGTTCTTTCTTGAGGTTTGACATGGAATGTCTGAATGACATTCTGTAATTTCAAAGCTGAAGACGTAAATATTTTTAGTTAGAACTTCCATTTCACTGTTAAAGGTTCGGACTGATCCACCTGCTTTGAACCAACAACCTGCTTTGAAACAAAAACAGAAATTGTTGGAAAAGCTCAGCAGATCTGGTAGTATCTGTGGAGAGAGTTACCGTTTTGAGTCATGTGACCCTTCCTCAGAACATAGAACATTAGAACATAGAACAATACAGCGCAGAACAGGCCCTTCGGCACTCAATGTTGCGCCAACCTGTGAACTAATCTAAGCCCATCCCCCTACACTATCCCATCATCATTCATATGCTTATCCAAGGACTGTTTAAATGCCCCTAATGTGGCTGAGTTAACTACATTGGCAGGCAGGGCATTCCACGCCCTTACCACTCTCTGAGTAAAGAACCTGCCTCTGACATCTGCCTTAAATCTATCACCCCTCAATTTGCAGCTATGCCCCCTCGTACGAGCCGACATCATCATCCTAGGAAAAAGACTCTCACTGTCCACCCTATCTGATCCTCTGATCATTTTGTATGTCTCTATTAAATCCCCTCCTAGCCTTCTTCACTCCAATGAGAACAGACCCAAGTCCCTCAGCCTTTCCTCATAAGACCTTCGCTCCAGACCAGGCAACATCCTGGTAAATCTCCTCTGCACCTTTTCCAATGCTTCCACATCCTTCCTGCAATGGGGCGACCAGAACTGTACGCAATATTCCAAGTGAGGCTGCACTAGCGTTTTGTACAGTTGCAGCATGACATCACGGCTCCGGAACTCAATCCCTCTACCAATGAAACCTAACACACAGTTTGCCTTCTTAACAGCACTATCAACCTGGGTGGCAACTTTCAGGGATCTATGTACCTGGACACCAAGATCCTTCTGTACATCCACACTACCAAGAATCTTTCCATTGACCCAGTATTCTGCCTTCCTATTATTCTTCCCAAAGTGCATCACCTCACATTTATCTGCATTGAACTCCATTTGCCACCTTTCAGCCCAATTCTGCAGTTTATCCAAGTCTCCCTGCAACCTGCAACATTCTTCCACACTGTCCACCACTCCACCGACTTTAGTGTCATCTGCAAACTTACTAACCCACCCACCTATGCCTGCGTCCAAGTCATTTATAAAAATGACAAACAGCAGTGGTCCCAAAACAGATCCTTGTGGCACACCACTAGTAATCAGACTCCAGGCTGAATATTTTCCATCAACCACCACGCTTTGCCTTCTTTCAGAAAGCCAGTTTCTGATCCAAACTGCTAAATCTCCTTCAATCCCATGCCTCCGCATTTTCTCCAATAGCCTACCATGTGGAACCTTATCAAAGGATTTACTGAAGTCCATGTACACCACGTCAACTGCCCTACCCTCATCCAATTGCTTGGTCACCCTCTCAAAAAACTCAATGAGGTTTGTGAGACACGACCTGCCCTTGACAAATCCATGTTGACTATCCCTAATCAAATTATTCTTTTCTAGATGATTATAAATCCTATCTCTTATAATCCTTTCCAAAACTTTTCCTACAACAGATGTAAGGCTCACTGGTCTATAATTACCTGGGTCATCTCTACTGCCCTTCTTGAACAAGGGCACAACATTTGCAATCCTCTAGTCCTCTGGTACTAAACCTGTAGACAATGACGACTCAAAGATCAAGGCCAAAGGCTCCGCCATCTCCTCCCCAGCTTCCCAGAGAATCCTCGGAAAAATCCCATCCGGCTCAGGGGATTTATCTACCTTCACACCTTCTAGGATTGATAACACCTCCTCCTTACTAACCTCAATCCTTTCAAGTCTAATAGCCCGTATCTCAGTCTTCTCATCTACAATATTCTCCTTTTCCCAAGTGAAAACAGATGAGAAATATTTGTTTAGCACCTCTCCGATCTCCACAGGGTCCACACACAACTTCCCACTTATGTCTTTGACTGGCCCTATTCTTACCCTAGTCATCCTTTTATTCCCCACATACCTATAGAAAGCTTTAGGGTTCTCCTTAATTCTACCTGCTAATGACTGCCCATGTCCCCTCCTTGCTCTTCTTAACTCTCTCTTTAAATCCTTCCTAGCTAATCTGTAACTCTCCATCGCCTCATCTGAACCATCTCCTCTCAATGTCACATAAGCCTCCCTCTTCCGCTGAACAAGAGATACAATTTCTTTTGTAAACCAAGGTTCCCTTACCTTATCACTTCCTCCCTGCCTGACAGGGACATACCTATCAAGGACACGCAATATCCGTTCCTTAAACCAGCTCCACATTTCAATTGTCCCCATCCCCTGCATTTTGCTACCCCATTCTATCCCTCCTAAGTCTTGCCTAATCACATTATAATTGCCCTTCCCCCATCTATAACTCTTGCCCAGTGGCATGTTCCTATCCCTTTCCATTGCTAAACTAAACGTAACCGAATTATGGTCATTCTCTCCAAAGTGCTCACCTACCACCAAATCAAACACCTGGCCTGGTTCATTACCAAGTACCAGCTCCAGTGTGGCCTCCCCTCTTGTCGGCCCTTTGACATACTGTGTCAGGAAACCCTCCTGCACACATTGGACAAAAACCGATCCATCCGATGTACTAGAGTTATAGCAGTTCCAGTCAATGTTGGGGAAGTTAAAGTCTCCCATAATGACCACCTTGTTCCTTTCACTCCTGCCCAGAATCATTTTGCCGATCCTCTCCTCCACATCCCTGGAACTTTGCAGAGGCCTATAAAAAACTCTCTGCAGTGTGACCTCTCCTCTCCTGTTTCTGACCTCAGCCCATACCACCTCAGTAGACGAGTCCTCGTCAAAAGTTCTTTCAGCCACCGTTATACTGTCCTTGACTAACAAAGCCACACCTCCCCCTTTTTTACCACCTTCCCTGATCTTTATGAAAGATCTAAACCCTGGAACCTGCAACATCCATTCCTGACCCTGCTCTATCCACGTCTCCAAAATGGCCACAACATCGAAGTCCCAGGTACCTGTCCATGCTGCAAGCTCACCTACCTTATTCCGGAAAACTGATGGTAGCTAGAGTTGCTAATGTCCTGGTTATCCGTGGTTATGTCCTGTCCCACCAGCAGGACAGACCAAGCAGAGGTAGTAGCACAATGGTAAACAGTTGAGATGGAGTTGCCCTGGGAATCTTCAACATTGACTCTGACCTCATGAAATTTCATAGCTTCAGGTTAAACATCGACAAGGAAACCTCTTGCTGATTACCATGTACCATCCTCCCTCAGCTGATGAATCAGTACTTCTCCATGATGGTAGCTAGGTAGCTAGCAGTTCTGATGAAGGGTCACTGGACCTGAAACGTTAACTCTGTTTTTCCCTTTACAGATGCCGCCAGACCTGCTGAGCTTTTCCAGCAACTTTGTTTTTGTTCCTGATTTACAGCATCCGCAGTTGTTTAGGTTTTTATGTAACTAGGAAAATATTGGTTTATGTGCAGAGGCTGGGGTGGGGTGAGGGGTGTAAGGAATAAATGATAGGTTCAGACAGAGCCTAAAGAGAGAGAACAGTTGGGCTGACAAAGAAGTGATGATGATCTGGCTAGGAGCATGAATGGCGATGAATGAGGACTAGTAGTGGCTAACAATGGCTTGTGTGTAATAGCTGACTACGTGTTAACAAGGCCTGGTGTGCATGTGGGGTTGGGTAAGGACATGGAACAGCTCAAGCCCTAAAGTTATTGAACTCAATATTGAGTCCAGAGGTCTGCAGAGTACCCAAGCAGAAAATGAAGTGATGTTCTTCCAGCTTGTGCCAGGGAACAGGGCAGTGTTTTGAAGTGGCAGGCAAGTGGAAGCTCAGGGTGTTTTTTCCATTCAGAATGTAAGTATTCTGTGAAGCGGTCACACAGTCTACACTTCCTTGCCCCAATGTAGAAAGAGACCACATTGTGAGCAACAAATGCAGTAGACTCATAGAATCCCCACAGTGTGGAAAGAGGTCATTCAACCCAACAACTCCACACCATCTCTCCAAAGAGCATCCCACCCAGACTCGTCCACCCACCCTATCCCTGTATTTCCCATGGCTAATCCATCTAACTTACACGTCCCTGGACACTATGGGCTATTTAGCATGGTCAATCCATTTCACCTACACATCTTTGGACTGTGAGAAGAAACCAGGACACCTGGGGAAAACTTGCACAGGCACGGGGAGAACATGCAAACTCCACACAGACCCTTGCCCGACGCTGGAACTTAACCTGGGTCCCTGGTGCTGTGAGACAGCAGTGCTAACCACTGAGTCACTGTGCCACCCCAGACTAGATTGTGTGAAGTGCAGGTAAAGTGCTGCTTCACCTGGAAGGTATGTTCAGGCCCTCGGATACTGTGGAGGGAGAAGATAAATGACAGGTGTTACACTTCGGCAGTTGCTGGGAAGGTGCCATGGGGCTGTGGGGGATATTAAGAGTGAAGGAAGTGTGGACCAGGGTGTCTCAGAGGGAATGGTCCTCAGAGGGGAAGGTGGACAAGGGAGGGGAGGTGAATATGTGTCTGGTGGTGGCATCTCTCTGGAAGTGGTGGAAATGGCGGCTGATGATCTTCTGGAAGTGGACGTTGGTGAGATGGTAGGTAAGGATAAGGAGCACTGTGTCGCTTTTGTGGAAGGGAAGGGGGGGATGAGGGCCAAATTGTGAGAGATGGGTCGGATCCAGCTGAGGGCCCTGTCAACAATGGTGCTGGAGAATCTTCGGTTGAGGACAAAGGTAGACATTTCGGAGGCTCCCTAGTTGAAGTTGGCCTCGTCAGAACATATGCAACAGAGCTGGAGGAACAGGGAAAATGGAATAGAGTCTTTACAGGAAGCAGGGTGCCAGGATGTATAATCCAGGTCATTGTGGGAGTCGGTGGGATTATAAATGGATATTGGTGGCCAGTCTATCCCCATAAATAGAAACAGAGACTTTGAGGAAGGGTAGGGAGGAATCAGAGGTACACCAGGTAAAGGTAAGAGTGGGATGAAAGTTGGAAGCAAAATTAATGACATTTTTCTAATTCCAGATGAGTGAGAGAAGCAGCACTGATGATATCTTCAATTTGAGGTGGAAGAGTTGTGGATGGGGCCTGGACTAGGACTGGAAAAAGGAATATTGCACATACCCTACAAAGAGACAGGAATAACTGGAGCCCATATAAGTACCCATAGCCACCCCTTTGACCTGAAGAAAATGAGAGGAGTTAAAAGACAAGTTGTTCAGGGCGACAACGAGCTCAGCCAAGTGGAGGTGGTGGATGGAGACAGTTCAGGCCTTTGTTCCAAGAACCTGCTTTGAAAACCCTGCTCATATTTTGACAGCTGTGACAAATTGCACCACAGCAGCCAAACCAACCCATGGTATTCTATAAAAATCAACAACACTCTAAATTAAACTATCCACAATATTCTAAACATATTATCAATACACCAAATAATCAAAAATGTTAATGGATCATTTGAAAATATCCAGGATTCAGATCTAAATCCAAATTTTTACCAAAAACTGGTTCATTCTTCTTTGGGTCATTTACTTTCTACCTACCAAAGTTTGTCAAAATTTGTCCCCTGGTTTTGGAGATATATTGTTTGGAGGCAAACAGACTAACAGGATTGAGAACATTACCTCCATTCATCCTAAACAATAGATGTAACCGGTCTGCCCTTATATTAATATGGGGTATTACCACATGGGATAACTGATCTCCCCCTGTAAGGGGTATTACCATATGGAGTAGGCAGACTGCCCTGTATGCAGCGTTACCATATTGGGTAAGCTATCTGCTCCTGTATGGGTAAGCAGTCCATCACTTTACGTGCTATCATCACATGAGGTAAGCAGTCTGCCACAGTAGAGATGATTAGAGGTTGACATCACTGTAGAAAGTCAAGGTTGATCAAGGTGAAGTTCTCCTCAATATGTTTCAGGGTAATTAGTGACAATGCTATAGAGTCAGAGTGTTAACCTGCTGTTACTGGTCTTCATTCTCAGCCTGATGTGGACAAAGCAGTGGAAGCAGCAAGAGAAGCTTTCCAGCCAGGATCCCCATGGAGAAATCTGGATACATCAGCCAGAGGACAGCTCTTATATAAATGGGCTGACCTCATTGAGCGAGACCGACATATTCTGGCTGTAAGTAAGATGAGATCATATAAAATATACATTCTCAAACTAGGAATACAAAAATTAAACCACTGATGCATTCTAGGCTGAATTTCAGCTCCAGTGTTTTATCACGGTACCAGTTCGATTAAATATCCTACTTCTCCAATTGACTAGTTTTTAGTGAACTTGCACTTCAATTGATTATTCCATACAGAATATTAGAATTGTTTTACGTCTTAGAGAAATAATGACAATAATTAGCAATTATTGTGACAATGATATTGTATTTAATATCAAAAAGGATTCAAATATTGTTGGTTGGATAGCGCAAAAAATTGTTTTCATAAAGAAATGATGAAAAATGCCATTAAAGATTCATCTAAAATAGTTAAATAATGCACTTTATGGAATAAAGGATAACCGACAAGATTGACACGAAGTCCATCCTAGAATTAACACCAGTTTCTGCATCTCTCTTGTTGACATGAATTTCCTGTGGAGTTACTTTGCTTGCAGTGATTGGAAAGGCCAGAGGAAAATAACTGAAATTTAAGGGAGTAATCGTGAATGAGTGTGTTGCTTTCCCGGGAACCTTCTCCCTCTTGGATACAACAGGGGATTTTCATTTCAAAGGCCGTTTCAGCTGCTTAATCTTTCCTTTTTTATTTATACACTCATGGGACATGGACTGAGTCAACATTTATTGCCCATCCTTAGTTAGCCTTGGTGAGCCACTTCCTTGAACTGCTACAGTCCATGTGCTGTAGACAGATCCACAATGCCCTTAGGAAGGGAATTGCAGGATTTTGACCCACTGACAGTGAAGGAACAGTGATATATTTCCAAGCCAGGATGGTGAGTGGCTTGTAGAGGATTTTGCAGGGGGTAGTGTTCCCATATATCTGCTACCCTTGTCCTTCTAGTTGGAAGTGGTGATGAGATTAGAAGGTAATATCTAAGGATCATTAGTAATTTCCTGCAGTGCATCTTGTAGATAAAGCACGTTGATTCTACTGAGTGCCGATGTTGGAGGGATTGGATGCTTGTGGAAATGATGCCAATCAAATAGCTGCTTTGCCCTGGACTCAAGCTTCTCAAGCTTCTTGAGTGCTGTTGAAGCTGCACCCATGCAGGCAAGTGGGGAGTATTCCATCACACTCCTGACTTGTGCTTTGTAAATGATGGACCAGCCTTTATGGACTCAGGAGGTGAGTTACTCGCTGCAGTATTCCTAGCCTCTGACCTACTCTTGTAGCCACTGTGTTTATGTGGTGAGGTCCAGTTGACTTTCCGGTCAGTGGTAGCGCACCCAGGATGTTGACTAGGGAGATTCAGTGATGGTAACACCATTGAATGTCAAGGGCCAGTGGTCTGTCTGTTTCTTATTGGAGATGGTCATTGCATCACATCTGTCTGGCATAAATGTTACAGACCACTTGTCAGCCCAAATCTAAATATTGTCCAGATCTTGTTGCATTTGAGCATGGACTGCTTCAGTATTTGAGGATTTGTGAGGGATCCTGAACATTGTGCAGTCATCAGCAAACATCCCCACTTCTGACCATAAGAGGGAGGGAAGGTCATTGATGAATCAGCTGAAGGTAGTTGGGCTGAGGAACTTCTACAGAAATGTTCTCAAGCTGTGATAACTGTCCTCCAGCAACCACAATAATCTTCTTATATGCCAGGTCTGTCTCCAACCAGTGGAGAGTTTGTCCCTGATACCCAATGATTCCTATTTTGCTGGGGCCTCTTGGTACGACACCTAGTGAATGTGACCTTGCTGTTAAGGACTGTGGTAGTGATTGTAACATGATCAACCAGCTGGACCTCATAGAATATGATTTTCCTAATTGGGGCTGTTAATCTGGCCCAAACAGGGAACACTATCTGACAGCTAAAAAGATGGGTGTCAGACATTCTGATGCTCTGAAAGCTGGCTATCATGGAGCTGGATGAGAATCAAGTATTTCCACATATAAAAACAAGGTGACTAGGTGACAAGAAACTGGCCTCTGTGGACTTAATTCCGGATGTGGAGATGCTTGTATAAGACTGGTGTGGACAAAGTCAAAAATCACACAACACCAGGTTATAGTCCGACAGGTTTATCTGACGCATAGTGTGAGAGAGAGGGTAAAAGACACAAAATTTATAAGCAGAAAGGTAACAACCTTAAAACTGGCCACTTCTTGTTGAATCTTTAATCAGTTAGGAAGGAGACTATTGATTAAAATGCAAACTCCAGATTCCTCTCAAGTCAGTGTCTTGAGATAATTAAAGGTTTTATCAATGTATGCAAAAAGTGACAACTCAAGTCAAACAATGAATTTTAGGTATGAGGTATTGCTAAGAATCTGTCTACCTTTTAAACTGGGGTCAGGTTTATTTTGAGCAAAACGGAATGTATCCACAACTACACAAACATCTTGGATGAAATAACTCATTTGTGTGTGTGTGTATCTATGTGTGTCTGCGTGTGTCTGCGTGTGTGTGTATGTATCTGTATGGGCACATGTGTGTGTCTGTGTCTGCGTGTGTCTGTGTATACGTGTGTGTGTGTATGTGCACGTGTGTGTGTGTGTATGTGTGAGAAAGATACAGAGAGAAAGAGAATGTGCATTTGTGTGAGTGTGTGCTTCAGACTGTGAGTGTGAAGGAGTGTATATGTGTGAGAGAGAGTGTGTGTGTGTGTGTATGTGTATGTGTGTGAGTGTCTGTGAAAGAGAGTAGGTGTCTGAGAGAGGGTCTGTGTAAGAGTGTGTGTGTGAGTGTGAGTGTGAGTGTGAGTGTGTGTGAGTGTGAGTGTGAGTGTGTGTGAGAGAGTGTGTATGTGTGCGACTGTGTGGGAGTATATAGTGTGGTGGGGTCCCCCATAGTACGATATGAACCGAAGATCTCGATTGAAGCCGCCCTTAAAAAACAAAGAACAAAGAAAATTACAGCAGAGGAACAGGCCCTTGGGCCCTCCAAGCCTGCGCCGATCCAGATCCTCTATTTAAACCTGTCACCTATTTTCCAAGGATCTGTATCCCTCTGCTCCCTGCCCATTCATGTATCTGTCTAGATACATCATAAATGATGCTATAGTGCCCACCTCTACCACCTCCTCTGGCAACGCATTCCAGGCACCCATCACCCTCTGCGTAAAGAACTTTCCACGCATAGCTCCCTTAAACTTTTCCCCTCTCACCTTGAAATCATGACGCCTAGAAATTGAGTCCCTCACTCTGGGAAAAAGCTTCTTGCTATCCACCCTGTCTATACCTCTCATGATTTTGTAGACCTCAATCAGGTCCCCCGTCAACCTCCGTCTTTCTAATGTAAATAATCCTAATCTACTCAACCTCTCTTCATAGCTAGCACCCTCCATACCAGGCAACATCCTGGTGAACCTCCTCTGCACCCTCTCCAAAGCATCCACATCCTTTTGGTAATGTGGCGACCAGAACTGCACGCAGTATTCCAAATGTGGTCGAACCAAAGTCCATAAGACCATAAGACATAGGAGTGGAAGTAAAGCCATTCGGCCCATCGAGTCCACTCCGCCATTTAATCATGGCTGATGGGCATTTCAACTCCACTTACCCGCACTCTCCCCGTAGCCCTTGATTCCTTGCAAGATCAAGAATTTATCAATCTCTGCCTTGAAGACATTTAATGTCCCGGCCTCCACTGCGCTCCGTGGCAATGAATTCCACAGGCCCTCCACTCTCTGGCTGAAGAAATGTCTCCTCATTTCCGTTCTAAATTGACCCCCTCTGATTCTAACGCTGTGCCCACGGGTCCTAGTCTCCCCACCTAACGGAAACAACTTCCCAGGGTCCACCCTTTCTGAGCCATGCATTATCTTGTAAGTTTCTATTAGATCTCCCCTCAACCTTCTAAACTCTAATGAATACAATCCCAGGATCGTCAGCTGTTCATCGTATGTTAGGCTTACCATTCCAGGGATCATCCGTGAGAATCTCCGCTGGACACGCTCCAGTGCCAGTATATCCTTCCTGAGGTGTGGGGCCCAACATTGGACACGGTATTCTAAATGGGGCCTAACTAGAGCTTTATAAAGTGTCAGAAGCACATCGTTGCTTTTATATTCCAACCCTCTTGAGATAAATGACAACATTACATTCGCTTTCTTAATCACGGACTCAACCTGCAAATTAACCTTTAGAGAATCCTGGACTAGCACTCCCAGATCCCTTTGTACTTCGGCTTTATGAATTTTCTCACCGTTCAGAAAATAGTCCATGCCTGTATTCTTTTTTCCAAAGCGCAAGACCTTGCATTTGCTCACATTGAATTTCATCAGCCATTTCCTGGACCACTCTCCTAAACTGTCTAAATCATTCTGCAGCCTCCCCACCTCCTCTGTACTACCTGCCTGTCCACCCAACTTCGTATCATCGGCAAACTTCGCCAGAATGCCCCCAGCCCCTTCATCCAGATCATTAATATATAAAGTGAACAGCTGCGGCCCCAACACTGAACCCTGTAGGACACCACTTGTCACCGGTTGCCGTTCCGAAAAAGAGCCTTTTATCCCAACTCTCTGCCTTATGTCAGACAGCCAATCCTCAATCCATGCCAGTAACTCACCTCGAACACCATGAGCCCTCACCTTACTCAGCAGCTTCCCGTGAGGCACCTTATCAAAGGCCTTTTGGAAGTCTAGATAGATAACATCCACTGGGTTTCCCTGGTCTAACCTACTTGTTACCTCTTCAAAGAATTCTAACAGGTTTGTCAGGCACGATGTCCCCTTACTAAATCCATGCTGACTTGTTCTAATCCAACCCTGCACTTCCAAGAATTTAGAAATCTCATCCTTAACGATGGATTCTAGAATTTTACCAACAACTGAGGTTAGGCTAATCGGCCCATAATTTTCCATCTTTTGTCTTGATCCTTTCTTAAACAAAGGGGTTACAACAGTGATTTTCCAATCATCTGGGACTTCCCCTGACTCCAGTGACTTTTGAAAGATCACAACCAACGCCTCCACTATTTCCTTAGCCACCTCCCTCAGAACTCTAGGATGTAGCCCATCGGAGCCAGGAGATTTATCAATTTTTAGACCTTTTAGCTTTTCTAACACTTTCTCTTTTGTAATGCCTACCATACTCAACTCTGCCCCCTGACTCTCCTTAATTGTTGGGATATTACTCATGTCTTCCACTGTGAAGACTGACGCAAAATACTTATTAAGTTCTTCAGCTATTTCCTTATCTCCCATCACTAGCCTTCCAGCATCAAATTGGAGCGGCCTAATGTCTACTTCTGCCTCTCGTTTGTTTCTTATGTATTGAAAGAAACTTTTGCTATCATTTCTAATATTACTGGCTAGCCTACCTTCATATTTGATCTTCTCCTTCCTTATTTCTCTCTTTGTTATCCTCTGTTTGTTCTTGTACCCTTCCCAATCTTCTGATTTCCCAGTGCTCTTGGCCACTATATAGGCTGTCTCTTTTTCTTCGATACATTTCCTGACTTCCTTTGTCAGCCATGGCTGTCTAATCCTCCCCCAGATAATCTTTCTTTTCTTTGGGATGAACCTCTGTATTGTGTCCTCAATTACACCCAGAAATTCCTGCCATTGTTGCTCTACTGTCTTCCCCGCTAGGCTCTGCTTCCAGTCGGTTTTCATCAGTTCCTCTCTCATACCCCTGTAATTACCTTTATTTAACTGTAACACCATTACATCCGATTTTGCCTTCTCTCTTTCAAACTGCAGACTGAACTCTACCATATTATGATCGCTGCCTCCTAAGTGTTCCCTTACTTTAAGGTCTTTTATAAAGTCTGGCTCATTACATAGCACTAAGTCCAGAATAGCCTGCTCCCTTGTGGGCTCCATCACAAGCTGTTCCAAAAAGCCATCCTATAAGCATTCCATGAATTCCCTTTCTTTGGATCCACCGGCAATATTATTCACCCAGTCCACCTGCATATTGAAGTCCCCCATGATCACCATGACCTTGCCTTTCTGACATGCCCTATCTATTTCCCGGTGTATCTTGCACCCCTGGTCCTGACCACTGTTAGGAGGTCTGTACATAGCTCCCATTATGGTTTTTTTGCCTTTGTGGTTCCTCAACTCCACCCACACAGACTCCACATCATCTGACCCTATGTCATTCAGTGCTATTGATTTGATTTCATTCTTAACTAACAAGGCAACCCCACCCCTCTGCCCACCTCCCTGTCTTTTCGATAAGTTGTAAATCCTTGGATGTTTAACTGCCAGTCCTGAACCCCCTGCAACCACGTCTCTGTGATGCTTACCACATCATAATCATTCAAGATGATTTGTGCCATTAATTCATCTACTTTGTTACGAATACTACGAGCATTTAGGTAAAGTGCCTTAATGCTAACTTTCTCATCATTATTAGAGATATTGGAAATCATAAGATGTCCTAAGTTATCCTTCCTTTTTGCTGCATTCCTAGTCTGCCTCGAGCTTAAACCCACCTGCTCACATGCTATCCTGCTGCTTATCTTTCCATTTAACTCCATACACCTTGTCGCTTTCCCTTCCCCCCGACTCAGAAGTTTAAAGTCCTACTGACCACCCTATTTATCCCTTTCGCTAGAACACTGGTTCCAGATCGGTTCAGGTGGCAACCGTCCCAACGGTACAGATCCCCCCTGGTTCCAAAACTGTTGCCAATGCCCCATGAAATGGAATCCCTCTTTCCCACACCAATCCCTTAGCCACGTGTTTACTTCCCTAACTTTCTTATCCCTATGCCAATTGGCACATGGCTCGGGCAGTATTCCAGAGATTATGACCCTTGAGGACCTGTACTTCAATTTCCTTCCTAGCGCTTGATAATCCCTGAACAGGTCCTCTACCCTAGCTTTGCCTATGTTGTTAGTCCCAGTGTGGACCACAACAACTGGATCCTCCCACTCCCGCTCCAATGTCCTTTCAAGCTGGTCGGAGATGTCCTGCACCCTGGCACCGGGCAGGCAACACACCATGCGGGACTCCCAATCCGGCCTGCATAGGATACTATCTGTCCCCCTAATTATAGAATCCCCTATAACAACTACTTGTCTTTTTGCTCCCCCCTCTTGAATGGCCTTCTGCACCATGGTGCCATTGTCAGCTGGCTCGTCCTGTCCACAGCCCTTTCCCTCATCCGTACAGGGAGCAAGAATCTCATACCTGTTGGACAAGGTGAAGGGCTGCGGATCCTGCACTCCTGAACTCAGAATTCCCATACCTGCCTCATTTACAGTCACACCCTGTTGTCCCTGAACACTTATTGAATTTGAATTACTTAATCTACCAGGTGTGACTGCCTCCTGAAACAAAGTGTCCAGGTAACTCTCCCCCTCCCAGATGTGCCGCAGAGTTTGAAGCTCAGATTCCAGATCATTAATTCTGATTCGGAGTTCTTCCAGCAGCCTACACTTGCTGCAGATATGGTCGCTGCCATTCACAATGGGATCAGCCAGCTCCCACATCATACAGCTACGGCACATCACCTGTCCAGCCATAACTAGTTATTTAATTAACTTTTACAATTTATGTTTTAAATAATTTCTAGTACTTCTCTGCTACGGTCTTACTCAATTAACCAATTAAACTTTTAATCAATCACACGATACACAGGAAATATAAATTGAAAAGCCTTACCTTAACAACACATGAGAGTCCTTCTTGGTTAGAGCTCCCACTCTTCCTGTTGCTGGAACAGAAATGGAGGGCTCCGCCGGTCGAGGTAAGTTTTTTAAATCTTAAAGTGGTGACACACCTTCCCTGTAGGCCCCTGATTGATGCTCCCACTCTTCCTGCTGCGAGTCTGTGGACTCTTAATTAGGTTAGAGGAGGAGGGTGGGAGGGAGGCCCTACTGTGTAGGACCTGGGGCTTAGAACACACCTACTTCAAGGTAAGTGCATAAATAGCAATCACTTACCTTCCCAACAGCCTCTCTGCTCCGATCTCACTTCCGCCCAGCTCCCGCCGCTCTCTGCTATAAAAAGTCCCTTACAACTGCAACATGACCTGCCAACTCTTGTACTCAATACCCCGTCTGATGAAAGAAAAAATGCCGTATGCCTTCTTGACCACTCTATCAACCTGCTTTGCCACCTTCAGGGTACAAAGGACCTGAACACCCAGATCTCTCTGTGCATCAATTTTCCCTAGGGCTTTTCCATTTACTGTATAGTTCGCTCTTGAATTGGATCTTCCAAAATGCATCACCTCACATTTGCCTGGATTGAACTCCATCTGCCATTTCGCCGCCCGACTCTCCAATCTATCTATATTCTGCTGCATTCTCCGACAGCCCCCTTCACTATCTGCTACTCCACCAATTTTAGTGTCATCTGCAAACTTGCTAATCAGACAATCTATACCTTCCTCCAGATCAAACAACTGTAGTCCCAACACAGATCCCTGTGGAACACTACTGGTCACAGTTCTCCATTTTCAGAAACTCCCTTCCACGACAAGTCTCTGTCTCCTGTTGCCCAGCCAGTTCTCTATCCATCTAGCTAGTACACCCTGGACCCCATGCGACTTCACTTTCTCCATCAGCCTACCATGGGAAACCTTATCAAATGCCTTACTGAAGTCCATGTATACGACATCTACAGCCTTTCCCTTATCTATCAACTTTGTCGCTTCCTCAAAGAATCCTATCATGTTGGTAAGACATGACCTTCCCTGCACAAAGCCATGCTGCCTATCACTAATAAGCCCATTTTCTTCCAAATGTTAATAGATCTCATCCCTCAGTATCTTCTCCAGCAGCTTCCCCACCACTGACGTCAGGGTCATCGGTCTATAATTTCCTGGATTATCTTTGCTACCCTTCTTAAACAAGGGGACAACATTAGCAATTCTCCAGTCCTCCAGGACCGCACCCGTGCTCAAGGATGCTGCAAAGATATCTGTTAAGGCCCCAGCTATTTCCTTTCTCACTTTCCTCAGTAACCTGGGATAGATCCCATCCGGACCTGGGGACTTGTCGACCCTAATGCCTTTTAGAATACCCAACACTTTCCCCCTCCTTATGCTGACTTGACCTAGAGTAATAAAACATCTAGCCCTAACCTCAACATCCGTCATGTCCCTCTCCTCAGTGAATACCGACACAAAGTACTCATTAAGAATCTCACTCATTTTCTCTGACTCCTCGCATAACTTCCCTCCTTTGTCCTTGAGTGGGCCAACCACTTTCTCTAGTTACCCTCTTTCTCCTTATGTACAAATAAAAGGCTTTGGGTTTTCCTTAACCCTGTTTGCTAAAGATATTTCATGACCCCTTTTAGCCCTCTTAATTCCTCATTTCAGATTGGTCCTACTTTCCCAATATTCTTCCAAAGCTATGTCTGTTTTCAGTCGCCTCGACCTTATGTATGCTTCCTTTTTCCTCTTTGCTAGTCTCACAATTTCACCTGTCATCCATGGTTCCCTAATCTTGCCTTTTCTATCCCACATTTTCACAGGGACATATCTGTCCTCCACTCTGATCAACCCCCCTTTAAAAGCCTCCCACATATCAAATGTGGATTTACCCTCAAACAGCTGCTCCCAATCCACATTCTCCAGCTCCTGCCAAATTTTGCTATAGTTGGCCTTCCCCCAATCTAGCACTCTTCCTTTAGGACCACTCTCATCTTTGTCCATGACTACTCTAAAACTTACGGAATTGTGATCACTATTCCCAAAGTAATCCCCTACTGAAACTTAAACCACCTGGCCGGGTTCATTCCCCAACACCAGGTCCAGTATGGCCCCTTCCCGAGTTGGACTATTTACATACTGCTCCAGAAAACCCTCCTGATGCTCCTTACAAATTCTGCTTCATTTAAACCCCTAAAACCAAGTGAATCCCAGTCAATGTTGGGAAAATTAAAATCTCCCATCACCACCACCCTGTTGCTCCTATATTTTTCCATAATCTGTCTATATATTTGTACATCTATCTCACGCTTGCTGTTGAGGGGCCTGTAGTACAGCCCCAACATTGTTACTGCACCCTTCCTATTTCTGAGCGCAGCCCATATTGTCTCACTGCTCGAGTCCTCCACAGTGCCCTCTTCAGCACAGCTGTGATATTGTCTTTGACCAGTAATGCAACTCCTCCACCTCTTTAACCTCCCTCCCTATCCCGCCTGAAGCATCTATATCCTGGGATATTTAGTTGCCAATCTTGCCCTTCCCTCAACCAAGTCTCAGTAATAGCAATAACATCATACTCCCAGGTACTAATCCAAGGCCTAAATTCATCTGCTTTACCTACTACACTTCTCGCATTAAAACAAATGCACCTCAGACCACCTGCCCCTTTGCGTTCATCATCTTCTCTCTGCCTACTCTTCCCTTAGTCACACTGACTTCATTACCTAGTTCCTTACAGGCTTTAGTTACTACCTCCTTACTGTCCACTAACCTCCTCATTTGGTTCCCATCCTCCTGCCACATTAGTTTAAGCTATCCCCAACAGCGTCTGCAAAAGCACCCCCTAAGACATTGGTTCCAGTCCTCCCCAGGTGTAGACCATCCAATTTGTAATAGTCCAACCTCCCCCAGAACCGGTACCAATGTCCCAAAGATCTCAACCCCTCCCTCATGCGTATAGAACTTGGATATGAGCCTCCGCTCAGTGATTTTGTGTTGTTGTGTATCTCAAAGTCCACCTTGGAGGATGCTTATCCGAAGATCAGAGGCTAAATGTCCTTGACCCTGAAGTGTTCTCCCACTGGGAATGAACATCCCAGGTTGTGATTGTTGCGCGGTGTCCATTCAACCATGATCGTAGTGTCTGCCTAGTCTCGCCAATGTACCATGCTTCAGGGCATCCTTAGATGGAGGGGATGGCCTAGTGGTATTATCACTGGAGTGTTAATCCAGAAACCCAGATAACATTCTGGGGACCCTGGTTCAAATCCCGCCACGGCAGATGGTGGAATTTGAATTCAATTAGTATCTGGAATTAAGAGTCTAATGATGACCATGAATCCATTGTTGATTGTCAGGAAAAATCCATCTGATTCACTAATGTCCTTTAAGGAAAGAAACTACCATCCTTACCTGGTCTGGCCTACATGTGACTCCAGATCTACAGCAATGTGGTTGACTCTCAACTGCCCTCTGGGCAATAAATGCTACCTAGCCAGTGATGCCCTCATCCCATGAACAAATTAAAAAAAAAGCATATGAGGTAGACAACATTGACTGGGTCACACGAGTATCTTTTCAGTTCAACAATATAACTGTTCTGAGGAAGTGTCACTCAACTCATAACGTTAACTCTGATTTTTTTGCTCACAGATGCTGCCAGAGCTTTTCCAGCAATTTCTGTTTTTGTCAATCAAACAAATGTCTGGTTAAATGTTCACACAGTTCTAATGGAGGTTGATATGACACAGTGATCAGTGGTTCAGTGATCGTAGAACCAGTCTTTAACAAAATTTACTCTGGACTCCAATCCATCAGTTTGCTCAAGACCTTTGCTCAACTGGGAAGCTATACTGGGGAAACTTTACAGATTAAGGGTAAAACTTCGGTTCCAGTCTCTTATCAGAAGCAGCTGGCTCAGTTACCACTGATGGTGGTAAAAGGCTCAGGCCCAAGCCTGATGGGGTGGTATTGGTTGAGAAAGATTTGCCTAGACTGGCACAGTATTTTTCAATTAGAAAATGGCTGCCTGAGTGAAGTCCTAATTAAATGTCCAGAAGTTTTTCAGGAAGGTCTAGGGACTGTCAAAGGAGCCAGAACCACCTTGGATGTTGACCAGGAAGCAACTCCACATTTCTGCAAGGCCCACCCAGTGCCATTTGCTGTGTAGACAAAAGTAGAGGCAGAAATCAGAGGGCTGGAAAGCAAAAGAATCATCAAACCAGTACGGTTTGTGGAATGGGCAGCATGGTCATATTGATTTTGAAGTCTGATAAGTCAGTTTGCCTTTGTGGGGAATTCAAACAAATGGTAAACTGCTTTTTGCAGCTGAAAAATACCCAATCCCTCACATAGAGGATTTATATGCAAATCTGGCAGGGTAGCTGTCCACTACATAGCTGGATGTGAGCCATATGTTCTTGCAATTGTGGTTAGATAATAGATCCCAGAAGTATGCTACAGTTAATACCCATAAGAGTTTGTACCAATATATGAAGTGCCTGCTGAGAAAGCAACTCAGTCTCCCTGAGTGAAGTGTAACAAAGCACCATTATATGTGTGTTTCTAGTTGTGCATGTGTCCATCCCCGATATGTAAAAATGTATGTTTTTGTATGTACACATGCCTGTACATGGATGCATATCTTTCAACATTGCATATATATGTCTGTGTGCTTGCATCAATGTGTATGTACCTATGAATGCAACATATTGTGAATGTATGTGATTATACATGTGTGTTTATCAATGGGTATATGTGTGAGTGTGCGCTTGCGCTTCTATTTTTGTATGCCTGGATGTGTAGGTGCGCCTAATGATCATTCTGATCAAAGGTAACTAATCCCACAGGTGATTAAATGAAAGCTAGAAATTTTTAGTTAATCACAGATAGTGTATGAGGAAATATTTATTCCCCAACATTAGTTGCACTTGGGCCTTCTGAATTGTATTTTTCTGTGTGGTGAGTGTGCTCCCACAGTGCTGTTCGAATTGAGGGCTCCAGAGGATTGACCCAGCGACCATGAAGAGACAGTGATAAGTATCCAGGTCAAGGTACTGTGTGACTTGGAGGTGATGTGTTCCCACGGCTTTGCAGCTCTTGTGGCTTTCAGTTTATAAGTTCACAGGGAAGGGAAGTGCAATTGATGTACCCTGACTGCTGTGAGTTATTGCAGGCAATCTGCAAATGATATATACTGCAGCCAAAGTGAGCTGAAGGTGGAGGTTTGGATACTGAGAACTGTGGCCTATATGAAGGCAATCTCCCTAACCTGGATGGTATCAAGTTCCCAGGTTTTGTTGTAGTTGCAGCCTTCCAGGTGAGAGTTCATCATGTCTTGTGATTGCCTGGGTTCAGGAGGCTGAAAGAACAACTACTATTATATAGCTCCATTAACATTACAAAGCAATACAAGATGCTTTATTGAAATGCTATCTCTTTGACACTGGCTCAGATAAACAGATATTTGTGTAATTGACTGAAAAAGATTAATTTTAATGATAATATTGGAGGAGATTTGGAGAGAAATGGAAATTGAGGAGAAAATTTGAGAGTTTAGGACCCAGGTAGCTGAAAGCACAACCATCAATGAGGGAGCAATAAAAACCAAGCATTCTCAAGAGGCTAGAATTTCAGCAGCTCTGATATCTCAGAGCATTATGGAACTAAAGGAGATGAAAGAGATCGAGAGTGTGGGGAGATTACAAAGATAAAGGAAAGGAAGAGATTGCAGGGATGGTGGAGTGAGGAGATTACAGAGATAGGGCAGCGACAAGTTCACAGAGATATAGGGACGAGATTACAGAGATAGAGTCATAGAGGCAAATAGATATGGAAGAGTGAAGAAACTATAGAGATGGGGGAGTCAAGAGGTTACAGAAATGGGGAAGTGAAGAGATTGCAGAGATAAAGAGGAGTGAGGACGTTTCAGAAATAGTGAGGAGCAAAAACATGGAAGGATTTGAAAACAAGGACGAGAATTTTAACAGCATTGCTTTCTTGAGAACTAATGAAATGATAGAGGAATTAGTTAAGACACGGAAGTGGAGTTCGGATGCAGTTGGCAGATTATGTCATGGCTGTCCACAACGTTGGTTTTGGAATACTGCATTCAATTCTGGTCTCCATGCGATAGGAAAGATGGGTGCAGAAAAAAGTTATAAGGATTTCACCCAGGTTGGAGGGTTTGAGCTAATGGGAGAGGCTGAATAGACTGGGACTATTTTCCCTGGAGCATCAGAGGCTGAGGGGTGACCTTATAGAAGTTTATAAAATCATGAGCGGCAATGGATGGAGCGAATAGTCAAGGTCTTTTCCTCAGGGTAGGGGAGTCAAAAACTAGAGGGCATAGGTTTAAGGCGCGAGGGGTAAGATTTAAAAGGGACCTAAGGGGCAACTTTTTCACACAGAGTGTGAAACAGAGTGTGTACAGAATGAACTACCAGAGAAACTGGTAGAATGACAACATTTAAAAGGCATCTGGATGGAAAGGGTTTAGAGACATATGGGCCAAATGCTGGCAGATGGGATTAATTTAGGATATCTGATCGGCATGGGTGAGCTTGACCAGAGAGTCTGTTTCCATGTCGTACATCTCCATGACTCTGTGTCAGGTTTATAGAGAGTAGAATGTGAGTGAGCCACTAAAGTCCAGCGCTTCAGCAGCACATTAGCTGAGACAAGCATGTGAAAATAGATATTCTTCACAATGATTTGTAGTCTAATGTGATGTCAAGGCTACAACCAATGTGGTTCAGTCTCAGCTAATTACCAGGAGAAGGGATGGAGTCAGTTATTAGGGAACAGATTTTGAGGTGGCAACAGAAGACATGACTTAGAAGAAATTTCTCTTCATCCGATACTGGACATCAGATAGAGTCTAACAATGCACAGAAAGTGGACGTGTCAAGGGCAGTGGTGGTGAGGTAGGCATATGCTGAACATATGGAGTATGAAACTTCTGGCCTGTTCTGCTTGTACTGCTGGTTTATTATCAGAACCCTTGGTTATTACTGTGTTAAATGTACTTGCTGCCTGTTCACATCATATGGAGTGAGCTGAAGTGGCTGGACATTGATATAACTAATGGTGGGGACTTCAAGATGAGGCTGAGTATGTTGATTCAGTTGCCATGTACAGCTGAAGATAACTATAGTCACATCAGTTATGACTTTAATCATCAGGTGCTGAGATCTACCATGTAGCTGGGGGTAGTGATAGTTGCCTGCAATTCTCTTTTTTGGTTGCCTGGTTTTCCATAAACATTCAGACAACATTTAATGGATCAAAGAATTTTCTTGTTATGGTTGTGGGACTGCTTATCTTTGTCTATATTCAGCTGCTGTGGGTGTTCAGCATTCCAGTGACTTCATCAGATTCAAGCTTTATTCTAAACATGGTGCTACTCTAGGAATTTGCAGCAGAACTCCATATTAAATCCCAGTGAGTCTCTTTGTTTGATGGTGATGAGGAAAGTGCATCCTGCCACCAGGTTACAGACCCATGGAGGATGCAATTCTAGTTTCAGGCCGTAGGATCTTATGTTCAGGAAGATGTATTCATTGTCTATGAAAAGTCTGCTGATGAGATGTTAAGGTGTGTTACTTCCTCATGTTAGTTCCGTCACTAACTGAAACACGCTCAACCTGGCAACTATACCTGTTAGCACTCGACCAGTTTAGTCAGTGTCAATACTGAGTCATTCTTGCTTACAGATAAATATGCGTACATTGGAATAAAGTCTGTGCCTAAACTTTGTTCAGAGATTCCTGCAAATGATAGCCAACCAAGAGGAGAAATAATTCATCAGCAGAAAGGGGGAAGCAGGAGGAAGTTACCTTGACATTCTCCAATATAAAGGTGTTAGGCATCATGGTGTTTGGAGTCCAAAGGCTGCTGTCAGCTGATTCCATATCGTTGATGCTCCCACTTGTGGAGGGACTGTATCATCGATGGAAATGGTGGACACGCAGGAATAGTGATGGAAGAATTTGGGATGATGACAGGCTGAAATAACTCTGCTGCTGCTTGACAATGTGTGTGACAGCTGTCTCAACCGGATATCACTGTGAAGTATATTGCTCGTCTTATAGACTTAACTATTCTTTAGCTAAGAGATGCTTGAGTCAATGCAGTAAATCTGTCCAATCCTCTATCTTTAATACACTTCTTAGCACGGCAGGTCATTTCAGAGCTCATGACGAGTGAGGACTGTGTGTGTGTGTGTGTGTGTGTGTGTGTGTGTGTGTGTGTGTGTGT